>JACBWV010000196.1:257287-336730 GCA_013435795.1 Chlamydomonas sp. ICE-L | reverse complement strand
ATATCATATGCATATATCAAGCATCAGGGATATGCATATGCATATAGCAAGCAATCAGGGATATGCATATGCATATAGCAGCAATCAGGGATATCATTATGCATATAGCAAGCAATCAGGGATATGCATATGCATATACGCAAGCATCAGGGATATGCATATGCATATAGCAAGCAATCAGGATATGCATTATACATATAGCAAGCACATCAGGATATGCATATGCAGCATATGCAAATCAGGTGATATGCATATGCACTATAGCAAGCATCAGGGGATATGCATATGCATATAGCAGCAATCAGGAGCATATGCAGGCAGATAGATTGCATATGCATATGCAATCAGGGATATGCATATGCATATAGCAACTCATCCAGGGATATGCATATGCATATAGCAAGCAATCGGGATATGCATATGCATATAGCAGCAATCAGGGTATATGCATAGGCATATAGCACAGCAATCAGGGGATATGCATATGGCAAGCAATATGCAAATCAGGGATATGCATATGCATATAGCAAAGCAATAGGCAACACATGCATGCATATGCAAGCAATCAGGGATATGCATATGCATATAGCAAGCATCAGGGATATGCTATGCATATAGCAAGCAATCAGGGATATGCATATGCGCATATGCAATCAGGGATATGCATATGCATATAGCAGCATCAGGGATATGCATATGCATATAGCAAGCAATCAGGGATATGCATATGCATATAGCAAGCATCAGGATCTGCATAGCATAGGCACATATGCAATCAGGGATATGCATATGCATATAGCAAGCAATCAGGGATATGCTATGCATTAGCATCAATCAGGGATATGCATATGCATATAGCAAGCAATCAGGGATATGCATATGCATAATGACAACGCAAGCAGGCGGATATGCATATGCATATAGCAGCATCAGGGATATGCATATGCATATAGCAAGCATCAGGATATGCATATGCATGCAAGCATCAGGATATGCATATGCATATAGCAAGCAATCAGGGATATGCATATGCATATAGGCAAGCAATCAGTGGATATGCATATGCTATAGCAAGCATCCTGGTTGCATATCACAGTCAATCAGGGATATGCATGCATTAAAGCATCAGGATGCATGCCATATAGCAGCAATCAGGGATATGCTATGCATATACGCAAGCAATCAGGGATATGCATATGCATATAGCAAGCATCAGGGATATGTCATAGCTTATATACAAGCAATCAGGATATGCATTGCATATGGCAAGCAATCAGGGATATGCACTGCAGATAGCACATCAGGGATATGCATATGCATATAAGCAAGCAATCAGGGATATGCCATATGCATATAGCAAGCAATCAGGGATATCATATGCATATAGCAAGCAATCAGGATATGATCGCATATGCAGCTATGCATCAGGATATCGCATATGCATATCGACAAGCAATAAGGGATATGCATATTCATTAGCAAAGCAATCAGGGATATCTGCCTATCAGGGATAGCATATGCCTATACATCAGGGATATGCATTCGCATATTCAAGCATGGGATATGCATATCATATAAGGCAAGCAATCAGGATATATGCATATGCATATAGCAAGCAATCAGGGGGATATGCATATGCATATAGCAACAGCAATCAGGGATACTGCATATGCAGCTATCAATCAGGGATATCATATGCATAGTGCAGGGATAATGCATCTGCATATAGCAAGCAACTCAGGGATCTGCATATGCATATGAGCAGCATATAGCAACATCATGGGATATGCAATGAATAGGCATGCTATAGCATCAAGTCAGGGATATGCAATCAGCATATGCAATCAGGGTGATATGCATTATGCATACTAGCAAGCAATCAGGGATATGCAATCAATATGCAAGCAATCAGGGATATGCATATGCAGATAGCAAGCAATCAGGATATGCATATGCATATAGCAAGCAATCAGGGATATGCATATGCAAAGCTATCAATCAGATAGCATATCATATAGCAATCAATAGGGATTGCATTGCATATATGCAACATCAGGGATATGCTATGCATATAGCAACAATCAGGGATATGCATATGCAATAGCAGCAATCAGGGATTGCCATTGCATATAGCAAGCACTCAGGGATATGCATAGCATATAGCAAGCAATCAGGGATATGCTAGTGCATAATAGCAAGCAATCATGCATAGTCTGCATATGCATCTAGCAATATGCAATCAGGGATAAAGCATATGCAGCATATGCAATCATGGATATGCATCATGCATATAGCAAGCAATCAGGATATGCTATGCATATATGCAAGCAATCAGGGATATGCATATGCATATAGCAAAGCCAATCAGGGATATGCAATAGCATATAGGCAAGCAATCAGGGATATGCATATGCATGTAGCAAGCAATCAGGGATATGCATATGCATATAGCCAGCAATCAGGGATATGCATATGCCATATGCAGCAATCAGGATTGCAATGCATATAGCAAGCATCAGGATAGCATAGCACATAGCAATCTGGATATGCATATGCATATAGCAAAGCAATCAGGATATGCATATGCATAGCAAGCATCAGGCGGATATGCATATTGCATATAGCAAGCAATCAGGCAATTGCATATGCATATAGCAAGCAATCAGGGGATATGCATTCAGCATATGGGGCAATCAGGGATATGCATATGCATATAGAAAGCAATCAGGGATATGCATATGCATTAGCAAGCATCAGGATATGCCAATATGCATATAGCAAGCAATCAGGTGGATATGCATATGCCACTAGCAGCAATCAGGGATATGCATATGCATATAGCAGCAATCAGGATATGCATATGCAGCAATATGCAATCAGGGATATGCATATGCATATAGCAAGCAATCAGGGATATGCATATGCATATAGCAAGCAATCAGGGATATGCATATGCATATTCCATATAGCAAGCAATCAGGATATGCATATGCATTAGCAATCCAATCAGGGATATGCATATGCATCATAGCAAGCAATCAGGATATGCATATTGCATATACAGCAGCAATCCAGGGATATGCATATGCACATATAGCAAGCAATCAGGGTATGCATATGCAGCATGCAATCAGGGATATGCATATGCATATAGCAAGCATCAGGGATATGCATATGCATAGCAAGCAATCAGGGATATGCATATGCAGCATATGCAATCAGCATGCACTATGCATATTACACATATATGCAATATCGCAATCAGGGATAATGCATATGCAATATAGCAAGCATCCGCGGATATGCATATGCATATAGGCAAGCATCATGGATATGCATAGCATAGAGCAAGCATCAGGATATGCATATGCATATAGCAATCAGATCAATGCATTGCATCATATGCATCAGATATGCATATTCAGTATATCAGCAATCAGGGCATTGCATATGCATATAGCAAGCAAAACGATCAAGACCCAGAGCATATGCATATGCATATGCAGCATCAGGGATATGCAATGCATATATGCAGCAATCAGGGATGATATGCATAGGGCATATAGCAAGCAATCAGGATAATGTCATATGCATATAGCAAGCAATCAGGGATATGCATATGCATATATGCAAGCAATCAGTGATATGCATATGCAATGCAATGCAATCAGGGATATGCATATGCATATAGCACGCAATCAGGGATGCATATGCATATAGCAAGCAATCAGGATATGCATATGCATATAGCAAGCAATCAGGATAGCTATGCATATTCAGCATATATGCAGCCATAGCAATCAGGGATATGCATATGCATATGAGCAAGCAATCAGGGATGTGCATATGCATATAGCACAAAGCAATCAGGATATGCATATAGCATATTCCCAATCATGGATATGCATATGCAGCATATGCAATCAGGGATATGCATATCATATAGCAAGCCAATCAGGGATTGCATATGCATATAGCAAGCAATCAGGGATATGCATATGCTATGCATATAGCACCACACAATCAGGGATGGCATATGCATATAGCAAGCAATCAGGTGATATGCATATGCATATAGCAAGCAACTCAGGGATATGCATATGCATATCAAGGCAGATGCATATACAGCCATTCGGATATGCATATGCATATAGCAAGCAATCAGGGATATGCATATGCGGCATATGCAATTCAGGGATATGCATATTGCATAGAGCAGCAATCAGGGATATGCATATGCATATAGTCAAGCATCAGGGATATGCATATGCATTAGCGAACAATCAGGGTTGCATATCATATGATCATAAGCAATCAGGGATATGCATATGCATATAGCAATGCAATCACGGATATGCATATGCATATAGCAAGCAATCAGGGATATCATATGCATATGAGCAATGCATATACACTGAATCGGATATGCATGTATGCATATAATATTCCCCTGATTTGCCTTTGCTATAGGCATATGCCATATCCCTGGATTGCTTGCTATATGCATATGCATATCCCCTGATGCATTTGCTGCAATATGATATCCTGATTGCTTGCTAGCTGCATCTGCATATCCTGATTGCTTGCTATATGCATATGCATATCCCTGATTGCTTGCTATATGGCATAATGCATATCCCTGATTGCTTGCTTATACATATGCCATCTTCCTGATCTTGGCTATATTCATATGCATATCCCTGATTGCATAGCTGCATAATGCTTCCCTGATTGCCTTTGCTATATGCATATGATAGCCCTATTGCTTGCGTATAATGCATATCATATCCCTGATTGCTTGCTATATGCATATGCCATTCCCTGATTGCTTGCTTATGCATATGCATTATCCCTGATGCTTGCTATATGCATATGCTCTCCCTGATTGCATATGCCTTGCATATCATATCCCTATTGCATACTGCCTGCATAGCCATATCCCTGATTGCTTTGCTGATAATGCATAAATGCATATCCCGGATTGCTTGCTATAACCATTGCATATCCCTGATTGCTTGCTATAAATGCATATGCATATCCCTGATGTCTTGCTATATGCATATGCATATTCCCTGATGGCTTGCTATATGCATATGCATACCCTGATTGCCTTGGCTAGAAATCATATGCATATCCCTGGATTTCTTGCTATATGCATATGTCATATATCCCCTGATTGCATCTGCTGGCGTATGCATATTCCCTGATTGCTGCTATATGCAACATGGGCAATCCCTGATTCATATGGCTGCATATCATATCCCTGATTGCTTGCGTATATGCTAGGCATATCCCTGATTGCTTGCGATATGCATATTCATATCCCTATTGCTTGCATAATAAATATGCATAGCATATCCCTGATTGCTTGCTATAATGCATCTGCATAATCCCTGATTGCCTTTCTAAATGCAGATGCAATATCCCTTATTCTTTATAAATTCCAATAGGCATTCCCCTGATTGCTTTCATAAGCATATGCATCTCCCTGAATTGCTTGCTATATTCCTATCCTACTCCTGATTTCTTTCGATATGGCATATGATATCCCGATTGCATATGCTGCAATCATATCCTGAGTGCCATAGCTTCCTAGCATATCCCTGATTCTTTCTATATGCATATGCATATCCCTGATTGCGTTGCTAGTTGCATAGCATATCCCTGATTGCTTGCTATATGCAGTGCATATCCCTGATGCTTGCTATATGCAATGCATATCCCTGATGTGCTTGCTATATCATATGCATATCCCTGCATTGCTTTGCTATATGCATATGCATATCCCGGATTTGCTTGCTATTCATATGCATTCCCGGATGGCCTATGCTCCAGATTCCTATCCCTGATTGCTTGCTATCATGCAAGGCATATCCCTGATTGCTTTGCTAATGCCATATGCAAATCCCCTATTTCTTGCTATATGCATATGCATATCCCTGATTGCTTCTATTGCGCATATGCATATCCCTGTTGCTTGCTATAGATGCATAGCATATCCCTGATTGCTTGCTTAAAGCAATGCCTCCTTTGCTGCTATATGCATATCATATCCCCTGATGCCTTGCTTATATGCTATGCAGATCCCTATGGCCACATGCTGCATATGCATCTCCCTGATTGCTTGCTATAATGCATATGCATATCCCTGATTGCTTGCTATATGCTATGCAGATCCCTGATTGCATAGCTGCAATATGCATACCCTGATTCATATGCTTGCATTGCATATCCCTGATTGCTTGCTTATATGCGAGCATATCCCTGATTGCTTCTATATGCATCTGCCTATCCCTGATTGCTTGCTATATGCATAATATGCATATCCCGAATTGCTTGCTAGATTCCATATGCATATCCCTGATTGCCTGCTATAATGCCTATGATAGCCCTGATTGCATCTGCTTGCATATGCATATCCCTGATTGCTTGCGATAATGCATATGCTATCCCTGATTGCTTGCTATGCATATGCAGTACCCTGATTGCTTGCCTATAAAAGGCATAGGCTATCCCTGATTGCTTGCGTATAATGCATATGCATATCCCTGATTGCTATGCGGCATATGCATATCCCTGTGGCTGCTATATGCATATGCAATCCCTGAGTGCTTTGCTATATGTGCATATTCAGATCCCTTAGGCTTGCTATAGGCACATGATATCCCTTATTTGCTTGCTATAATGCATTGCATATCCCTGATTGCTTGCCTATATGCCATATGCATATGCATATCCTGATTGCTTGCTAGAATGCAAGGCCTATCCCTGATGCTGGCTTATATGCATAGGCATATCCCCTTGATTGCATATGCTGCATATGCATATCCCTGATTGTCTGCTAGATGCAGATGCTATCCCTGGATTGCTTGCTATATCATCTGCATATCCCTGATTGCGTTGCTATATGCATAGCATATCCCTTGATTGTTGCTATATGCATATGCAGATCATGTTGATTATGCGCATATGCATATCCCTGATTGCTTGCTATATGCATATGCATATCCCTGATTGCTTGCTATATGCATATGCATATCCCTGATTGCATATGCTGCATATGCATATCCCTGATTGCTTGCTATATGCATATGCATATCCCTGATTGCTTGCTATATGCATATGCATATCCCTGATTGCTTGCTATATGCATATGCATATCCCTGATTGCTTGCTATATGCATATGCATATCCCTGATTGCTTGCTATATGCTTATGATTATCCATGATTCATATGCAGCATATTGCATATCCATGATTGCTTGCCCTATGCAGTATGCATACCTGATGATTGCTATATGAATATGCATATCCCTGATTGCATATGCGAATAGCCTACCTGATTGCTGCTTAGCATAGCACATCCCTGATTGCATATGCTGAATATGATATCCCTGAATTGCTTGCTATCTGCATATGCATATCCCTGATTGCATATGCTGCATATGCATATCCCTGATTGCTTGCTATATGCATATGCATATCCCTGATTGCATATCCCTGATTGCTTGCTATATGGACTATGATATCCCTATATGCCTATGCACTGCATATCCTGATGCTTGCTATATCATATGCATAAAAAATCCCTGATTGCATATGATGCATATGCCTATCCTGAGTGTTGCTATATGCATATGCATATCCCTGATTGCATATGCTGCATATGCATATCCCTGATTGCTTGCTATATGCATATGCATATCCCTGATTGCATATGCTGCATATGCATATCCCTGATTGCATATCCCTGATTGCTTGCTATATGCATATGCATATCCCTATATGCATATGCATATGCATATCCCTGATTGCTTGCTATACGCATATGCACCCTGCATCCTCCCCCCTGGCTATCGCATATTTGGTTGGAATAGTTCATTAATCTAGATTACAAATGCATCTCTGATTGCTGGCTAATGCATGCACCCCTTGCATCCTCCCTCCAGGCTGTCGCAGATTTGGTGGGACAGGTACGAGATGAGGTGGAGGCTGTAGAGCGGCCAAGCATCAACTACGCACTGCGCCTTGCTGTCTTGGGTGCACCCTTCAGTGGGAAGACTACCACTGCCCAGGAGTTAGCACGAGAGTTCAAGTTGAGGTTGCTAGAGCCTGAGGCCTTAGCTGCAGAGGCACTGGAGGCTGCAGCTGAATACAAAGCCACTGTTGCCGCTGCTGCAGCTGCTGCAGCAGCTGCCCAACCTGGACCAGCCCTGGAGTCAGTCGCTGAGGGTCCTGAGATGGCTGAGGTGGCCGAGGAAGGCGAGGTGGTCGAGGCAGGTGAGGGCGCAGAAGCCGAGGCCACCAGCACTGCTGAGGGGGCAGAGGCGGCACAGGGGGGGGTAGAGGGTGGAGAAGCAGCTCCTGCTGTTGCCTCTCATGCGGAGGCCGTGCCCGAGGGCCAAAGCCGCAAAGCCGCCTTGGGCTTACAGATCCAGGAGTCTTTGACCAATGGGGAGGACATCTCAGACCAGGTGATGGTCAATCTGGTGATCCTGGCAATGGAGGAGGCTGGTACCCTGGCACCACCCAAAACGGAAGAACCACCTCATGCGGGTGAGGCTGGATCTGTAGCCCGCTCTGTAACTAGCATGACTGCCACTCATCCGGTTGAACCGGAGCCCTCTCAGGGCTTCATCCTTGACGGCTTCCCTCGATCTGTGGCTCAAGCTCAACTGATGGAGAGCATTCTTACCGGCCTGGACCTGGCGGAGGAGCAGAGCAGGGTGGATGCAGCTAGCCGCTTAGCCCCTCCACCGGCCGAGGCCCTTCCAGATCTTAGCCGCCCCCTCCGTTCAGCGCTAGATGCCGTGATCGCTCTCGACCTGTCAGATGAGACGATAGCCCTCAAGCGAGCCCTGGGCCGACGTTTGGACCCCGAGACTGCACGTGTGTACCATCTAGAGTTCGACCCCCCTCCAGCAGACGAGCCTGGCCTGGTGGCTAGATTGAAAGAGCTAGAGGACCCAGCCAATGATGCTGTGCAGATCCAGCGTCGACTGACTGGCTATGGCTCTCAGGCAGCGGCTCTGGAGAGCTGGTTGAAGCGATTTGACCAGGTAGGTAGGGGGAAGCTGGTCAGCGCTTTGCTTTTGTTGCTGTTGCTGTCGTTGTTGTTGCCACTATTCTTGTTCTTGTTCTTGTTCTTGTTGCATCTCCAATAATAATCATTCCCATGGTCTATGCCACAGGGGTGGGGGGGAAGATGGTCAGCACTTATTTTCCTAAACCACCTAAACCACCTAAACCTATCCAACTAAACCATAACCACCAAAACCCAATTACTGACCAGCTTCCCCCTATCCTTTTGAGCAGGTGCACCGCCCGTTAGATGGTGAAAAGCCCCTGGCAGATGTGCTAGCAACTGCCAGTGAATGCGCGTCCTGCATCTTGGGGGCAGCTAATGCTGCAGGCGAGTCTCGTTCACATGCCGAGGCTGCAGCCAAGGGGCAGAGGTCTGCTGAGGGGGCCCAAGAGTTTGCTGAGCTTGCTCGTGGATATGCTGAATCAGCAGCCAGGGAGCTGCTGGCAGCCAAGAGGGCTGAGCTCGCTGCTCAGGCCTTGCTGTTGGACCCGAAGACCAAGAACCCTGACCCCGCTGCCACGGAGGTGCTGAAAGCACAAGCTGCCGCCAAGTGCACAGAGCAGCTGAAAGCTTGCAAGCAAGCTGCTGCTGATGCTGCAAACTATGCTGAGCGGGCTGCCTTCTACACTGAACAGGCGAACGAAGCCCTCCAGCGCGCCCTGCAATGTCTGGCGGAAGCAGAGACCTCGTTGGCGGCCCAAAAGGATGCTCGCTCCGCTGCAGCTGATGCAGCGGCCGCCCACAAGGCTGCAGCTGCAGCTACTGCTCGGTCAGTGGTAGCCAGGGAGGCGGCTGACGTAGCCGTCGTCCAGGCTGAGAAGGTTTTAGAGGCCGAGGCTGTGTCTCCCGAGGAGGTCCTGGAGCTAGCTCCCCCTGCTCCTGACCCTGCCTCAGAAGCTGCGGCAGCCGCTGCGGCGGAGGCTGCAGTGGATGCTGCCATTGCCAAAGCTGTCCCCATGCCCAAGCCAATTTCAACCTCCCTGCTGAAGGAGTGGCGTATCATTGAGGCTGCATACATGGAGGTCAGTTTTTCTCCCGCTACACATTGCAATTGCTACTTTTGACCCCGTTTTGGCTTAATTGCCGCTATAAAAATGGCTTTATATGGCCCAAGCCAATTTCAACCTCCCTGCTGAAGGTGTGGCGCCTCATTAAGGCTGCGTACATGGAGGTCGGAAACAAGATGGCCTTCTTGCTTTTTTGAAATTCAAAGTTTTCCTTAAATTTTATGTGTAGCTTTTAAAATTTGTTTCGCACCACCACACACCCACAACACCACACCACACACACCACACCACACATACCCCACCACCCACCCACAACACAGGGACTAGGCATGGAACTGTCGGCTCTATCAGAAGAACGCGACGTAACCTACTCTCACTTTGAGGGCATGAGGGTAGCCTTCAAGTCCTTGCTGGCCCGTCCTGACGAGAGCCCGGCTATTGTGACTCAGTTCCAGAGGGACTTCAACGGCGTGGAGGATGACACAAGGCAAATGGCAGAGACCAAGGGAGAGCTGTTGCTGCGGGCGGAGGAGCTGCGTGAGCAGCTTTGGGAGGTCTGTGACAAGAAGCTGGAGGTGGCTGAGGCTGAGCGCAAGCGCCTGAACTCGGATACCTATGTGGCAGACCACACTGCGCTAGTGGTGCATTGCTTCTCTGGCTTGCTGCAAGTCGAGTTGGATCGTTTTGCATCAAGCATCAACTTGTCTAGGAGCTATGTACAAGCCAAGTACGGAATCCTCAGCGAGCCAAAGCCTGAGGATGAGATCATCGTCCCCAACGCGTTGACTGGGGAGGTGCCAGCAGATGTGAAGGACAAGGTAGAGGAGAAGAGTAAGACCGTTATGCAGTTCCCGCCTCAATTTGCCGCACTTCAGCCGAAGGCACCTGCCCTCACCACCTCCCTGAAGGTCGCTGTTGCCATCGCTGCTAATGTCAAGGCGAGGCTGGATCCCTCCGTTGAGGACCCCAAGGCTAAGAAAGCTGCAGCCAAGCCACCCGCCAAGGGCAAGGATGCTGTTGAGCCAGCCGTCCCACCTGTCATCGAAGAGGCCATGGCCAAGGAGCTGCTGGAATTGGGAGCCAGGGAAGCTGATATCTTAGAGCAAAGGGCGCTGCTGTTGGCAGAGCGAGCTGCAGCTGCCATCCAAGAAGTCGCATCTACGGCAGAGCGCACGGATGTGCAAATCGGGCTGTGGATCAAGAGCCGTTTCGAGCTGGAGTGCTCAGCTGTTGCAGCACTCGACGGCATTGTGAAGGAGGCGGCATTTGCTGGCCGGCCGCTGGCCCATGATATCCTCTTGCAGAATTCGCAAGTGATAGTAGACCAGACGACAATGCACGTGCCGGCTCCAGCAGAGCTGCCCCCCACGCAAGCACGGGAGACCACGCCGCCTGCCGGTTTGGCAAGTATTAGCCAGCTGGCGCGCTTGGTACAGCGGTTGGTGGCTGTCGCACCTCAGGGCTACATCAAGCTGGCAGAGGCATCTGAGCTGCTCTGCAAGGCAACAGCAGATGGTTCGCTGCCAGAGTCATGGGCAGGGACCACCAACGTGGCCATGCTATCTATGCTCCGCCTATACGACTCCATACTCAGTGGCTACATCGACTGGAGGGAGGTGGTCTGTAACTTGCTGGCTGCCTCAGTCCCTGAGGTCATGCAAGCAGATTGTTGTGTGATGGCACAGCAAGCCGGCATTCTAGCAGCGGTGGATGCCGACGGTGATGGCTTTTTGTCTCTGGAGGAGTGGGACAAGGCAGAGCTATGGTTTCAGCTAAAGCAGTTCCAGCCTGGTGTGTCCGATGCTGACCTGGAGGTCGAATTCGCTGAGGTGGATCCTGAAGCTATCAAGCCAAAGTATGACAGGTACGCTAAGTGTGATGCGGATGGCTACATGATGATTTCAAATGATTTCAAATCATCTTGGTGATTCAAGGTTGCCCACGCCCTAAATAATTAACTATATATATATACATACACATATATAAATAAATACGGTATTACTAATTAATTATTAATTAACCAAACCCTAATTATAGCAGGTAGGTAAAGTGTGTTACAGCTGGCTACATGATGGTTTTAAATTGTCTTTGTGATTCGAGTTTGGGCAAGCCCTTTAGCTGAACCAAATATAAGTATGGCAGTTGCGGAACATTTGTTCTTTTCTTTTCACCCCAGCAGGTGGGTCCCCTTTCACAAACCAGCGAGCCAGAGGATTCAGAAAGAAAGGCGGAGAAGTTTGTGCTGCTGATGGCAATTAGTTGGTTGAGAATTTTCTTGATCGTTTGTGGTTGAGCGAGTACCTTAACCTAATTGTAAACCCCTTTGGGCAAGTCTCCTTAGCCAACTTGGCTACTCCTGAACTGTCAACATTCATACATACCGGTACAGAATACCACAGCCTCCAGCAATCAAGATCACTTCTAGATAAGGGTCAAAGCAGCTTCAGGGTCAGGGTTTAAACATTTGTCGGGGTTAAAGGGTCGGGGTCAAAGCATTTGCCAGGGTCAAAGGGTTGGGGTCTGCCCCTTGGCCCCATTGACCCTTGTACCGGCAATGTTGCCGCCACCTCACCCCACCTCAACCCAATCCAACCCATCCTACCTCTCACATGCAGGACGTCTGCAATGAAGAAGGTGCTGTGGATGATGTTCAATTCAGGTGCCTTGCCAGAGGATTCCCCCAGTGCCATTGTTGCTAAGGCCTTGCCTGACAAATCCCCTCGACTGGACTACCGCGCAGTCCTCCTATACCTGTCTGCCGACAGAGACTTTTGTCGTGCTGTTCAGAAGGCATGCTCCCTCTTGGCAGTATCGCCTTCCCTCCAGGCCAGGGTATCGCCTGAGCAAGTGTTCCGCATGGCACATCCGCTAGGCTCACAAGGCGGTGTGTCCATCAATCGCACACCCTTGGACCTGGAGACGGTTACCAGTGTGTCCAAGGCCATTGCTGCGACACGAGGGGGTGATGCCAAGGCTCCGACCATGTGTGCCGAGGAGATGTTGTACTACTCAGCAGGTGCACCACTGGTCAAGAGTATCCTTCCTCTCTACCATTGGAAAGATGGGTTTGCAGCTACTCGCTTGTTGTGATAGAGTGGGATGGTGGAGGATGGGTGGGTGCGGGAGGGTGGATTTGGGTGATGGTGGGGGTGGGTACTACTCGGATATGTTGTACTGCTCGGCGGATGCACCACTGGTCATGATTATGCGTCCCCTCTACCAGTGCAAGGATGGGTTTGCAGCCACCCGCTTGTTGTGATAGAGTGGGGTGGTGGAGGATGGGTGGGTGTGGGAAGGTGGATTTGGGTGATGGTGGGGGTGGGTACTACTCGGATATGTTGTACTGCTCAGCGGGTGCACCACTGGTCAAGAGTATCCTTCCTCTCTACCATTGGAAAGATGGGTTTGCAGCTACCCGCTTGTTGTGATAGAGTGGGGTGGTGGAGGATGGGTGGGTGTGGGAGGGTGGGTTTGGGTGATGGTGGGGGTGGGTACTACTCAGATATGTTGTACTGCTCGGCAGGTGCACCACTGGTCCTGAGTATGCGTCCCCTCTACCAGTGCAAGGATGGGTTTGCAGCCACCCGCTTGTTGTGATAGAGTGGGATGGTGGAGGATGGGTGGGTGTGGGAGGGTGGGTTTGGGTGATGGTGGGGGTGGGTACTACTCGGAGATGTTGTACTGCTCGGCGGGTGCACCGCTGGTTATGACTAATGAGTATCCGTCCCCTCTACCAGTGGAAGGATGGGTTTGCAGCTACCCGCTTGTTGTGATAGAGTGTGGTGGTGGAGGATGGGTGGGTGAGGGTGGATATGGGTGATGGTGGGGGTGGGTACTAATAAAACAAACAAGGAGAATACAACTCCACGAAAGCAAGCAAACAAGAAAGCGTAAAGGGGAGGGGTGCCAAGGACGGCACTGTCAGTGTGGCAGGATGACCTGCTACCTAAGTATAAGTAGCTAAGAATCAGTCCTTGGACATTTCTCTGCTACCGAAGTATAAGTAGCTAAGAATCAGTCCTTGGACATCTTTCTGCTACCTAAGTATAAGTAGCTAAGAATCAGTCCTTGGACATCTCGAGTTGCCTTTTCGATACGCTTAACAGTCTAGCACTCTGCTACAGTCAGAATAGTTTGCACTTTTATATAGTTTGAACTGCTATAGTTGTTGGGACAGGATTGGGGTCACATGCGGTGCAACTCTCGCACAACTATCACCCCGGGACATGTCGTGCTGTCAGGCACCAGGCTGTCAGGCACCAGAGGACCATGTTCAACCAAATGGTGACATCACATCACATGCACCAGGCCTTCAGGTTGTCAG
This sequence comes from Chlamydomonas sp. ICE-L, assembly GCA_013435795.1. Lineage (NCBI taxonomy): Eukaryota > Viridiplantae > Chlorophyta > Chlorophyceae > Chlamydomonadales > Chlamydomonadaceae > Chlamydomonas > Chlamydomonas sp. ICE-L. The sequence goes on along the minus strand of JACBWV010000196.1, from coordinate 322,314 downwards.
GCACCCTAGCACCAGGCTGTCAGGCACCAGAGGACCAGGTTCAAGCGAGTTGTGACATCACTAAGAGCACAGGTCGGGTGATCACCCCGGGACATGTCGTAAACAGGCTACCTCATTGCAAGGTCTGCCGGGGCACATGTTAGGTTGGGCTTGATTACAAGGCGTAGTTGAGGCTGCCCACCGCCTCTGCAGGCAGAGTAAACATGGGTAGTATAACCACTTCAACACCACACTCCTGGATACATGATGCAATCACAAGGGGGCACATGTTAGGACCTGCAGTTTTTAGGAGTGTGTATTTAGTGTGTATTTTACAGTCCAGGGGTTGCCAACTAGGCTAAAGGGTCTTGCCCATCCTTAAAAAAGGAAAGGCAGTTTAAAAAAAGGAAAACAAAATCGCACTCTTGCCACCTCCTGCATACTCGGTGCAAATGTGCTGCTGGCATAAGAGCACACTCCACTACTCCAGAATCCGACTGGCCTCCAGCTTCAGGTCTTCTAGCTGGCCTATCATGACGATCATACTTATTTGGTGTATTATGTCATTAAACATTCATGCAGTGGATTATGTAATATCGTAGAGGAGGCCCTAAAAAGGTCACTTTACCCTTCTATGTCAGATATTTGTAGGTAAATAGAGTTTAGTCCTACTTGACGTGCACAGGATTTGGGCCTGTACTTTTAGACTACCTTGTTGGCCTGCCCGATTCCAGAATGGGGCTGCACGTATCTCCTTACAATTTGTCACACAAGTGTTGCGTCAACATATGCAGCATTAGGGCTCGAACATATTAAGGGCTCAAAAAGTCATAAGTGGGCATTGTTTTTGGCGGAGCCCCCTCTTCAAGGGGGCGGGAGCCCCCATATTCACCCATTTGTCCGACCGAAAAAAACAAAAATTGAAGCTCAGCCAACCGTCGCGTAACTAACTCGCTTCGGTCAGCTCCATCGTTGCCTCCTTTCGTTCCGTTGCAAACACACTCCGCCAATTTTCCGCGTCGCTTGCGACGCTGCATAGGACTTGTGACCCTAGGTGGCAAAACCATTTGCATGGGCGCTTGTGTATCCAAGGGACACGGGCACCCAGCTATAAGAGGCTATGACAGTGGTACAGAACTATAGACTACTATACTAGATGAACTAGTTCATTAAAATACTTTATCAAAAAAGGCCCTAGATACCGGCTAGATACTACTAAGAAGAATATGCTAGTGCAAGCTGAAACCTGGGTATAAAATGCTACCGGCATAGTTGAATTGCAGTCTTCCACGCAGCGGCCTATACAAAAGCCAGGCCCCACAAAACGCTTCACTCACGGCCAGGCCCTGGTGCCAGGTTGTAGGTGTACTTGAGGGGATACGGTACCCTGAAGTACACCTCCATAGTTTGGCCTATTGCGCCATTCGAACTGAATCCCCGGTGTCGCTGGTTTGTGTGAGGAGACTCACCGAGGGAGACCCAGCTCCTGGAGTTGAAGTTTTTCACAACTTCAAAAAATGGTTGTGAATAATGAAGACTCGAGCAGGCTGTTTGACTGAAATTCGAGAAGATCCTCCTAAAACCAGGCAATTAAGTCTCCCTTCAACCGGTATTTACAAATGAAACAACGGAATTAACAGGTGCCTACTTAGTAGGATTTCCTCCGCCTTTCTTTATGAATCCTCAGAGGGAGCTGTTTTGTGTACGGGCCCCCACTTCCTGGGGTGAAAATCCTTTCAATACAAAATAGAGGGTGGTGCTAAAATTGTCATGAATGATTTCTTCGATGTTGCTACAACATTTGCAGTAACTGCAAAGTGTTATGCCCCGCTGGTCAAGTTAACTTGAATTTCTAGACCTGCCCTATCTAGCGATCTAAAGATTTTTCGGCCTGCTCTGTCCAGTGATCGAAATATTTTTCGACATGTGTTGTTACAGTCCAGGGGCGCCCCAATAGGCTTAAGGGACTTGCCCGACCATGATATCAGGAGGGGCTACAACGAAACAATGGTGAACTGAACCCCAAACAATCGTTTTACTGACAGAGTCCCCGAGTTCGTGCTACAGCAAACTAATTTTGCGATTCTCACAGCACTTTTAAATAGTGGCCTGTCCTGTCTAGTGATCTAAATATTTGTCGACATGCTGAGACCTGCTATGTCTAGTGATCTAGTGATGTTTGTGCCTGCTCTACCTAAGGAGAGAGTTACGCCCAGTTGGAATCATGGTAGTAGTACTCCTCCCCCCTTCTACTGCTTTCTGAGTCTAAGTCTAAGCCTATGACTTGTATCGTGACAACGTCTCAACTCTCTCAATTCCTTGCAAGAAGATTTGTTGCACCATACCTCCAACAACAATACGAGGCGGTGACTCTAGCTAGCTCCGGCTTACGCTGTGGTGTCCTTAACATCACGTCCTGTGAGTAACTGTATTACACGGATGTAACAATTTAAATTTCAATACGAGGGCTAAAAAGTTACTTCGACGCTGGGAACCGTGCAACGAAATCCACCATGATGTTACATCCAGTTGGCATCATGGAAGTGAATGCATGTTACCATAGCCAGTCGAGGGAGCTGCCTCGAAGCTGTTGCTTGTAGCTGACAAGAAAAGCTATAGGGATCTGCCTAGAAGCTGTTGCTCGTAGCTGACAAGATAAGCTATGGGGAGCTACCTAGAAGCTGTTGCTCCTAGCTGACAAGAAACACAATGCAACTCCTATGTGTTGGGCGGGAACAAGTTGGTCACTTGTTCCTCCAGTGCATTCAAGCGAAGCGCATGGTTGGTAAGCAATGCCTTTGCCGCACCCAATCGATCATCAACGTGTTGCTTGAGCTCGTCAAACCTGAGGTCAATATGCTGCCTGAGCCCGTCCTCCATCCTGTCCAGCATACTCTGGAGCTTGGCAGTCAAGTCTGATGAAATTTTGGACTCGGAGGCAGCCGTGTCGGCCTGTTTCAAAGGCTGGGTAGCGGTTGGGGAGGGAGCATGCTGGCCTGGAATGGGAAAGGTACAGAGCAGCATGGGGGATAGCTTGGTCCCCCCTACCCCTGCACTGCTGAAGCCCATAAATGAGGCACCAGGCTCAGCTACCTGCCCCATCAGCGCAACCAGGTGCAGGGGGGGAAGGCCAGATTTTGAATTTGGATTCAAATTTGAACGCGGATGGCACAGCTCCATTCCCTTAATGCGATACTTGGTGAATGAGTCAGCAGGGGGGGATATGCCCAGTGAAGCTAAAGGAAGCAAACCCCGCTGCTGATCAAATTTGAAGACTTGGACGATAGCTAACACTGAGCTTGAGACTATGACCAGGTCGTCTACACATCGAAGCACATCCGGTCGCATCAGTTGCACATCCCTCTCACTCTGAAAACCTGATCTAGCAACCTGACCTTGCGGCCGCAACATCTGGCCTTGCGAGCTGTGGCTGGTGCAGGGGGCATGTGAAGTCCCTGGTGTGTTACCACAGCTCACAATGAACAGCTTTGCTGACGGTCCTTTCTTCTTGTCCAACATGAATTGTTTAGGAATGGCTGGAGCTGATGAGGCTGGCAGCGAGAAGGAAGTAGCTGGCTGTTGCTCCTCCCTACCCCACTTTTGACGCAGGTCGATCATTCCCTCAGTGCTTGACTCACCTGACACGCTCGGCCCGTCGGAGGCTGATTTAGCTGTAGCGTCAGTAGCAGAGGTGCCTGTAGGGCCTGCGGCATCAGTAGCCAAGGTGCCAGAGCCAGTCCACGTGGCTGGAACGGTGCTAGATTTTGCTGCTGCTGAGAGACTCGTATCTAGCTTCAGGTTCAACATACCACTGAGATCCAAAGCTCCACTAGACTTCCACTTTTCGCTGAGGTCTATCAGCGCCCCACTTCCACCACTTCGATCTACAAGCGACTCTTCTAGAGCTGGAGGGCCTCCCAAGCCTGCAAACAAGGCGAGGGGGGCATCAGCAGTTGCAAACATCCAGCCCTGGGCTGAGCTAGCCAGAGCTCTAAGCGTGCCGGGCACACCGGTGATGATAGGGAAGCGCTGAATGCCTGCTTGGGGAGCATCACTACTTGGAATGGATGCTTTTAGCGTGTTGGTGGCAGCTGCCTTGGGGCCTCCGTCCCCGGACCCTGAACATGAAGCAGTAGTAACACCAGAAGCAGAGGGGCCAGATTCAATCCCAGTGGTTGACTTGGTTCTAGGTTCATTCCCTGTGGTCCCAGATTCAGGCCCGGTGGTTGACTTGGCCCTAGATTCAGTCCTGGTGGTTTCGGATTCAGTCCCAGCGGTTCCGGATTCGGTCCCGGTGGTATCGGATTCAGTCCTGGTGGTTAAGTTGGTCCTAGATTTTGCTGCAGCCGAGAGGCAGCCATCCTTCCACCTTATCTGCTCCACTGTGCTCCCCCAGCTGGCTAAGAGGGAGTCCGCCCCAGGCCCCCCCTCCCAACAGAGGTGGACGGATGCAGAGGTCGAGTTTTTAGGAGGTGGTAGGCTGGCAATGATGGCCCCCCCAGCAGGTGGAGCGTACTCCTCAGAAGAGAGAGAAGCGGGCGGTGAGCAGGAGCAAACGACTAGAAGAGCCTGGAAAAGGTCAGTGGTGGGGGCAGCAGTCAGAAGGGGGGGGGGGGGGGGGGGGGAGCAGTCAGAGCAGAGTTTTAGGAGGGGGTAGTCTGGCAATGACGCCCCCCCCCAAGCAGGTGGAGCATCGCCTCATAAGAGAGTGAAGTGGGCGGTAAGCAGGAGCAGACGACTAGAAGACGTGCAGCAGTTCAGGGGATGATTTGGATTTGACAGGTCGACGGGTCAAATTGTCGCTCGCCTTAATCAGGCCAAATTTGAGGTGTGAAGTGCGACCTATGACCTGTTTCGAAAAATTGTAATCCAAATCACCCGTTGAACTGCTAGAAGGCGTACAGAAGCAGGTATCGTTTTCAATTCCAATTCTCCTGTCACCGCACCTTACATGCTGCAGCCACCACATTAGGCTGCTTAGGGTTCCAAGAGACAGCTTTCCACACATGAGGCGCTGGGGCCTCCACACGACAAACACACAGGGAGGGGAACTCCACATCAAATAACTGCAGCGGGATGAGCAGGGCGGGGGTGGAGAGGAGGGAGGGAGTCAAGGTTGGAATGTCGAATGTGGTGGTGCTTTGTGGGGCACTGGTTAATGGTTGTGATTTTGTGTATAGAGGGTTTTATAATGTTATTTATAATATTATAGTTGTACATAGGGTTGTACTGGGTTGTGACAAATTTTATGTAGGGTTGTCAAGTACTACATCGTACTTGAAAATCTCAAAACCACAATTGAAAACCAAAATATCATGCGATTCGATGGGGACCAGTTCATCACTAGTGTTTCTTACAATTAGCCCCTCAAGATAATCTAGAAACAATTATTGCTTTTTTGAGGCTGGGCAAGTTTCTTCAGGCTGGTAGGCTACCCCTGAGGCCCTGAAAGTTCTGTAACATATATACAGTCAAGTTGCCGACATATTGGGGGTCAAGAAGGACATTAGGATAATGTACCGTCAAGTAGGGCACTAGGACAATGTACATTTGGAGTCAAGTAGGACACTAGGATAATGTACATTTGGAGTCAAGGAGGACACTAGGATAATGTAACCATCATCACCATCGTCATCTTTAGAGCACTTCTAGAAGGGGCCCAACACACAAAGCCAGGAGAGTCCTGCCTGATGGCCCTTACCTCTACCAAGTAATATATACTACCTGGAATGGAGTTATGTACATAGGATTAACGTCAATGCCAAAGATGGAGATCGGGCTGAAAAGCTGGAGCCATATGAACCAGTTCAAGTACCTCTAGAAGAGGCCCAGCACACACAGCCAGAAGAGTCCTGCCTGAGGGCCCTGCTTTGTTGAATGCAAGCAGCTGCACCCCTGCCTCATGGCTGCACACGCTACTCATCGGCCGCTGCTCGCCCATATTTTTGCACGCAGGGTTATTGCGTAGGAACACATCCTTGCCGTTGCTACATGCCGCAAGCTGCTCAAAATCTGGCGCCGCTGCCAACAGCTGGTGCAGCTCTGAAGTAAGCCTCACATCTCGGTCGATCTCCACGCTTTCGGAAGCTGGCACAATATCCAAGCTCATCCTAGGCAAGCTAGATACTTAGGAGCAGCTTTACGAGACGAATGTTCAGCTGCATGAGCGCGAAACGCATGCCATGTTCTTCGAAACGTTTTGTTCAAGTTCGAATCTACTTTGTGTACTCCCTGCTGTCCGTGGTTATCGCACGAGAGGATTTTCAATAGGGAGACGGTGGGTAAGTTGTCTGGAAAGCTATAGTTGGCTGAAAATACCATGTGGCAATTCGATTCAATTCGGCCTGGTCCAGTTAGGGCCTTTATTTCGGGGGTTTAGAGACAGTCAGTAGTTGCCGGTGCCTAGCAGCGGGTGAACGTTGCTCGGATCCCTAGTTCTATTGGATTGTTCTTTCACGATGCTCGACATCAATCTATTGCGCGTAGAGAAGGGTGGCAACCCCGAGATCGTGAAGGAGTCTCAGCGGCGCCGCTTCAAGAGCGTCGAGCTGGTCGACGAGATTATCGCTTTGGATAATGAGTGGAGGGCAGGTGCGTTGCGACTAATATAGACGGAATAGGGGTGAGCTTGGAGCAAAATAGCTAAAACCAAGGCACCATGGCACAATTCAGCACCCTAAACCCATTCCCCCACCCCGTGCTTGCTGGGCGGAATCTGACGGACCCCTGAACTGTGTCCATTGATATTGCGCAGTTAAATTCGAGCTTGACCAGGCGAACAAGGAGTCAAATGCCATCAGCAAGGAGGTTGGGATAATCAAGAAGGTAGGCAAGGGTGTGAGGGTGGGATGGGTATGTAGGCATGGGTGTGGGGGGTGTAATGGGTTGTCGAGCATGGGTGTGGGGGGTGGGATGGGTTTTGAAGCATGGGTATGTGGGTTGGGTTGGGTTAGTCATCAGGGATGTTAGGGATGGGATGGGATGGGATGGTTGGCATGGGTGTTTGCAGGGTTGGTCGACTCTGGCCAAGTAATGCATCGCTACCAACGACCCTAGTTCCTTGGGTAGTATGAAGGTTGTTAAGGTTGTTTTATTGGGGCCTGTCGCATACACAGTTGTCATGTTGGCCGCATGTGCTGCTGTCACCTGATATCGGCCGCATATGCAACTGTCAGCTGATATCAGTCTTGGTCCAATCTTGGCTAATCACGCGCCAACACCCCTGAAGTTCCCCCATACACGCACCAGGGCCGACCATGAGGGGGCCATGGGCACCCTGCTATTTTCTCTAGGTGCTGTGAACACCACCAGTGCTAAATTGTCTACCTTAATGTTTTAGGGGTGCGACGATAGAGTCTTTTGGGTTGGCCTTCGGAGCCGAAAAGGCTGCTAGGAGCACCCCCAAAACTACGAGGAGCACCCTGGTGCAAAGTAAAGACACTGGCTCCTTTTCTTACAAATATCCCTGGGTGTGTGGGTGTGGGGTGAGGTGGGGTGGTAGGCATGGGTGTGGTGGGTGTGGTTTGTAGGCATACATGTGGGGGGTGGGAGGTCACCCTAAGGTATTTCGAGAGTTTTTCGCAATATATCAATATTATACGATATATCGTAACCAACGACAACCTTGATATCACACAACATCCTTCGATTTCGTGCAATATATCGTACAGTAGTCTGGGTCCGTGTGTTTCCTCGAAGTTGTCTGCGACTCATCTAAGTCGCAGCCAATTTCCAGGATTCGCGCAGACCCGGACTGTCACATCTACTTTCAGCATTTCTGCGCAGACACCGGACCCTCTGGGAGCCCGGGCGTCGAATCATGAGAGCAGTGTTACCATTCTTACTGGTCACACTACTCTCATGATTTGAATCATGAGAGCAGTGTGACCATTCTTACTGGTCACACTTCTTTCATGATTCGTCGCATGGGCTCTCAGAGGACGAGGCTGATTTGCATTGTGTACGGTGTGGGAGGCTCACCTGAATCAACTGTTCCTGGACCAAGAGACCAGCTAAGTCCTTCCCCCATGGCTGAGATTTCTTGCTGCCAATGCCATAAAACGGCTCACCTGCACATAAAGCGAGAAACGATTTGTTTCAAACTTGTATTGCACCCGGGCATCGAATCATGAGAGCAACGTGGCCATTCTTACTTGTCACACAACTCTCATGATTCGTCGCATAGGCTTTCAGAGCTGCAATGAACCTGACCAACCGACTCTAACCTGCCCAACCAACTCTCTTGCCCGGGCGTCAAATCGCGAAAGCAGCGTGGCCATTCTTACTTGTCACACAACTCTCATGATTCGTCGCATAGGCTTTCAGAGCTGCAATGAACCTGACCAACCGACTCTAACCTGCCCAACCAACTCTCTTGCCCGGGCGTCAAATCACGAAAGCAGCGTGGCCATTCTTACTGGTCACACAACTCACATGATTCGTCGCATAGGCTTTCAGAGCTGCAATGAACCTGACCAACCGACTCTAACCTGCCCAACCAACTCTCTTGCCCGGGCGTCAAATCATGAAAGCAGCGTGGCCATTCTTACTCGTCACACAACTCTCATGATTCGTCGCATAGGCTTTCAGAGCTGCAATGAACCTGACCAACCGACTCTAACCTGACCAACCTACTCTAACCTGACCAACCAACTCTAACCTGACCAACCGACTTTAACCTGCCCAACCAACTCTCTTGCCCGGGCGTCAAATCATGAAAGTAGCATGACCATTCTTACTGGTCACACTACTCACATGATTCGTCGCTTTGGCTCCCAGAGATTCCCCTCCGAAATGACCACATGTTTTACGGACCAGCTGGGACCATTCAAATATCGACAACCCCACTCACATATGAACAGTGTAATTAGGGCTTTTCTTATCGGCTTTCCTTAGCAGCTTCTAGGCAGCTCCCTGGGCCAGCCACTGGGCTGCACCAAACTATTTTAGTAGTTCTGGACAACTGATTGTGTCAGCTTCAAGTTGCACTAGGTAGCGCCAGGTTTGGGGGCATAGCCAGCCAGGGGAGCTGCCTTAAAGCTGGCGATGGTAGCTGAAAAGCAAAGCTATACTTGTAATCCTCTGTGTCATTCTGCCCTTGGCGGCATTGGCTAAGCTTTTTGTACCATGTTCAAGAGAGTGAAAAGTATTCCCCCTTGATTTGCAAGGTCTGGGTCGCGACAGACCACGCATGTGGGTGTGACTGTTTTCTGATTATTGTATTGTGCATTAGTACATCCATTTCCCTGTTGCCCACTTGGCGAAGATTCGTGGCTCATAATGCAGGTAGCCAGAAAGCAGGGCTCTTTTTCAAATCTGAAAGTGGGTTTTTTCTAGCTCTATGGTTTTAGGCCTCCTCCAGGGACAGCGCTACAGTGAATGTATAGTTTGTAAAGCTTTTACAGCCTTGTAGGGCCATTCAGGGTAATGGATGCACTACCATACTTCGTTTTATTACTTTTTTACAGCGATATTTTCGCTTCAACGGGGTCAATACTATCGGGTGATGCCGCAGAGCTAATGGAGAAGTGCAAAGCTCTGCTTGCTCACTGTTCAACCTTTTGATATTTAACATACGTACACGTCCGCAAGCAAATGGTGCTGCCTCAGAGCTAATGTAGAAGTCCAAGGCTCTGCTCACTCACTGTTCAATCTTTTGATATTCAACATACGTACACGTCTGCAGGCAAAGGGTGATGCTGCAGAGCTAATGGAGAAGTCCAAGTCTCAGAAGGTTCTGATTGCAGAGATTGAAGAGCGGGAGGCGGAGGTGATTAAGGCAAGGGATGCCAAGCTTGGAACTATTGGAAACCTGGTGCACGATTCTGTACCCATCAGCCAGGATGAGGTGAGCAACTGTGGCTGGGTGGCTATGTGGGTGTGGGGTGGGGTGGGTGGAAGAGGAGGTGAGGGAACGATTGGAAACCTGGTGTGGGGCGGGTGGGTGGAAGGGGAGGTGAGGGAGCGATTGGAAACCTGGTGCTTGACTCTGCACCCATCAGCCAGGATGAGGTGAGCAACTGGGGCCTCTGTGGCTGGGTGTTTAAGTGTGTGGCTGGGTGTGGGGTTTGAGGGTGTTGGTTTTGGGATGTGTGTGTGGGTGGGGTGGGTGTGCTGTGAGCGTGAGGATGGTGTGTGGGTGTGTGTGGGGTGTGAGGGTGTGGGTGGTGGGGGTGGGGGTGGGTGGGTGGGTGGGGAGGCAGATGTAGAGGTGGTGTTGCTTTGTGATGGGTTGGCCTCTGTAGATGGTTGGGTGGGTGGGCGGGGAATCCCCTTCATCTCACCCGTGTACGTCTTCCTCGTCTCTTCTGCATGCATACAATGCTGTGGTCAAGGAGTTCCCCCCCCCCCCCCCCCCTCCCCCATCATGAGCACCCGCATCATTAAGAAGCTGCACAGCCATGTCCACCTCTCTCATTCCCTCCATGCCCCCTCTTCGTCTCACCCATACACATCTGCCTGTCTGTCCTGCAGGCCAGCATTGCTGTGGCCAAGGAGTTCCCCCCCCCCCCCCCCCCCTCCCCGTATCATGAGCATTCGCAGCAGTGAGAAGCTGCACAGCCATGTCCACCTCTCTCATCCCCTCCATGCCCCCTCTTCGTCTCACCCATACACATCTGCCTGTCTGTCCTGCAGGCCAGCATTGCTGTGGCCAAGGAGTTCCCCCTCCCCCCCCCCCCTCCCCGTATCATGAGCAATCGCCGCAGTGAGAAGCTGCCCAGCCATGTCCACCTCTCCCCCCCCTCCATGCCCCCTCTTCCTCTCACCTAAACACATCTGCCTGGTCTGTCTAAACCCTAAACCCTAAACCCTTAACCCTTAACCCTGTCCTGAAGGCTACCAACGCTGTGGTCAAGGAGTTTGGCACCCCCCGCATCACGGGCGCCCCCGGCAGTGAGAAGCTGTACAACCATGTCCACCTCTCTTGTCCCCTCCATGCTCCCTCAACAAATCGCTTTGAAATAAGGCATTGGTGGTTGGCCCCAGTTCAAGCTAACATGCTTGCCCCATCAACCTTCCGCTTCGTAATAAGAGATATTTATTCATCCATGCATTCATGCATTCATGCATTCATTCATTTATTCATTCATTCATTTATTAATGCCTGTGTCTGTCTGTCTTACAGGCTAACAATGCTGTGGTCAAGGAGTCTGGCACCCCCCGCATCATGGGCACCCCCGGCAGTGAGAAGCTGTACAACCATGTGGATCTAGTAAACATGTTGGGCATAGTGGACTTGGAGGCAGGCGCTGCCGTCGCTGGAAGCCGCGGGTACTATCTTATTGGGGAGGGTGTGCTGCTGAACCAGGTGCGCTTCATTCATGTCTGTAAATACTTGAATAGGATGCCTAATTATAAGGGAGGTGGGAGTTGCAGGAGGCAGCGGGTACTATCTTATTGGGGAGGGTGTGCTGCTGAACCAGGTGCGCTTCATTCGTGTCTTTAAATACTTGAACATGATGCTTGTTATGAGGGTTGCTGATGTTGCAGGAGGCCGCGGGTACTATCTTATTGGGGAGGGTGTGCTGCTGAACCAGCTGCGCTTCATTCGTGTCTTTAAATACTTGAATAGGATGCTTGTTATGAGGGATGCGGGTGTTGCAGGAGGCCGCGAATACTATCTTATTGGGGAGGGTGTGCTGCTGAACCAGGTGCGCTTCATTCGTGTCTATAAATACTTGAATAGGATGCTTGTTATGAGGGATGCAGGCGTTGCAGGAGGCCGCGGGTACTATCTTATTGGGGAGGGTGTGCTGCTGAACCAGGTGCGCTTCAGTCGTGTCTTTAAATACTTGAACAGGATGCTTGTTATGAGGGTTGCGGATGTTGCAGGAGGCTGCGGGTACTATCTTATTGGGGAGGGTGTGCTGCTGAACCAGGTGCGCTTCATTCGTGTCTATAAATACTTGAATAGGATGCTTGTTATGAGGGATGCGGGCGTTGCAGGAGGCCGCGGGTATTATCTTATCGGGGAGGGTGTGCTGCTGAACCAGGTGCGCTTCATTCGTGTCTTTAAATACTTGAACAGGATGCTTGTTATGAGGGTTGCGGGTGTTGCAGGAGGCCGCGGGTACTATCTTATTGGGGAGGGTGTGCTGCTGAACCAGCTGCGCTTCATTCGTGTCTATAAATACTTGAATAGAATGCTTGTTATGAGGGATGCGGGTGTTGCAGGAGGCCGCGGGTACTATCTTATTGGGGAGGGTGTGCTGCTGAACCAAGTGCGCTTTATTCGTGTCTATAAATACTTGAATAGGATGCTTGTTATGAGGGATGCGGGCGTTGCAGGAGGCCGCGGGTACTATCTTATTGGGGAGGGTGTGCTGCTGAACCAGGTGCGCTTCATTCGTGTCTTAAAATACTTGAACAGGATGCTTGTTATGAGGGTTGCGGATGTTGCAGGAGGCCGCGGGTACTATCTTATTGAGGAGGGTGTGCTGCTGAACCAGGTGCGCTTCATTCGTGTCTATAAATACTTGAATAGGATGCTTGTTATGAGGGTTGCGGGTGTTGCAGGAGGCCGCGGGTACTATCTTATTGGGGAGGGTGTGCTGCTGAACCAGGTGCGCTTCATTCGTGTCTTTAAATACTTGTATAGGGTGCTTGTTATGAGGGATGCGGGTGTTGCAGGAGGCCGCGGGTACTATTGGGTACTGATTGGGGAGGGTGTGCTGCTGAATCAGGTGCGCTTCATTCTTGTTTATGAATAAGTAAATAAATAAATAGTATGCCTTATTACGATTGAGGCGGGTCCTACTGTTGCTGAAAGCCGCGGATACTACCTTATCGGGGAGGGTGTGCTGCGCTAGGGGGTAGCCACTCGAGGGGTTTGAATTTAAATATTGTCTCGAGAGAGTAGAGACAGCTTGTTGATTTTGTTCTTCATAGGTTCCATTCTTGCGGCCTTTGCCTCGGTAGGGGGAAGCTGGTCAGCACTTAGCTGTTTAGCACTTCTTTTCCTCGACCAGCTGAACCACCTAAAGCTAAACCACCTAAACCCTTAACCACCTAAACATTAACCACCTAAACATTAACCACCTAAACATTAACCACCTTAACATTAACCACCTAAACATTAACCACCTAAACATTAACCACCTAAACTTTAACCACCTAAACCCAAGTGCTAACAAGGTCAGTGCTGACCAGCTTCTCCCTACCCTTTGCAGCATGGCTTAAAAGGGCACTGACGGAACGCAAATGTGCATCCTTAGGCCCTTATCAACCCCGGACTCCAGTCCGCTTACAACCGTGGCTACAGTCCCGTCCATACAACCTTCTTCTCCGCTTTAACACTTCACACATCTGCATCCTCAGGATTTATCAACTACGGACTCTCGTCCGCTTCCAAGCGCGACTGTAAACCCGTTCATGCAACCTTCATAAGCGCACTGACAATACACACATCTGCATCCTCAGGCCCTTATCAACTACGGACTCCAGTTCGCTTACAAGCGTGGCTACAGCCCCGTCCAAACCCCCTTCTTTATGAACAAGGAAATCATGGGCGAGTGCGCACAGCTGAGCCAGTTCGATGATGAGCTGTACAAGGTGACAGGTGTGTGCCACGTCAGTTAGGCAGCCTGGTGGGTTATGAAGTATGCGGGTTGTCAATTCCTCTACAGTACAGTTTTTATATATATATATATATATATATATATATATATATATATATATATATATATATATATATATATATATATATATATATGATACAAATGATTATACATATATATATACACACACAAAAATAGACCCTGTTTTCCTTATCTTGCTTGACAGGCGAGGGTGAGGACAAGTACCTAATTGCAACCAGTGAGCAAACGTTATGTGCTATGGTGTTGTAAGGCTACCAGCAAACTCACTGGTTCCTTTCCTTATAACAGACCCTGCTTTTACTTCCCCTTCTTGGCAGTACAGGGTGAGGACAAGTGCCTGATTGCAACCAGTGAGCAGACCTTGTGTGCAATGGTGTTGTAAGGCTACCAGCAAACTCACTGGTTCCTTTCCTTATAACAAACCCCGTTTTTCTTATCTTGCTCCCCCGATATTGACAACCCAAAATTGCCTTACCCCCCACCCCCCACCCCCCTCCAATGTTGACAACCCAAAATTGCCTTACCCCCCCACCCCCCCACCTCCGATATCGACAACCCAAAATTGCCTTACCCCCCCACCCCTCCACCTCCGATATCGACAACCCAAAATTGCCTTACCCCCCCACCCACCCCCCACCCCCCCACCTCCGATATCGACAACCCAAAATTGCCTTACCCCCCCACCCACCCACCTCCGATATCGACAACCCTAAATTGCCTTACCCCCCCACCCCCCCCAAACACACACACCACCTCCACCCCACCGATATTGACAACCCCAAATCGCATCCCCCCCCCCCCTCCCCCTTGACTGGCGAGGGTCAGGACAAGTACCTGATCGCAATCAGTGAGCACACGTGGTGTGCAATGGTGTTTAAGGCTACCAGCAAAGGCACTGGTGAAGACACTGGTTCCTTTCCTTTCCTAAACAAACCTCGGTTTTCTTATCTTGCTCCCCCGATATTGACAACCCAAAATTGCCTTATCCTCCCCACATACTCACACACACACCACCCCTCCGATATTGACAACCCGAAGTTGCCTTACTCCCCACCACCACCCCCCCACACACACCACCACTACAAACACACACGCACAACTTGACAGGCGAGGGTGAGGACAAGTACCTCATTGCAACCAGTGAGCAGACGCTGTGCGCCATGCACCGCAAAACATGGTTTGAGAAGCAGGACCTCCCCAAGAAGTACGTGGGTTACTCTACATGCTTCAGGAAGGAAGTTGGCAGCCATGGCCGGGACACCCTTGGTATCTTCAGGTGCGGGGCTTGTGGTAGGGGGGGCCAAAGGGGTGAGGGGGGGGGGGGGGGGGGGTGATAAGTAATTGATTTCAAGACTTGGTTCGAGAAGCAGGACTTGCCCCAGGCTAACTCAACGTGATTCAGGAAGGAGGTTTGCAGCCATGGCCGGGACACCCTTGGTATCTTCATGTGCGGGCTTGTGCTAGGGTGTGTGGGGTGTGGGGCTTGTGATAGGGTCTGTATAGTGTGTGGTGTGGTGTGTGGTGAGCCGATTGGGGAGAAGTACAAGCAGGAAGCAAGTTGATTTAAGAATGTCCGTGTCATTCTTGGTATCTTCCGATGGGGGGCTTGTGATAGGGTGTGTGGGGTGTATTGTGGTGGTAAGTGGTATGGGGCTGTGTGGTGCGGTGAGTGTAGTGTGGCGTGGTATGTGTAGTGGTGTGCAGTGTGTGGTGTAGGGTGAGCCAATTGGGTTGGAGATCAAGTACAAGCACTTATGAATGGGAACGGGGATTGGGGAACTGACGGGACTAAGGGGACAAAGGGGACCGGGGGGATTGAGGAAACTGAAGGTACTGAGGGGACTGAGGCGACTAGGGGGATCAAGGGAGCCGGAGAACAGACATACCCTCCCCCTCCCAGGAGCCCAAAACATGTACCTCTAACTCAAGCAAGCCTCTTCTTGTGCCCCCAGGATCCATCAGTTTGAGAAGGTCGAGCAGTTTGTGGTGTGCTATTAGCACTATTAGCGTTCAACTCCTGTACCCCCCCCCATCGGAACCCTAATTATTTACAATCAACTCAAGCAAGCCTCTTCCTGTACCCCAGGATCCATCAGTTTGACAAGACGGAGCAGTTTGTGGTGTGCTATTAGCACTTAGCGCTAAACTCCAACCCCCTCCCCCCCTCCCCTCCTCCCCCCCTCGGAACCCTAAATAAATACCAAAAAGTCAAGCAAGCCTCTTCCTGTGCCCCCAGGATCCATCAGTTTGATAAGACCAAGCAGTTTGTTGTGTGTTATTAGCACAATCGGCGCAAAATTCTGATCCCCACCCCCACCCCACCCGGAGCCCCAAAACAAAAGAGGCGTGAGGTTCACTTGGAGCCCTGAATATATAGCATCAACTCAAGCAAGCCTCTTCCTGTGCCTCCAGGATCCATCAGTTAGATAAGATCGAGCAGTTTGTTGTGTGCTATTAGCACAATTGGCACACAATTCTTATCCCCCACCCCACCCCACCCCCCCTCGGAGCCCTAAAAAAAAGGCGTGAGGTTCCCTTGGAGCCATGAAATTTTAGCATGAACTCAAGCAAGCCTCTTCCTGTGCCTCCAGGATCCATCAGTTTGAGAAGATCGAGCAGTTTGTTGTGTGCTCCCCAGAGGGCAACGAGTCATGGGAGTTGATGGAGGAGATGTTGGACAATGCTGAGGCCTTCTACCAGGTAGGTTTAGCAGGGTAGCGTGCTGCTAGCCTATATATCTGGGTATCAAGACAGCTGGGAATCCTGGTAGCCTATATATATGGGTATCTGGGAATGAGTATCTGGATATCTCGATTTGCCTTTGACATGCCCAATGGTCTTGCACTGCGTTTAACTGCCATGGGAGTTGGTGGAGGAGACAGAAAACATTAACCACTAAACCCTAAACCCTAAACCCCCTAAACTAAAGTGGGGGCTGACTACCCTGGCGAATCGAACACCCAACCCTGTCCCTGCGATCAGGCGAATTGAACACCCTACCCCGTCCCATTCCATGTCACCCCACCCTACCCCATCCCTTACCATTCATGCCGCTTTACAGGGTCTGGATCTTCCCTACCACGTCATCAACATTGTCTCAGGCGAATTGAATGACGCTGCGGCCAAGAAGTACGACTTGGAGGCTTGGTTCCCCGCCTCCAAGACCCACCGCGAGTTGGTCTCATGCTCCAACTGCACAGACTTCCAGGTGAGTGTTGAAGTGCTTGCTATTTGTCTGAACTGCAGCAAACTGAAACAGTATGTGTGCAGTTCCTGTGTGTGTATGTGTGCACGCCAAACTTGCAGGGCTCAACGACCCACTGCGAGTTGGTCACATGCTCCAACTGCACCGATTTCCAGGTGAGTGTTGGAGTACTTGCTATTTTTCTGAACTGCAGCATACTGAAACAGTATGTGTGCAGTTCCTGTGTGTGTATGTGTGCACGCCAAACTTGCAGGGCTCAACGACCCACTGCGAGTTGGTCACATGCTCCAACTGCACCGATTTCCAGGTGAGTGTTGGAGTACTTGCTATTTGTCTGAACTGCAGCATACTGAAACAGTATGTGTGCAGTTCCTGTGTGTGTATGTGTGCACGCCAAACTTGCAGGGCTCAACGACCCACTGCGAGTTGGTCACATGCTCCAACTGCACTGATTTCCAGGTGAGTGTTGGAGTACTTGCTATTTGTCTGAACTGCAGCATACTGAAACAGTATGTGTGCAGGCCCTGTGTGTGTATGTGTGCACGCCAAACTTGCAGGGCTCAAAGACCCACCGCGAGTTGGTCTCATGCTCAAACTGCATAAGTTTAACAACACAAGTGTATCAACGCAAGTGGAACAACGCAACTTTAACAAACAAGTTTCTCTTGCTTCATGTCACCTGTCTCACATGTTAGCACGCTGTCACGTCGCCTGGATGAACGTATTCGTACCGCTGGGGCAGCTGGCACCAACACCCGTCACCCCTTCTCACTTCATGCCACCTGTCTCATGTGTGTACACGCAGTCACGTCGCCTGGATGTGCGTATTCGTACCGCTAAGGCAGCTGGCACCGACACCACCAAGGCTTTCGTGCACATGCTGAACAGTACCCTGACTGCAACCGAGCGCACCTTGTGCTGTGTCCTAGAGAACTACCAGACTCCCGAGGTGAGCTATCTCAGCTTTAGCTTTGATTTCCCTGTGTTTGGAGGGAGCTCGAAAATGGGCACGTCTGGGGTGGGGGTGAGGATGTAGGGTTTTGTCAGTATTGAAGTGGTCCCCAGAATTGTGGCACGATATCGCATGCTAAGAGCAACTGAGCGCACCCTGTGCTGTGTCCTAGAGAACTACCTGACACCCGAGGTGCAGTGATTTTGTTTTCAAATCTGAAAGTGGGGTTTTTCTAGCTTTATGGTTCTAGGCCTCCTCCAGGGACAGCGTTTTAGTGGTTTTTGTAGCTTTCGTAACTTTGGGGGGCCATTTGGGGCAAACAAAAAAAACTTTTTTCTTTTTTCTTTTTCATAGCGATAATTTCTCCAAAACGGGGTCAAAACTAGCGATCGTTATGTATAACAGAAAAAAATATCCCTGCAGAGGTGATATACCTCAGCTTCAGCTTTGTTTTTTGGCGGAGCCCTCCCTTGTGGGGGTGGGAGCCACTAGGGTCACCCTGTTGTCTGCCCGACCGCCCCCCCGAGACGAATCCTGACACGTCAGCTAACAGTCTCGTAACTAACTGGCTTCGGTCCGGGGATTGTGTGCGTGTGGTGAGTGTGTGTGTGTGAGGGGGGGGGGGGGGGGGGCATCAAATTTACTGGAAGTTAGGCATCAAATTTACTAGAAGTTAGGTCATCTGGGTGGGTAGTTGTGTGTGTGTGGTGGTGGTGGTGGTGGGGAGCAATTAATCTCCTCTTTCACAGTCCATCACGAACCCCCCAGAAACAGTAATGATAACGCCTAGTGGGGCGTGGTACTAAGGGAGCCCCGCCTTTCGGCAGTAGAGAACGGGCTGCTACTTAACCTGGACAAAGCTACCATGGCGGTTGACAGCGTCCACAAACAAGAAAGCACAACCGTAGGGATTCGATCCCCGCACCTTGTTTCGACGTGCTCTACCATTGAGCCAGTTGTCGAAACGGGATGAACCCCCCAGAGTATTGCGGGGAACCAGGGAAAACATAACATTTCAGCCTCACATAGCCATCTGACATGTTATGTGGTTTCAGTCGCAGGGTATTACATTTTGTCATTTTGGGTTGCGCTTTTTACGCAACTGCCTCCTTTTGGGTTGTGCTTTCGACTCGACTGAAAACAAAAACCCCTCTGCGAGCTGCGCCCAGAGGGGGTTCAAAAATTTGCGTCAATCGCGCAGTCGGGCTCCAAAACCTTGCGCGGTAGCACGCAATAGCGCGCGTCATGTAGTACCCTGGTTGTGTGGTCTCAATGGAGTGCTGAAAATCAATCAAGATCATGACAAGATTGTTCACTGAGCATACCGTATTGCATTTCTTTAGAGACGGCAGCCTTGGATGGCAATTCCGCAAACTCGCGTTCTGAGAATCGTTGTGAAACCCTTGATCAGTACTCCTCGCCCAGACTCATCCCACATGGTCGCGACCCCTCCTATATTAAATGCATGTCCACCAGGGTAATTCAAAGCGCGCGCTTTTGCGCTTCTGAGCGCTGACTTTTTGACCCCCTCTGCGCTTGAAGCGCAGTTTTTTGCACCTCCCTGTGGGCGCAGCAAGCAATTTTTGCGCTTTTTGCACTGCAAAGCGCAGTTTTATTTTTCAAGTGCGCTTCAGCGCTGGCCAATTTGGCCTTTTGAAGTACCCTGATGTCCACCGTGACAGTGCTAATGGAGTCGCCTCACCGAGACGCTTCGATCTGTCAATGTCCAAAGTAAATTGACTCGCCCAGTAAAAAGTTGGGAAAATAGGGAAATTCAAAACGAGTCTGAAGGTGGGGTGGGGGTGCAGAAAGGGATCCACAGAATTTTGCTGGACCTAGGGGGATCGATCGCTTATACCCCCATTGTGTGCGCCATAGTGTAAATACCCAGAATCCATGTATAAATTCAATTCTTGCGTCTTATTTCTATTCAGGGGGGGAGGGGGGGGGGGGGGGGGGGGGGGGGGGGGGGTCAGCCCTCCTCAGGTTTTTAGGGATGTCAGGTCATTTTTGTTTTTTACTCCTGTTATCATCAGTTATGTCTGAATGAATCCGTTCAATTATTGATTGCTTTCAAGCTTAGTTACCTTCTAACCACCCCCTTCCTTCTCCCCCAACCCTTCCAGGGTGTCCGAGTTCCACCTGTCCTCCAGCCCTTCATGATGGGCATTGACTTCATTCCGTTCAGAAAGATGTTTGACGCTAAGGGCAAGCTGGTGGACGTCCCCCAGACAAAGTGAACATCTAGCACCCACTGATTCTGTTTTGGGGTACGTGTAGCAGCTTCTTGGCAGCTCCCCCACCCCCATTCTTGAGCCAAACCTGAGGCTAGCCAGTGCGTCTAGCGACCACTCATTATGTTTTGTGATACAAGAAGCAGCTTCTTGGCAGCTCCCAATCCCTCGTTCTTGAGCCTAACCTAAAGCTAGCCAGTGCGTCTGAAAGCTGGCGTGACAGGCATTCCTATGCAGCTGGAATCTTTGGGCTTGACCCAGTGGCTTGCTAATGGAGCTGGCTGGAAGATGCCATCTGTAGTCCCAAAAAACAGTGTTAGCAACACAACACAATCGTCGGTGGTCTATGGGGCATGCAGACCTACCTCCTTGGGTGATTGGGGATTGGATTGGTACATGGTTTCCAGCCAACTCGAATTTGAAGTTGAATTGTTACATGGTTTCCAGCCAACTCTGCGCTGCACACCTTCTTTAAATTCCATGTCCCCCCCCCGATACCCACGGAAAGCAGTGGAAACCAGTGCGTGGTTTGAAGGGAGCCCCGTCTTGCGGCGGTAGGGAACGGGCTGCTACTGTACCTGGACAAAGCTACCATGGCGGCTGACAGCGACCGCGAACACTTAAGCGCACCCGTGGGGATTCGAACCCGGGACCTACCTCTGCCATTGAGCCATTCGTTCATATCATACTTCTGTGAGGAGGTTGGGGATTGGCGACCGGAGTTCGAGCCCAGCTGCCGGAAGACGGCGGGTGGTTTCTCGAGTCCGACTTTAGGGCGGTGTTGTTTCACTGTTAGGACATGAGCCCCTTGTAATCTTCTTATGATTGGATTGGATTGAAGAAAAAAAAGCCCCGCTGCCGGAAGACGGCGGGTGGTTTCTTGAGTCCGACTTTAGGGCGGTGTTGTTTCACTGCTAGGACATGAGCCCCTTGTAATCTTTTTCTTTGGATTGATTACTTGAACTTGGTTACAAAGCTTCAGCCAGCAAGTTGGCTTCTCGCCGTCTTAGGCAGTACAAAAACTTATTACCGGTACCAGCAAAATGTAAACGCGAGGAAATTGGATAAATTACGTGGTCTACCGTATCAGCCTTCGGACTGCTCACCATGTGGAAGCAGAGTAAACCTGGGTAATGTCACTAATATGATCACTATTACACTACTACAAAACACTCATGAGTAGAATGCAATCATGTGGGTGTTTACAGTTGCAATACATGTCCAGGTCCTAGGGTGAGAGCCCTTTTCATAGACAAACATGTTCGACTTTTCATAAACAGCATGTTCAACTTTTCATCACCTGAACTGATAATGGAGAATTGAAATGAATTGAATTGTTACATGGTATTACATCCAACTCTGGTCCACAGAAACATTATTCGTTGGAAATATTGTTTTTATTTTCGGCTACAAGTAGCAGCTTCTAGGCAGCTCCCTTGGCTGGCTTTTCAGCCAATCCTGAGGCAACCTAGTTCAACTGGCAGATGGCACAATCAGCTTTTTAGCAAAGCTAAGTATGTGGGCTTAGCCTTAGCCAAAAAGAAATACAGTCGTTGGAGCGCAGAGGATGGACGGGCCTGAAAATTGGGGATACTTGTTAATTGGATTGGATTGTTACATGTTTTTTCAGCCAACTCTGTTCTGTTCACAGTCTTCTCCCTGCCCCTCAACCCACCACATACACACAAACACTCTCTCCCCCACCCTCACACGAACACAGCCATCCTAACCCAGGGCGGGCCATCTTCGACCCTCTCCCGAGAACCTGCAAACCTGCGAACGCTTGCATATATAGCTACCGACCCGCAGAGAAAACCGAAGCTGCGCACGTCACGGAGTCGATCAAATGGACATCCAGTGGTTTTAATTTCGGCGCAGGCATAAATGGAATCGCCCCTAGCGAGAAGGAAGAACAGCCAAGCCATCTCCTGGCCGTGGCCGATTCAAATCTGTTGTGAGACTGTTGCAGTTGACTAGCTGCGCGCTCTTCAATGGCATTGCCACCATACGATGACAAACCAGGGTAATTCAAAGCGCGCACTTTTGCGCTTTTGAGCGCTGACTTTTTGACCCCCTCTGCGCTTTAAGCGCAGTTTTTTGTAACTCCCTGTGGACGCAGCAAGCATTTTTTCGCTTTTTGCACTACAAAGCGCAGTTCTTTTGATTTCAAGTGCGCTAAAGCGCTGGCCAATTTGGCCATTTAAAGTACCCTGCGACAGACCATTCTATCTGGATTACTCCGCCGTGGCTGCCTAGTCGGCCCAGCTTTTGATGACCCTTGGACTTGCCGTGTTTCCAGATGGCATCAAGCTTGGCATCCAGCAGCTTGTGGTTGCAGAAAGTGCATTTGACCTTGTGGCGGTCGCTGGTCCAGCCCGCACATACCAGCCAGTCCTCACGCCCTTGCGTCCATAGGGGCTTCAATGCACCTGTTCAATGCAAGCCTTGACCACCAACTGGGATAACACTACAACCTTTTTTTCGCCGGGAGCATTTTGGCAGTCCATACGAGGACGATTTGAACGAGTTAAATTGAGGACGAAATTACTGACAACGACGACACAGAGCCGTCTAGCAGGGCAGTTTTTTTTGTTGAAGTTTTTGAAGTTTGTTTTTTGAAGTTTCAGGCCGGCGGGCCCGTCAATTGTGAGGAGGGGAGCGGTTACAGGTCGAGGCAGTAGCCATGGCCACTGGCCAAGCAAAGCCAAGTCAGCCAGGCCAGATCAGCTTCTTTTGGGTCACCCAGTGCAAGGAAATCCCAGGCTGAGGTACTCCTGGGGAGAATCGAACCGCCGACCCCCGAATTGTAAGATTGTTTTGGTGGACCACAGGACCACACAGAGAGGAAGGAAGGATATAGTTACACACTCAGCCGAGACCGTACATCTTCGGGGCAGCTGGACAGTTTTATAACAGTGAGGGGTTAGGCAAAATTCCCCTCAGGACCGGGTCCAGGAGGTAGACTCCAAAAAGCGAAAGAAAAAGCGCATTCAAGAGCTTACCGAAAAAACAGAGCGAACGACTTAGGCATACATCATAAAATGACTTATTTACCCATGCCTTTAGGAAGCTACTAGGAGGACCACCCATACCCCCATATCCCCCCATATTTACATGTAATACGACATGTAATAAGAAAGCACATGGCTGGGGCTAACAGGCTCCGTGTTGACAAACAGGCTGCCTCCTACAAGCCCCAGGGTCAACGCTCTCATGGTGGCGGTGGGGTGGTGGTGGTGGGTGGCGGTAGGGAGGGATAGCGGTAGGGAGGGATAACGGGAGGGAGGGATGGCGGGAGGGGTGGCGGAAGGGAGGGGTGAAAGCAAGCGGCCTCTACACAGCCCAGGGAGAGGCCACAAGGCCAGCTACCGCCGCACTGCGTGCCGACATGTAATTAGAAAGTACGTGGCTGGGGCTTGCGGGCTCCGTGTTGACAAACAGGCTGGCTCCTATGGGCCCCAGGGTCAACGCTTTCATGCTGGGTGCGCTGGGAATAGCCACGGAGCTTGCAAGGGACATGAGGGCTGAGGCCAGGCTGACGGGAGTGCTCTTAGGTGCTGTTGGGAGGACTAGACCGTGGGTGGTACTTGAGTCGGATGTGGCTTGGGTCTGGGTCTTGATCCACGATTGCACGTGTGATTGCATGGCCCAGGCGCGGTGATTCACCTTGAAACGGAGCTTCTCCCACATGGAGGCTTTCTGCTCCCAAGACAGATCGGCGTCGTCGTACAGGTCCAGGGGACTGACCTATGAGTGGGGTGGGGGTAATGGTGGGTGGGTGCGTGTGTGCATGCGTGTGTTGAGTGCTCGTGTTTGTGTGTGTGTGCGAGTGAGTGAGTGAGTGTGTGTGTGGAGGGGGGGGGGGGGGGGGGGGGGGGTATTGGAGAGATTGGGTACGCAATTAGCTGAAGAGCTACATTTGTAAGCTGAATCGGTGGTTGGACACAGTGCAAGCAAACGGGCTGGCCCCCTCAACCTCAAGCCTCGTATTAAGGTGTATTACGGTATTTATTTGTGTATTTATAGGCTGAAGGTCAAGCTGAAGGCACAGTTGGATTCCAGTAGGGCACCAGGATAATGCCACCACCACCACTACCACCACCATCATTGTCACCACCACCACCACCATCATCATCGTCACCACCACCACCACCATCATCATTGTCACCACCACCACCACCACCATCATCATCACCACCACCACCACCACCATCATTGTCACCACCACCACCACCACCATCACCACCATCATCATTGTCGCCACCACCACCACCACCACCACCATCATCATCGTTACCACCACCACCACCACCATCATCATTGTCACCACCACCACCACTATCATCATTGTCACCACCACCACCACCATCATCATCAACATCATCATCGTCACCACCACCACCACCGACATCATCACAATGAGCAAAAACATCACCATCACCAATAACATCATTATCATCATCACAAACATCACCACCAATAACATCATCATTATCATCATTACAATCATCATCATCATCATCCCCCCCACCACCACCATCACAGTGTGCGCAGTATGGGCACAGGGCATGTTATTACCAGACCAGACCTTGTGCATCAATCTATCTATCCATCCATCCGCCCACCAACCCGCCCATCCATCCATCCACCCATCCATCATAAGGCATGTTTTTACCAGACCAGACCCGTAGGTCGCAAGCTCTTGGGCATCAATCTATCCGCCCATCCATCCGCCCGCCCATCCATCCATCCGCCCACCCATCCATCAACCCGCCCATCCATCCATCCATCATAAGGCATGTTTTTACCAGACCAGACCCGTAGGACGCAAGCTCTTGGGCATCCATCTATCAATCCATCCATCCGCCCATCCATCCGTCTGCCCGCCCACCCATCCATCAACCCGCCCATCCATCCATCCATCCATCCATGACAAGGCATGTTTTTACCAGACCAGACCCGTAGGTCGCAAGCTCTTGGACATCAAAATATCCGCCCACCCATCCATCAACCCGCCCATCCATCCATCCACCCATCCATTCGCCGGCCAACCCATCCATCAACACGCACATCCATCCATCCATCTAGCACAAGGCATGTTCTTACCAGACCAGACCCGTAGGTCGCAAGCTCTTGGGCATCAATCTATCCGCCCATCCATCCGCCCGCCCATCCATCTGCCCGCCCACCCATCCATCAACCTGCCCATCCATCCATCACAAGGCATGTTCTTACCAGACCAGACCCGTAGGTCGCAAGCTCTTGGGCATCAATCTATCCATCCATCCATCCGCCCGCCCATCTGTCTGCCCGCCCATCCATCCATCAACCCGCCCATTCATCCATCCATCACAAGGCATATTCTTACCAGACCAGACCCGTAGGACGCAAGCTCTTGTGCATCTCCTTTCAGCTGAGCTTTCAGCATCATGAGCTGTCTTGCAACACGCTCAGCAATGGCACTATGCAGCTGATCATCGGTCCAGTGGTGCACCTTGCTGCAGTGCAACAAGTCATCAACGGGGATGGGCTGACCAACCAACACCTTGACCTGAAGTGAAGCAGGGGTGATATGCAGTTTTAGTAAGTAAGTCTCTCGTCCATCCATCCATCCATCCATCCACCCATTCGCCCATCCATCCCTCCATCCATCACCATCCATCCATTTGCCCATCCATCCATCCATCCATCCATCACATTCCATCCATAGATCCCCTGCCCCCCTCACCTGCTGTCCAGTAGCAGGGGACATCTTCCCCTTAAGCATTATACCCTCCATCCCCCCCTCCATCACCATCCCTCCCTCCATGCATCACCATCCATCCATAGATCCCGTGCCCCCCTCACATGCTGTCCAGTAGCAGGGAACATCTTCCCCTTCAGCATTATACCCTCCATCACCATCCATCCCTCCATCCATCACCATCCATCCCTCCATCACCATCCATCCATCCATAGATCCTCTGCCCCCCTCACCTGCTGTCACGTAGCAGGAAGCATCTTCTCCCTCGACATGATACCCTCTATCTATCCCTCCCTCCCTCCCCCTTCCTACCTCCCTCCATCCATCCATAGATCCCCTGCCCCCCTCACCTGCTGTCCAGTAGCAGGGAACATCTTCCCCCTTGCCATGATACCCTCCATCTATCCCTCCATCACCATCCCTTCATCCACCCATTCATAGATTTCCTGCCCCCCTCACCTGCTGTCCAGCAGCAGGAAGCATCTTCCCCCTCGGCATGATACCCTCCCTCCATCCCTCCCTCCCTCCATCCATCACCATCCCTCCCTCCATGCATCACCATCCATCCATAGATCACGTGCCCCCCTCACATGCTGTCCAGTAGCAGGGAACATCTTCCCCCTTGGCATGATACCCTCCATCTATCCCTCCCTCCCTCCCCCCCTCCCTCCCTCAATCACCATCCCTCCCTCTATCACCATCCATCCATCACCATCCATCCCTACCCAGCCCCCGGGCCCTGCCCCCCTCACCCGCTGTCCAGTGGCAGGAAGCATCTTCCCCCTCGGCGTGATACCCTCCATCTACCCCTCCCTCCCATCACCATCCCTCCATCCATCCATCCACTCGCCCATCCATCCTCCCTCCCTCCCTCCCTCCATCACCATCCATCCACTGCCCCCCTCACCTGCTGTCCAGTAGCAGGAAGCATCTTCCCCCTCGGCATGATACCCTCCATGCCTGAATGAACAAAGGGCACCACCAGGGGCGTGGTCTCGCACGCAGCCACCAATCGACCCACGCCCTTGCGGATGGGGCCCATGCAGTTCGGATCCCTAGTGCGTGTGCCCTCGGGGAACACATGGACCCAGTCGCCTTGTTGGAGGCGGTGCTCTGCCGCTACCATCCCTTCCTGCCGCATGCCACCACCTCGTTGGATGGGGAGCAACTTGGCGGCGCGGAAAGCTGGGATCATGGACTTGTACTTGAAGCATCGGTCTGTGGCACACAGGCTCCATCTGGCATGGGGGTAAATATTCAAAACGGTTTAAACTTCGGTTGGCTTCTCTCTCCCTATGTATATATCCCCCCTGTTTTTAGAAGGCGACGTGGACTTGTACTTGAAGCTACGGTCTGTGGCACACAGGCTCCATCTAGCATGGGGGTATATAATTGTTCATAATTGTTTAACCTTCGGTTTTTTTTTTTTTGCTGCAGTGTGCGAGTGGCGCTCCGTCGGGAGATCCAGCGGCGCGTTGAAGCAGGGGTGTGAATCGATGGGATCAATGTCACTGGGGTACACGATGGTAAGTATTCAATAATACTCTCTCTAAATGTATATATATATATATATATATATATATATACCCCTCCTTTTTTTAACAAGGGGTCGTGGACTTGTCCTAGCAACTGCCAGTGGCACACAGGCTCCAATTGGTGATGGGGGTACATATTCTGATATCCATACATATTAAACCTTCAACATACGCACCTCAAACTTTCCGCACACACACACACACACAGCACACATACGGTAAGTCCTAGGCGCGTTGCAAGCAACGTGGAAACTTGGCGGAGAGTGTTGGCTGCCAGAGGGATAGGTGGCAACATAATTGAGTGCAGCGGACCCAAGCCAGGGTTCACGAGAAAGTTCGGGCCAAGGTTACTTGTGGTCAGACGGACAACGCGGTGACCCTGGGGGCTCCTGCCCCACAGAAAGGGGGGATCCGCCAAAAAATTTGTCCCCGTTCCCTACAATTCTTACGGTCCCCATTCCCCCCCGCCCCCCCCAACACCCACACCCACATCCACACATCCACACACAGCCCCACCCCACGCTTTAAGAGCTGTTCTCCGAACTCTGTCCGAACCCAAGTTTCTGAATGACACTTCTTCTCACCTCATGTCTTCTGCACTAGCATGGTGTTGCTGATGCAGGCTTGGAGGGGCATACCTCCCCTCACCCCCAACCCCCACACCCTCACCCCACCCGCCTCCCTAACCCCACCCCACCCCACCCCCACACACCCAACCCCCAACACACACCCACACACATAAACACACACCCCAAACCCAGTTTTTTGAACACAACTTCTCCCCACCTCATGGTTTCTGCACTAGCATGGTGTTGTTGATGCAGGCTTTGAGAGGTATACCTCCCCGTCTACCTCCCCCACCCCCAACCCCCATACCCTCACCCACCCGCCCCCCCAACCCCAACCCCCCCCACACACACCCTCACCTCAACCCCCCAACGCCACTTCCCCAACCCCAACCCCCCCCACACACACCCAACACCCGACACACACCCACACACATTAACACACACCCAAAACCCAGTTTTTTGAACACAACTTTTCCGCACCTCATGGCTTCTGCAATCGCATGGTGTTGTTAATGCAGGCTTTGGCGGGTTTACCTCCCCCTCCCCCACTCTCCCCCACCCTCCCCCCCCCACACACACACCCTCATCCAACTCCCACCACACATACCCTCACCCCAACCCCACTCCCCCAACCCCCACGCCCCCCCACGCCCAACCCCCAACACCCCCCCTCCATATCTTCCTAACATTGCATGGGTCCTATAAGCTGCAGTCCGAACCCAGATTTCAAAACTTGCATGGTGTTGTTGATGCAGGCTTCGGCGGGTCTACCCCCCCCCCCCCCCCCCCCCCCCCCCACACACACACACACCCTCCCCCCCCACCCCACACACACACACCCATCCCCCCCCCCCCACAACCTCACACAACTTCCCCACACCCCACGGCTTCCGCACTCACATGGTGTGGTTGATGCAGGCTTTGGCGGGTTTACCCCCCCCCCCCCCCCCCACCCACCCACACACACACACACTCACCCCCCACCTACACACACACCAACCCCAACCCCCACACGCACACCCCTACCCCCCAACCCCACTCCCCCCCCCCCACCCACCCACCCACCCACACATAAACACACACCCCAGCCGCCATATCTTCCTCAAAGTGTCCCCCCCCCCCCCCCACACACACGACCTCACACAACTTCTCCGCACCTCATGGCTTCTGCACTAGCATGGTACTCTTTTGGCATGATGGCTGTCAGTACCAGAGGGTCATCTAGGGCCGCCACATGGTTGCAAACAGTAATGAGGGCCTGCCCCTTCGGCCGTGCCATCGCCATCTCCATCACTTCCGCCCCTTGCACCTCAGTAGTGTTCAAAGTGTGCATGAACACTTGGCTTGCCTTGGAGATGATGTACAGAAAGGACGTCTGAGCAAGGGGCAGGGGTAGGTTGGGAGTAGGTTATAGTAGGTTGCGAGAAGGTTGGGAGTAGGTTGGGAGTAGGTGGGAGTAGGTTAGGAACACTTGCCTTGCCTTGGAGATGATGTACGGAAAGGACGTCTGAGCAGGGGGCAGGGGTAGGTTGAGAGTAGGTTATTGTAGGTTGGGAGTAGGTTATAGTAGGTTGCGAGAAGGTTGGGAGTAGGTGGGAGTAGGTTAGGAACACTTGCCTTGCCTTGGAGATGATGTACGGAAAGGACGTCTGAGCAGGGGGCAGGGGTAGGTTGGGAGTAGGTTATAGTAGGTTGGGAGTAGGCTGAGAGTAGGTTGGGAGTAGGCTATAGTAGGTTGGAAGGAGGTGGGAGAAGGTGGGAAGGGGTGGGAGTAGGTTAGGAACTCTTGCCTTGCTTTGGAGATGATGTACGGAAAGGTCGTCTTGGCAGGAGACCGGGTTAGGTTGGGAGTAGGTTAAAATAGTTTGGGAGGAGGTTGTAGTAGTTTGAAAGTAGGTTGAAGTAGGTTGGGAGCAGGATGTCCAAGGTGGGAGGTGGTGGGAGGCTGGGAGTGATTTGTAGTAGGTTGGGAGGTTGCAGGAGGTTGGAAGTAGGTTGCAGTAGGTTGGAAATTATGTAAACAAAGGGCGTCTGGATAGGGGAGAGGTGGAGGAAGTTAGAGTTTTCCTTGTCTGCTTTTCTTAGCAGCTTCTAGGCAGCTCCCTGAGCCAGTCCCTGGGATGCACCAAGTTTAGAGCAGAACTGTGAAGCTGACTACGCCAGCTTGTAGGTGCACTAGCTTGGTTGCAGCTTCGCTGAATATCCAGCCAGAAGAGCTGCCTAGATGATGCTGCACATAGCCGGAAATAAAATGAGTGGCATTTGGTATTCAGTGGTGCATGCTGCTCGGTGCTTTACCTGGTTGGCGGACTTACCACAGCCAATCATTATTTGCATGATAGGTTATGGTAAGTTTGACTACAACTCCCTCTTATCAGTCACCCATCCTATCACTGTTTGCATGATAGATTATGGCAAGTTTGCTTACAACTCCCTCCTATCAGTCACCCATCCTATCATTATTTGCATGCACACCCTAGTGCAACACTCCATGTGCTACATAAGGGATCTGGGTGTTTGGGGGGTGCTACATACAAGTAGGGACCGGCATATCATGTGATATTGACCAAAGGCAAGTATGATATCATATGATATCATACGGATTGCACCATGTGATATTGTATACAAATGGTAACTTTACCTTAGCCAGACTGCCGACATCATATGATATGAGATCATATGATGGCATGATATCATATTCCCCTTTCATACACACGAGCCCTTTAGGGCTGCCTTCTGTATCACCAAATAGCACCACGGCGCTACAATACTGGAAACTTTGAAGACATTGCTTGCTTCGGACTCCTCGCTTCCTTGCTTCCTAAACCCTGCTTGCTTCCTGAAACCTAAACCTTATACCCTGCTTGCTTCCTAAACCCTAAACCCTACTCCTTGCTTCCTAAACCCTGCTTGCTTGCTTCGTACTCATTGCTTCCTTGCTTCACTTTCTTGCTGCCTTGCTTCTTTGCCTCATAGCGATGTTGTTTGTACCAAGTGATTTTGAGGATGGTTGGAAGACCCCCCCGTATGTTGTGGAGCGGGCTTGGCTTGGGTCTACTATGGCCTGTTTATGCCAACGTGATGTAAGTGACCAGTAGTTTACACCCTTGTAGCACCATGGTTCTCGTGAAGTGTAGCCGTGGACTACATGAGGGATTCGTGTGTTTTGGGGGTGCTAGGAGTTGAATAAGTGACACGCCGTTCTGCCTATTCAAATTTATGTATGTTGCAATCCAAGGGGGTGCCAATTAGGCTAAAGGGACTTGCCTATCCCAAAATCATATCCAACTCATGTGATTGTACTCAGGAGCGTGGTAGCAGTGGTTGTATTTCCCTCTTTTATTTTCGGCTACGAGCAACAGCTTCTGGGCAGCTCCCCTGACTTGCTATTCAGCTAAACCTAACGCGGCCTAGTGCATCTTGAAGCTGACACGATCAGCTATCCAGAAGAGCTGAAATATTTGGGTGTAGCACAGTGGCTGGCTTGGGGAGCTACCTATAAGCTTCTGAGAAAAGCCGGTAAGAAAAGTCCGGACTTCCTAAGTTCATGTGTACGCTGCCAGCAGACGGTGAGCAGCCTGAAGGCTGATAGGCCATGCAGTCGATCCTAATCAAAATCTGCTGTGTTAAGGGGGGTGAGACTGGCTCTTAGATCGCTATCCAGACCAAGCCAAAAGCATTGGCTGTCGGCTTGGCTCCTATCTGCTTGCAGGATGTGCTCAAGAGAATGGTGTGGTAGGAGTGGGGTAGGGTAGGTGGGTTGGGGTAGGGTGGGGTGGCATTTAACCTCCCATGTGTACACTGTCTGCAGACGGCGAGTAGGCTGAAGGCTGATAAACCATGTAATCTAACCACACCAACCCCAACCAAAATAAACTAACAGATTCAGGCTCCAGATACCTAATAACTCCAGGTCCGGAAGTTGGCCTAAGTAAGCTGAGGCTACCCTGGTCCGCTAGTTTCATTTCGATGCATGCGGGTTTGTTCAGCTGCAGCACTATCAGGACCAGCGCGAAAGCGTGGGTAAATAAGAAGCAGCTGCCTCTGGGGCAGCAGCATCGCCTGGACGCACTAATAGGCGACGCGTGTCGCTTCTCACCCGAAAGACATCGTTCTTGCCGTACAAGTGGTCCAGCTTAGTTGGGTCGATAGGGGTAGGCTCCACCTTGCCGACAACATCTGCAGCAGACACAGGTACAGCTTGCGTGCCGCGACCTTGGTTCCAGTAGCTGCGCGCCGTTTGCTTGCAAGCATGCCACAGCATGCGCATGTCAGATTTAAGCAACGCGAACTTCACCTTCTCGAAAGCGGAATTGAGAGAAACCTTGGTGCGCAGTCTAACTGCTTCGTAGGTGACAGCATGCTGGGTCGATTCTAGATCATCCAAATGCATCTTGTAAATCATTTTTCGGTAAGCCTTAACCAGGTTAGAGCTCACAGAGCCGGATGCAATAGTGCCGGCAGGCATTGTCGGAAAATTTACTGAACTGCTTTCTGATCAGTGGAATTGCGGACGGCCGCAAATCCCAGTTCAAGCATAGAGAAGTAGCTAGTTTCCAGTGCAACAGAGGGTCTGAAGCTTGCACTTTCGCGCATTAGTTGAAGAAACCAACGTCGAGTTTCGGGAAGTACATCTAAGTACGTAATAACCGGCGGCAGTACAAAAACAGGTCGTAGGAGACCATTTCGGATGTAAGAGTGTACCTCTATTAAGTAGTGTGTACCTTATATTTTCTACATCACGTGAATATGGCTCAACAACCTTGGTTGTGTGCTACAATTGGACCCTTAATAATTTGTTTAAGTTATATTCCAGTGGTGGTGGTGCTTGGCAGGGTTCTTCAAACGGACCCCAGGGGTTGCGTCCTGGCCTTCCTGGGACGCACCCTAATTCGGTAGGTTGCGTCCTGGGACGCTGTCAACTCTTTAGGCTGCGTCTTTCTATCAACAGAACCCGTAGTCCACGGCAAAGGAGTGGTGGTGGGCCAATTAACTGATGGGTGAGACGCGACCAACATTCTGAACCTGCGTCTGGGAAGCAACGGACCCTCCCATGTTACGTCTGCGACGCAACGGACTCTCCCCATGTTGCGTCCTACGACGCAGGATGCTGCGTCCTGCAGAACCCTGGTGCTTGGCCATTCATACCATAGCCTTTTATCTCGATGGCTAAATTTGATGTAACCAGGCTTTCAACATTCCACACGCACTCCAAGTTTGCAACTTGAAAACGTGCAAGTTATCGTACCAAGTTGCAAGCTTGGCTTGGGTCCATGTGGCATGTTTAGGGGATGCATGTAGTACCCATCCATTGGAGGTAGGGCTGCCAAGTGTGCTGCATACCGGTAGGCCACACACTTGCCAATATATGCCACATAAACCTTGGCCACACACCCCTATTTAGACGTGCTTTGTTTGGGTAGCCACAAGGTGCCCGAGAGTCCAAGGCATAACTCCCCCCCACCACCCCCACCCCCTCCCCCAGACCCCCACCACCCACTCCAGACACACACATGTATGCGTACCCTATGCATCCCCCAAGCATGCAATGCGGCTTACAAAACAAAGCATGCAACTTGATCCTATGGCTTAGCCTTTTTAACATCGCAGCCGGGTAATAAATCACTAGGCAGGGTCCAACCTGAGTCCCGATCTCGCTTCCCCACCAAGACTGCCCTCAGCCATGGACTTGACTGAGAAGATGCAATTCAAGGAAAGCCTGGGCACTCTTGCTGTGATGCAGTATGGGAGATGAAATTCGCCGGAAACATCCAGGGAATTCAGCATATAACCCTATATTGTACGAAAATACCAGTAGAGCATGATACATATTTTTCTAACTTCTTAAAGATTGGTTCCTTTGACTCGATTTTAATTGTATGGACGTGTAAATGTTATTTCCCTTGATCTCACACTGATAAAAAAGGGAGTACGATGTCGTATATGATAAATTGTACGAAATCGAAAATACCGCACGATGTTGATAGCCATATCATTCTACCAGCTTTCAGACGGCACGCCGTAACATTGTACTGGGCCTTAAGGAATACGTTTCCTGTCTCTGTGAAATCCACTCTGTTTTTTACCGCCCCTCCATGGGTAGCGACTTCGGTACATCAGGCGTACTGCCGGACGAGCAAAACGGGCGCGCCAAACGGATGCGCCAAACGGATGCGCCAAACGGATGCGCTAGGGAACCTAAGGGTTCGCCCTACAAATTGCATATGGACCGCACCAACTGACGTTTGCAAACGGCAGGCAGCTCAATAAACTCGCAAAAACAGTCACCTCTTCTCCGACTCGAAGCGAATTTCAGACGAGTTGTATTTTCAGTCACGTCACCTCATCTTCCAGGTAGATTTAAGTCAAACTGCGCCCCGAACCACTTGATGTTTGAATTCGGCAGTCATCCCGAAGAAGACTGCCTAGTCACTGTCGAAGGGTGCACAGCCCCAGTTTATGTGGTAACGCGCGACTGTGTACCAAAGCGCGGTATACGAGACAACACATTTCGCAAGAACAGCCACGAGGGCAGCAACAAGGTTCACGAGGGCAGCAACAAGGTTAGACACACCGCACACCGCACACCTCACACCGCACACAAAACAACCCTACTTACAGGGGGCTACCTATCCGGCCATCCCCATACCCATCCCCATCCCCAGCCGGTGATCCCCAGCGGATCCCTTGGTCCAATTGGTCCAATCCAACACAAGGGCGGTCACGCCCTTGTTTCGTCATCTGGCCAAGGAGGTGTCAAGGCCTCCTAATTTTGATTTCTCCCGATTGATTTTTTCTGATAATGGGGCTATAATCGCATGTATCATTGCGATATTATGAGACATTTTTCAGGTCATTCTGAGCACCTCATTCAGGGGGGGGGGGGGGGGGGGGGGGGGTCAGCCCTCTTCACTTCTTCAGTTTTTTTTCTAACTTTTTACTCAGACCTCTAAATGACATTCTGAGACCACCCTTAAGTAGGCCTTGGTAAGGGCAGTCCATTGGCATCACTTTGGACCTTGTGCAATAAGTATCTACCCCTTGGGTGGGTGAATGCAATAATTATCTACCCCTTGGGTGGGTGGATGAATGGGGTCAGCCTTCCTCAGTTGCTTTCTAACTTTTTACTCAGGCCTCCAAATGACATTCTGAAACCACTCATGAGTAGGCCTTAGCAAGAGCAGTCCATTGGCACCACTTTGGACCTTATGCAATAAGTATGGGTGGGTTGTTGGGTGAATGGGGTTGAAAAACTGAATTTTGACTATTGAAATTGAAATTCAAAATTGTTACATCCGTGTAGAACCGTTACTCACAGGACGTGAAAGGTAATGATAACGTCTGGTGGGGCGTGGTGTTAAGGGAGCCCGTCGTACGCGGGTAGGGAGCGGTCTCCTACCTCAACTGGACACAGGACGTGAAGTTAAGGACACCATAGCGTAAGCCGGAGCTAGCTATAGTCACTGTAGGGCCATCTCAGTAAAAATAATTACCACCGATGCCTGACCGGCAGGCACCGTAGCCACATCATGCCAGTGCAGCTTAATACGGGGGTTTTTCACCCCGGTTGGGAAGCACCGACACGATGCAGCTGGCAAGACAAAACCTGAGAGGGGGGACGGTCTGTGTGCTAGTCCCCGGGTATCGACCCGGGGTGTGCTTCCATAAAACGTCTGCACTGTAAAATACTCTGAAAGCTAGTGATGGTGTGGGAGTGGACTGTGTCCGCCAGTTTGAGGGCACATGATCTCTGAAGTCCAAGAGTGGTCATAGAAGTCAAAAAAGAGGTTGGAATAGTACCAGTTGTTCCAACGGTGATAACTTCATAGTGAACGAGGTATCCAGCCGATCTAAGGCCATTTACTAATTCAACATGCTGGGCGTGTTTCGAATTTTGACTACCAGACAATCCCTTTGTGGGAATTCCGAGGATACCATTATGTGCCCCATACCGTAACCCCCCACAATCCATATCTAAGTTTTTCAACAGGGGGGTATTTCGATTGAAATGGGGGGGGGGGGGGGGGGGGGGCAACACCCCTCAGGATTTTTAGGGATAGGTGCCCCCCCCCCTTTTTAATACTCCCGTGTGGCCTATAAATCTAGTTGTGTCTCAGGCGGCAGAGCTGGGGATCACCTGGTGAAGTAATGGAGCTGATCAGCTGACTGCTGCACTCTAGCTTGCCATTTGCCTCTTGGCTGCAGATAAGCGACGTACAACTGCACCTGATTACATAATTTATCGAGTTTTTATTTATTTTGAACAACCCTGCAACACGCAACGTTCTGAACAACCCTTGCTCCGTACACAAAATGACTGGTAGTGAGAAACAGCAGGCATCAAAATATATTTTTTCACAACAGCCCTACTTTTGTGGCGGATTCCAGACAAGACATAAAAAAACTGACAACGGTATGTAACAATAAATCATGTCCTTGCATATGTGTGAGTACTATGGTATGTAACAAAAATCATGTCCTGGCATATGCACATATACTCTACTATATACCCAGGGGTCCAAATAGGCCAAGGGACTTGCCCAACCAAATTGTACCCCCGAGTGGCTCATACTCTCTGTCAGTGCCACGGCCACATCCCCCTTCCTACACATGAATAACTACATGGCCCGAGCAAGTCTTGCAACTGCCCAATCTGCAGATTAGGCTCCCTGGTGACTGTGGGTTACGACGCCGAACACCATTAGTATGGGAGTGGTACCGGGGTTGGGGCCTCTTAGGGGGGGCGGTTAACACGCGGTGCTCATCCAACAACACGAGACTGTTGGGAGTCCCTGGGACCACTGATTACATTTTTGGAAAGTCACATACCAGCTTCTAGACAGCTCCATTTCCCTATTAGTGCTTGGGCCAAACCTGAGGCTAGCCAGTGCATCTGAGAGCTTTAGCAACGGGCATTCCTGAGCAGCAGACAGTTTGGGGCTCGAACTAGTGACTGGCTAGTGGAGCTGGCTGGACACTGCCATGCGCAGCCCCAAGAAGAGAACTGGCTGGGACCATCGTCCAACAACCGTCTTACTTCTTTGCCTTGAGCGCGGCGTACATGGCATCGATCTCGGACTGGTACTTCTTTTGAAGAGGGGATCGCTTGAACTTGAAGGTGGGGGTCAGCAAGTCATCCTCCACAGAGAACATCTCCGGCTCAAGGTGAATGGCCTTCACCATCTCAAGTGACTTCAGGCCGCTGGGCTTGGCGACCTTGGCGAGCTCGGCAAGGACATGGGCCTTGGCCTCAGGACTGGCACAGACAGCCTGAACAAGATGGGGGGAGGTTGGGTTGGGTTAGGTTGGGACACGGGCCATGGCCTCAGCGCTAATCAGACAGGCTGCTGAAGATGGGGGAGGTTGGCTTGGGTAAGATTGAGGGCATGGGCCGTGGCATCGGCAGTGATCAGACAGGCTGCAGAAGATGGGGGGAAGCTGGGTTGGTTTAGATTGGGAAATGGCCATGGCCTCGGCACTAATCAGACAGGCTGCCGAAGATGGGGGGAGGTTGGGTTGGGTTAGATTGGCAAATGGGCTGTGGCCTCAGCGCTGATCAGACAGGCTGCAAAAGACAGGGGGAGGTAGGGTTGGATTAGGTTGGGACATGGGCCGTGGCCTCAGCAATGGAGCAGACGAGCTGCCTAAGCCCCACCCCAGACACTAACAGTTTCTTCATTATTCGAGCTTGGCCTACTCAGCAACCCCCTGGACTGCTACCTACATCCACCATCAGCGACCCCAATCCCAGAATTTAAATCCTCGTTTATTTTGAAGTTATATTTCAAAATTCACAACACGCTGGACCTGCTTACCTTGAAGTCCTTGCCAGCCATAGAAGACTTGGCGGCAGCCCACTTCACGAGATCTGCCTCCTTGGGGACAACACCCACCAGGCTGCCCCCCCACCCCAGACAGTTACAGTATCTCTATTATTTAAGGGTGGGCAAGGCCTAATCAGCTACCCCCTAGACTACGTTCACCGTCAGCATCTCCAACACACTGGACCTGCCTACCTTGAAATCCTTGCCAGCCATAGAAGGCTCAGAGGCAGCCCACTTCATGAGATCTGCCTCCTTGGGGACAACAACACCCACCAGGACGCTCTCAAAGGAGTTTCCGTACACCCAGATCTGTGGAGGGGGGGAAAAGAGGGACACAAATCAATTGGTATTTTCAGTTGGTTGGTGAAAGTTTTCAACCAGATCTGTGGAGGGGAAACAGGGTAAAAACCAGTTATACTTTCAGTTGGATTTCTGTACACCCAGATTTGTGGAGAGGGACAGGGGAACAAAAATCAGTCTGTTTCGGTTACTTTCAGTTGGCTGAGTTTTCACCAAGATGGGAGTTCCGAACCGAGAGACTGGAAAATACAAAGGAGTTCCTGAACACCCAGATCTGTGAAGAGAGAAACAGGCTCCATCTACCTTTCATG
The DNA here is from genome assembly GCA_013435795.1 of Chlamydomonas sp. ICE-L. Taxonomy (NCBI): domain Eukaryota; kingdom Viridiplantae; phylum Chlorophyta; class Chlorophyceae; order Chlamydomonadales; family Chlamydomonadaceae; genus Chlamydomonas; species Chlamydomonas sp. ICE-L. The sequence continues at coordinate 284,064 of JACBWV010000196.1, read as the reverse complement.
GTCCATAGGGTCTCATCGTCCCTTACCAACCACGGTTTGTATCTACACGAACAATTGAAATTCACAGACAAGCCTACCTGCTCGACCAAGGAGCATGCCTTGTATCCGTTCTCCACCTTCTCCACAGCGATGTATTCACCTGCATTCAATTGATGACATGTAGTCAGAAAATATTTTTATATTCTTTGGGCCAGATTGGATATGTTTAATTTGTAATCACCTGTGTTCAATTGAATACATGAAATATACAAATATCTTTTAATTCATTGGTCGTGTTTAATTTGCATCACATGTATTCAATTGAATACATTTAGTAAGTCAAGTCCTAGGCAGCGCCGCAAGCAACGCAGAAATTGGCGGAGATTGTTGGCTATCGGAATGACAGGTGGCAAAGGAATGGAGCGGACCGAAGCCAGTCACTTACGAGACAGTTGCCTGACATGTCACACTGGCTAGCTTCAGGTTCAGCCAAGGGTGGGTGGGATGAGCTGCCTAAAAGCTGCTGCTAAGCATAGCCCCAAAAAGTTACAGTGCTGTGCACCCAGACCATGTACACCATTTCATGCTCAGCTAGTGATTCATCCACAGCCGACTAGGGCTTTTTTCGATTTTGTTAACAGCTTCTAGGCAGCCCCCTGAGCCACCCTGAATTATTTCTGCAGTTCTAGACAGCTGATTGTGTCAGCTTCAGAGTGCACTAGCTTGCGACAAGTTCGGCTGAATATCCACTCAGAGAAGCTGCATGGAAGCTGCTGCACGCTTAAAAGCAAAGCTATGCAGCCCCCCCCCCCCCCCCCCCCCCCCCCAATCTCCTACAGGATGTCTGCTTCATTGCGGGCCCACGTCCCAACCCAACCCTAGGGTGCCTAATGAGGTACTCCCACTGTTGTGCGCAGCAACCTGCCATAGACAACATTGGTGAAACGATTGTTTGGGGTTCATAGCGTCAGTGCATTTTCTTTTTAGCCCTTCATATCACGGTTGGGTTTCTTTGGGCCTACCCCTGGACTGTGAGCTCTTTCTAGAGTTTCTTTCCAATCCACGGAAACATTTTTTTTTAAATCCAGAAGTACAAGAATATATTTGAAATCGCTTTGCTGGTATATCTGATATCCTCTACAAAGCTAGATGAACAAAAATACAGCACACACACACAACATAAAAATACATACACACAACATAGAAGCTGCCGTGGCCCTCACCTTGACTGAGCTTGAAGATGTTCTTCTTGCGATCAATGATCTTGAGCGCACCGCTGGGCATGATCTCACCAATGTCACCAGTGTGGAAGAAGCCATCAGTATCTGGTAGTGGGGCAACAGAGTGGTGAGGTCGTCAGATGAGTACAATTATAACATTAGTATATTCTATAAAAAGAAAAAAACATACAATATATGTATCTATACATAGATAAAACACATAAACAGCATTGTCACTGGTGTGGGAGAAGCCAGCAGCATCTGGTACTGGGCAAAAGGGTGGTGAGGTTGTCAGATAAATACAAGATTATTATAGTATATTACATACTAAGAACATATGTTAATGCACAGATAGATACAAAACATAAACAGCAAGGTCACCGGTGTGGAAGAAGCCATCGGCACCTGGTAGTGGGCAAAGGGGTGGTGAGGTCGTCAGATAAATACAACGATCACATTACTTTAGTACATTACATATTAAAAAAACATATGTTAATGCACAGATAGATATAAAACATAAATAGCAAGGCCATCGGTGTGGAAGAAGCCATCGGCACCTGGTAGTGGGCAAAGGGGTGGTAAGGTCGTCAGATAAATACAACGATTCCATTAGTATATTATTTCATAATTTAATATAAAAGAAAAATGAACAGCAATGTCACCCTATGTGGAAGAAGCCATCAGTATCTGGTAGTGGGCAGAGGGGCGGTGAGGTCGTCAGATTAATACAATAACAAAATTAGTTGAACATATTATACATCAAAATTATTATTAAGATAGATATAACACATGAACAGGAATGCCACCGGTGTGGAAGATGACATCAGTATCTGGTAGTGGGCAAAGGGATGGTGAGGTTGTCAGATCAATACAACAATATGTTAGTATATTCAGGTATATTATGTATAAAAATAAAAATATATCACGTAAACAGCAATGCCACCGGTGTGGAAGAAGCCATCAGTATCTGATAGGGGGCAAAGTGGTGGTGAGGTCGTCAGATTCATCCAGGGGCAGCGTGTTGCACTGGGTTCGCATTGAGTAGCACGATTTGTGGCTTGTAGAAAAACAGAAGTGAATGAGGTCTTCAGATGAACACAAGATGCATCGGAATACTATCATAGTATGAAGTTGATTATCCCAAATACTGCCTTACATGGATGGGTTTATACAATCAATTCTCGACAAGGGCGGTGTTTTTCCTTATTTTCAGTATATTAAGAAAATAAATTGCATACGTTTGCATAACCCAGTTTTTTAATCAATTACATCTGATTCATAACTTCCCCTTCTGAGACATCTGAAGTTGCATACACTAATAATTTTCTTCTTCTCATTTTCCTTATTTCAAACAAATCAATTGCATACGACATAATGATTTGGCGTCGGGCACGTACCCATTGACTCCTTGGTGTTAGCCTCGTTCTTGTAGTAGGATTGGAAGCAGCCAGCAGACCTAATGCATACCTCACCGCGAGGGGGGTCTGCCATGGGGCTATAGTTCATGTCAGCAACCTGCGACAAGGAAGAGGGTTGGTTATCTTCCCAGAGGAGCATGAGCAGATAAGTTCAACAGATTAGAAGAAGACGTGTGTGTGTGTGTGTGTGTGGGGGGGGGGGGGGGGACTCTACGGGGTTGTAGTTCATGTCAGCAACCTGCGACAAGGAAGAGGTTCATTAGGGTTGGTTATCTTCCCAGAGGAGCACGAGCAGGTGAGTTCAACAGATTAGAAGAAGACGTGTGTGTGTGTGTGTGTGGGGGGGGGGGGGGGGGGGGGACCCTATGGGGTTGTAGTTTATGTCAGCAATCTGCGACAAGGAAGAGGTCCATTAGGGTTGGTTATCTTCCCAGAGGAGCACGAGCAGTTGAGTTCAACAGATTAGAAGAAGACATGTGTGTGCCCGTGTGTGGGGGGAGGGGGCGCTATGGGGCTATAGTATATGACAGCAACTCCACACTACACCTTACGTCACACGATATTATCCATGCCAGGGGCTAACATCACGCAGCCTGAACGAGGTGTGTGGCAGAGGGTCAACAGTTCCAATCTGCTCCATCTCAAAGTGGAAGTTCATCAATGAGGCTGCTCAAGTCTTTTTCAAACCGTAGCCCTGGGTGACAGGGGCTGAAAATGAAGATAGTATGCATGCCTGAATCGCACCTCAAGCAGCCTGAACTCAGTGTGTGGCAGAGGATGGCTAACAGTTCCAATGTGGCTCATGTCTAAGTGGAAGTTCATGGACGAGGCTGTTCCAAGTCCTATTCAAACCGTAGCCCTGGATGACAGGGGCTAAAAATAAAGATAGTATCCATCTGGTATCCATGCCTGAATCGCACCTCACGCAGCCTGAACTCAGTGTGTGGCAGAGGAGGGCCAACAGTTCCAATCTGCTCCATCTCAAAGGGGAAGTTCAAGAACGAGGCTGCGCAAGTCTCAGTCAATCCGTAGCCCTGGGTGACAGGGGCGCACATGGCAACCCTGAGGAACTCCTCCACAGGCTGGGACATGGGGGCACCACCGGTCACGATGAGCCTCACACGTCCGCCCAACTTGGCCTTGATCTTCTTGAAGACCAGCATGTCGGAGATGACGGAGGCCTGCAGGCGAACACCCCATTGTTTTCAGTTTTATTTTAAAGCTTTTATATGAAGACAAGCAAGTCAGAGATGTCGGAGGCCTGCAGGTGAACAAGCCATTTCATGAATTGTTTATTTGTTGTTTTACGAAGCTTTTGAACACAGACCAGCATGTCGGAGTTGCGGAGCCTTCAGGTCAACATATTTTATTTCTACTTGACAACATACCCTCGTACTTACATACTCTCATACTTGACAACATACCCTCGTACTTGTATGAAGGCCAGTATATCATCATGTGTGTTGTTTTGAGACATTTACTGGATAGCCTACCCTCGTACTTCACATACCCTTGCAAGTGTATGAAGACTAGCATGCCACAATGTTTTTTCTTAAGACATGAGACGACTAGGGTCTGCAGGTCTTTTTTTATTTTATGGTCAGCTCGCACTGACTTGGGTTGTTTTAGGTTTGGCTAGTCCCTACAGCCTTTTTGGCTACACTTGTACTTTTAACATGCATTTTTATGTGCCTACATATTTAAATAGGCCAAGGCATTTTTTATGTGCCTATATATTTAAATAGGCCAAGGCATTTTATGTGCCTATATATTTAAATAGGCCAAGGCATTTTTATGTGCCTATATATTTAAATAGGCCAAGGCATTTTATGAGCCTATATATTTAAATTGGCCAAGGCATTTTATGGGCCTATATATTTAAATAGGCCAAGGCATTTTATGGGCCTATATATTTAAATAGGCCAAGGCATTTTTATGGAACAATAAACGGTGAGCAGTGCAACGCAAACCTAACAAAAATGAGCGGTTCCTACCTGAACATACATACATTGTAATGTCAGGTTGCAAGATAAGGCAGTGCAAAAAGCAGAATGCATATAATGTTAACATACATTTAAGTTGCAAACAAAATCAGGCAGCGCGACAGTATGCACAAAGCAGGTATGCACTGCTCGTACCAAGAGGCCTGGTTGTGTTGTCTGCAGGCGTAAGGCACCAGTTCATACAGACATACACTATCCTCCATCATCCCACCTTCCCATGAGTCCAGAATGAATATGAATTAATACAATGCAATGTCTGGTTGCAAGCAAGATAAGGCAATGCAACTAGCAGAATATAAATAAATGAATACGGTGCAATGTCAGGTTGCACGCAAGATAAGGCAATTCAACAAGCAAAATGAAAGTGAATGAATACGATGCAATTTCAGGTTGCACGCAAGATAAGGCAATGCAACAAGCAGAATATATATAAATGAATACGGTGCAATGTCAGGTTGCACGCAAGATAAGGCATTGCAATAAGTATAATGAATGTGAATGAATACGATGCTATGTCAGGTTGCACGCAAGATAAGGCAATGCAACGAGCAGAATGAATGTGAATGAATACGATGCAATGTCAGGTTGCACGCAAGATAAGGCAATGCAACAAGCAGAATATATATAAATGAATACGGTGCAATGACAGGTTGCAAGCATGATAAGGCAATGCAACAAGTATAATGAATGTGAATGAATACGATGCAATGTCAGTTTGCAAGCAAGATAAGGCAATGCAGCAACCAGAATGGACATAATGTTTATGTACATACACTACACTCCATCACCGCACCTTATCGTGAGACCAGCCACGCCTCATGAAACCGAGCTTGCGGTTGAAGGCCCAGTTGAAGATCAAGTTCTTCACAAAGCCACCGGCACGAACCTGAAAGACAAGGGGGGGGAAGTTAGCCTCCACTCAAGTTAGCCCCCACTTACCTAAACCATAAACCCCACCCTGACCCGATAACCCCATAGACCCTAATCCTTTGAATCAAAACCTTAACTAAACCCCCTAAACTTAAGGTGGGGCTAACTTGCCCCAACCTGAAAGGTAAGGATCATGTCACCATCAGAACCTTTATAATGACATGTAGCTAATTCACACCAAAAAGAAATAAAGAATACTCCTCGAATTAGCAGAACAAACATTATAAGTCAGCCTCACATAGTTAGGGAACGGCAATATGATATCATATGATGCCGGCAGTCTAACTAGGCTTGAGTTACCATTTATATACAATATCATATGATGCATTTCGTCGACAGCATATGATGAGACGGTGAGCAGTCCAGAGTTGGCTGATAACCATGTAACAATTAAATCCAAAAGAACATGTAAGGCAAGACAGAACCTGCAATGAACTACATATACGAAGGAAGAATCCTATCTTAACAGTCATTAAGTGTTCACTTAAAAACTTACACCCACGCATACACCCCGACCCACCCACCCACACTCGAACACATGCAGACACCCACACAAACTCACACCCCCCTACCCACAAACCCACACTCGAACACACTCACACCCACCTAAGAAGCGCTAAGAAGACCCAACCCCTACTAGAGCTTTGTCAGATCGGGTGTGCGCTAACATATCCAATTAAAATTCCTTGGGTCCCTGATGAGTACACTCATGCTGCATGTCAGATCAGGGTAACGCTGACACCTTTTGTTGTCTGTCTGTGTGTGTGTGTAATTAAAATCAAATGGAGTCCTGATGATCAAATTTATGACAAATCAACTTCCCTCTATTGGAATCCCATCAACCCACGACAAATTGATGCCGAGTAAACTTCCCTCCCACACAGCCTAGACCTTTCACCCGAGCACTTTTATTTTCAGCTTTAAGCAGGAGCTTCTGTGCAGCTCCTCCACACGTAGTGCGTGCAATCAGTTGTCCAGGACTGCCGAAATATTCAGGATCAGCAAAGTGGCTGGCTCGGGGAGCTGCCTAGAAGCTTCTCATATCAGCTGAAAAGAAAGGCTATAATTCAGACGTCTTACAGCTAGGCTCATAAAATGTTTAGCTTTAAATACAACCCACAACATGAAACTGACCTGGTCGATGACACCGTTATAGATGCGCTCAAACACACGTGGCACACCAGCAAAGAGGGTAGGCTTCAAGGCACCAATATCGTCCATCAGCTTCTTGATGTCACCCTGCGAACATTACAGTAAATTAGCATTAGCAGGACAGTAAATTAGTTGTTTTGGTCATCAGCACTTCATTTGATCAGCCCAATAAATCATGCACTGCGTGTGCATGATTTCTTGTACTGATCAAGGCACCAATGTCATCCAAGATTTGAATGAAATTTACCTTGGGAACAAAGCACTCGTGTGGTGCTTGTGTGAGTTACATTTTTAGGGAGAGAAGGCAAGAAATGCTGTGGCGTGTGGGTAGGGGTGGGGGCAATTTGTGTCTGTGTCTTGATGGTCGGCAACAATGTTCTCCCACCAGCTGCTTGATGTCACGATGGGAACACAGCGCTCATGCGTGTGAGTGGAGATGAATATGGCTATGTATGGATGCGGTTTATATGGATAAAAACAAAATCTGTTATCTGACCAGTTTGAATGTACTGAAAAATGGATCCATCAGCTTCATGATGGAACATAGCGCTCATACAGGAAGGTGCTTGCAAGAAACGCTACCTATTTGGCGGCAGTTGATACAAATAGCTGCACAGGATGCATAATAGCACCATTTGATTCCAATTTGCTCCAAATTGGCTGAATTGGTAGTTGGAACCAGGGCTGCAAATGATACAAATGGCTGCATTGGCTGCAAATGATACAAATGGCTGCATTGCCTGCAAATGACTTCATTGATCCATTAGCTTCATGATGGAACATAGCGCCCAGGCAGATAAGTGCTAAGAAATACACGCAAGCTATTTGACTGCGTATGATACGAAAATCTGCATTAACTGCATATTGGCACCATTTGATGCTAACTGGCTCCAAATTGGCTGAATTGCTAATCGGAACAGAGGCTGTAAATGATACGAGTGCGATGCACTGGTGCTTAGCCCCACATGTGTTCATCACCACCTGTCAGAATACTAACAGTCCTCATAGAATGTGTAGGATTGTTGCAGTTATATGTATCATCATTCAGCTTGTGGAAACCAGGTCACCCTTCAGTTGGGAGGGACAATATCCAGAGTGGAGACGCCAGTTAAATTACCATGACAATGTTTTGAGTGGCAAGCAAATGGAGGGCTGATACGAGACACAATGATATGCACATGTACATAGAACATAACGGCCATGCAATCCAGAACATAGCAGTTATGCGGTCATGCAATGCGGGACATGGCAGTTACGCAATGCATGACATAGCGGTCATGCAGCGGTCATACAATGATATGTATATGATATGTTTACGGAACATAGCGGTCATATAATGCGGAACGTATCAGTTATGCAATGCATGACATAGCTGTCATGCAGCGGTCATACCATGATACATAGAGTGCACAGAACATAGCGGCTATGCAATGATATGAACATGTGCATGGGACATTGCAGCCATGCAATGACATGTATGTGTATGGGACATAGCGGCCATGCAATGATATGTATATGTGCATGGAACATAGCTGCCATGCCATACGGAACATAGCAGTTATGCTATACATGACATACCGGTCATGCAGCGGTCATACAATGATATCTATATGCACATAGCAGTTATGCGGTCATGCAATGCGGAACATATCAGTCATCAAGTGCATGACATACCGGTCATGCTGTGGTCATATAATGATATGTACATGATATGTTTTCGGAACATAGCGGTCAAGCAGTGGTCATAAAATGACATGTATATGATGTGTACACGGAACATAGCGGTCATGCAATACAGAAAATGGCGGTCATGCAGGTGACTTTAAGAAACGCCAAGGCAATCAGGTCACTCTCTGGTTGGGAGCGACAATATCTTCAGTGGAATGCCAATTTCTAGATCACGACAATTTCTGCTTATGCAGGCAACTGGGGAGGTACTTTGGGTCACAGTTACGGGTCGAGTATTGGATGCACAATCTTGCAGACACTGGAGGTCAGCCATTTCTAGTTCTTCAGTGGACAGTAGGTCACGAAAAGTGCGTATAACTTCCTGCTTCAGAGCACCATGAAAGCCCCCCAAACTTGTGGAAGGCTAGTGAAAGGTCAACCAGTAATGGTTCTATAGTGGACAATAGGACAAGAGAGGTACGTCCAACTTCCTGCCCCTGAGCGCCTCATTTCATGTAAGCCCCCCAAACTTGTACAAGGCCAGTGAGAAGTCAGCTTCTGGAAATCTGTTGCAAGCAGACGATGGCAGCCCCCCAAACTTGGATGAGGCTAGTGACGGGTTGGCTTGTGATAATCTATTGCAAGTAAAGAATGGCAGCCCCCCAAACTTGTATTGCTGAGGGGTCAGCTTATGATAATCTGTTGCACGCATAGAATGAAAGCCCCCCTAATTATTATCAGGCTAGTGAGAGGACAGCTCCTGGTAATCTTTGGCAAGCGATGAGCCCCTTTAACTGGTATCAGGTATTCTGATCATCTTTTACGAGCATACATAAATCTTCCACCCGTTCAGCATTGAATATGTCATCCTATATTTTCGTTCGGCCAAAGAGAGGACGTAAGCTTCAAAACTAACCGACAAAACGGGGTCCCAGGTAGTGATTGCTACTGGTACCAGGGGGAAATGCACTTGGAGGATACGCACCTGCCAGTATCCGATGGAAGAGCCGAAGTACATCATTAACTCCTCAACAACCCTGCAACAAGTAATATTGTGTAAGTTTCCACCTGCAGTTCTGGTGTTTTGGTGTGCTGTGTAAGTTTCCAACTGGGATTCTGGTATTTTAAATGTTCCATGTTAGTTTTCACATGGGATTCTGGTCACAATTGCTGTAAACACCGTATGAATTAACGAGGCATACAATCTATTGACCTATATCACTATTTCTTGAGACCATATCTACACGTAGACTGGGATATGAAGGTAAATACATATGGGGTGTGATTGGGGTGTGATGGGGAAATGGCCAGCAAGACATGGAGGAGGCCAACAGTTACCGCAAGGCAAATGCATGTGAAGCCAATGAAGACAAGCCCATTAACACTCAGCAGTATTTAGGGAACAGCAATATGATAGCATATAATATCATGTCAGCATATGATATCATATGATATCATACTCGCTTTTGGTCAACATTATGTCATATACAGGTCCCTAGCAGGATGCCACAGCCTCCCTTCTTGGTTCCCAGATTCCATACTTGGACGCTTGCCTTTCAGGATTTATTGAAGCAGGGGGCTGCTTTTCCATTGAAACCAGCACTAGTCATGTGTTTATTAATATGTCAGCACGGTGACTATTGCTAGCTCTGGCTTAAGCTTTGGTGTCCTTAATTTCACGTCCTGAGATTGACTGCATTACTTGGATGCAACAATTTCAATTAAATAGGTCAGCGGTAAGATCATCGAATTTTAAATACTGTTCGGCCACCCTAACTCCACCATAGCTTCGCAAATGCGCAGGAGCAGTTTTTCCATTTCATGACCGTTTACCAAGCCATGTTGGCCAAATCAGGTAATGGTTCAGAAATCAAATAATATGGGCAGATGGAAGGACCCTGGAAGTCCTAGGGCTAAGCCGAGGAGTGAAGATGAAGAAAGCAGGAAAGACAGACACGGTCAGTTACCCACTTATGTAGGGTTGACAGGTACAATATTATACACATACAACATCAATATCATGCAATGCGCATTGTACTTCATAATAATAATAATAATAATATGTATATGTTTGATACGTCAAATATCATACAATATCATGTAATAACTCGGAGGACCTGTTCAACATTGACAACCCTAAAATACGAAATGCCTGCTACACAGAAGCTGCATAGGCCTCCAAAGGGTACAGGAACCAGTTTTATTTTTTTCAGCGACACGTTGCCACCATGGGTTTGGCGCTGCCCCCCAAACACCCCAGGCTCTGCGCTCCACCATGCGATCCTGAGTCCTGAACACAACAATCCTGAATTCAGACTTGAGTAGCCCTAGTAGCAATTCAACCTGGCCGACAGAAATCTGGAATAAAAAACACTAACAAGAACTAGTCATTACCTGTCGAAGATATGAGCAAGGGGCAGGTAGGAGAGAAAGACATCGTTCTCATCGCATCCTCCCTTGTTCTGGTGCTTCAGGAACGTGTTACCTCCCCAAATGGTAGTGACGATAGACTTGTGCGTGATCATGACACCTTTGGGGTCACCAGTGGTGCCTGAGGTGTACATAATGGTGCACAGGTCGTCCTCACAGGGAGAAACAGCTGCCACCTCATTGGCAGCACCATTGGCAAGGAGGTCATCCCACGCTGTCACAGTGACGCCCAGCTCCTTAAATCCCTAGAGAGAAAAGCAGAGCAAGTTGTTAGTTACATACAGAGATTAGTTACATACATAGTTAGTGATGCACGCAGTTTAGTTACATATGTAGTTAGTGATATACACAGTTGGTTACGGAGAGGTAACACAAAAACATAGCTTGACACTTGAGCATAAAAGTTCCTTGTCCTGGGTGCTCCTCAAATACTGTCTGGTCCAACACGAAGTTTGCTGGCCGGTCGGGAAAGTCCACACGTCACACACAAGGGAAGCACCCTGCTATGTCATCAACTCAAGAAAATCTTCATCCCAACACAAAAACAGTTAGCCAGAAAATGTAGCGTATGGAATCCTACGGTATCATTACTGACAAGCAATACCAGTGTAAGGACATATAGGTTGACTCACTTCGAGGGTTGCAGCATCAGCAGCACCCCAGTAAACCAAACCATAGGTGCAGGTGTCCTTGAGCTTGGGCATGGCCTTCAGCAGGACAGGCAGCTTGTCACCAGCAGCACAGACCATCTTGGCCTCAGCGTGGTTTACGATGTACTCAATGGCGCCATCTCCAAGAGTCTCATACAGGGGCACACAGACAATGCTCATACGGTCCATAGCCTGTATAACATGTGTGAACTTGGTCAGGCACTTGGATACAGGTGGAAGTCTTCAGGGAGGATGAAGCATCGCAAACTCTAGAAAACGCTGAGGTAAGTCATGTTGATAGAGATAGCAAATTGGCACCTGCATAATGCATTCTGCACTCGTCCTGAAAGGTCAGGTGTCACAAAGTACACAGAAGCGGAGTGCATGAAGTTTCCTGAAGTTTAGCAAAAGACACAGTTTGTGTCAAACACATGCTTCATGTGCTAGACACAAGCTACAGCATGACCGTCCTTGACCATCCATGAGCACAGGAACTGGACCCAGGAACTGCTTTCCTTTGGCTTCGGACATTAACCTGTGAACATTTCATGGCAGGGTATGAAACAACAGGGCATGGACTAATTCAAAGATGAATCAGCATGCAACTCTCTTAATGCTGACACTAGCAGTGGCCTCCATAAGGAAACTAGATCACTGATGGTGACGGACTTAGCTTACCTGCATAGCCATACGCCACTCGGGGGAGTTAGATCCGATCACACCAATCCTGCGAGTGAGAATCCACATCGGAATTAGATGTTACTTTCTTTCGCGAAAAAGGGTCAACACTGCGAATATATATCCTACAGTTACATATGCGCACCTGTCTTTAGGCTTCAAGCCCAGCTGAGAGTAGGCACTTCCAACCTTTGAAACGATATCATGAACCTCCTTGTAGGTCAGAAAGGTGAACGGACCAGCCTTGCCATCGGCACCTTTCTTCCTTTCTCCGAGGCAGGGGCGGTTTGGCACCCTCTTTACAGAAGCCCTGCGCAATCGCAATAGCAATCGAAAGAGTTACTCGAGGTCAACCTTGTACCCATGGATGTGCGTAGCAGCTGAGATCTCGGAACTGTGACTCACTCAAAGGTCTCATACAGAGTCTTCTCCACTATTGGCTCCTCGTCCGTGGCATAAGCCACTTTGTAGATGGGTCCGGTCTGGTTACCGGTATCTCCGGCAGCAGGACCGACCTCGGTGAGCAACGATTTCGTCATGGTGCAGCTCGCTAATCACTTAGTTGAAGGCGGGTCGTCTACTAGCCGTTGGACTCGTGCAAGGGCGAATATTACCATGAAACCCAAACAAGGTTTTGGCGATTATTGGCCCTAACAGGTCGTTGAGAAAATATAAACTGAAGATCTGAGGTATAGTATAGTTTTCCAAACCCCGGGGTTCCGGCACCACCCCGGAAAAGTGCCCCCTACGGGGCCCACTTGCGAGTACCGCCCCCCCCTACCAAGTACCTTTAGGGCCTATTCCTCTGGGCATTAAGGTACTCCAAGTACCTTTAGGGCCCTCTGTATCTGTATCTGGGCACTCAAGTGGGGCCCCTCCCTAGGGGTCCAGGAGGGGCCCACTTGCGAGTACCTTCTAGTACCTTAAGGGCCCCTGTACCTGGGCATAAAGGTACTCGCAAGTGGGCCCCTCCCCCTAGGGAGGGGTCCCACTTGAATGCCCAGTTCTAAGGTAGCGAACCTTTCTTATTAGGGGGGGGATATAAAGGGGTGAATCCGAGGGAAGGAAGGGGGGCTCGGCCCTGAGGGGCCTTGGATATAATGTTTAGAGAGAGCACTTAAAACTTTTTTAGGGTGAAAGCTAGAGGTTTAACTATTAATAAATTAATAATCTGATCGAATCGAAATTCCTTGGCGTATAATTGACGTCGCGCATGAGTGGCGTAACGATGGCTGTACTGTCCCAGGAGTGGACTCTGTATCTTTTATGGGCATTCAAGTGGGACCCCTCCCCTCCCCTCCCTTGCCCCGGGGTTCCGGCACCACCCCGGGGCACTTTTCCAGGTATGGAAAAGTTTCGGGGTTTATGGAAAAGTTTTGTACTGCCAGGCCAAAAGTCCGCCTGGGCAACTTTTCCATAAGCCCTCAAACTTTTCCACTGCAAACCTTCAAACGGGCCCATCTTTTCCACAGTCCAACACGTTTCCTCGAACTTGCTTCAAATGAATTCAATTTCAACTTCGAACTGCTAAGGCATCTCATCGGAAACACCTTATTGGCATTTCACTGCTAGTCCGCCTCTCGCTGTGATGCCTTCATACCTGTTCTACTTACAGTCACCACGTGGCGTCGCCACGCCGCGTCTCATAGATAGGGATACATGGCGGTCGATGGACGCTTCAAGACAATATGCGATCAATGGAAGCAAACAAGCGGGTACCCAGTGCTTCGCAAAGGTCGCTTAGAACCCGCGTACGATGAGTCCAAGCATGGCAGCATTATCCTGCACCCGACTCGCGCCCCCCAAGAAGAACTCGCTCGCCAAATGAGATATACTCTCCGTACTGGCAAGCCGCTCGACCCGAGCGTGATCCAAGATTCGTTAGTGACTATCTACCGAGTATCGCCTCAGGTGCGTCTGGATAGATCGTCCAGGAGACTGACTGCATGAGCATGGGCGGGGGCATGGCCTCATAAGCATGGGCATGACTGGTTGAGCATAGGCAAGGGCATGGGCATGGGCATGTCTGCATTAGCAGGGGCAGGGTCATGACTGCATGGGCAGGGGTAGGTCTGCATGACTGCATGGCAGGGGCCTGACTGCATGTGCATGGGTATGGGTATGAGCTTGACTGCATGAGCAAGGGCAGGGGCATGGGCATGTCTGCATGAGCATGGGCAAGGGCATGAGCATGGGCATGTCTGCATTAGCAGGGGCAGGGGCATGACTGCATGGGCATGGGCATTTCTGCATGGGCATGGGCATGTCTGCATTAGCATGGGCAGGGGCATGAGTGCATGGGCATGGGCTTGGGCATGTCTGCATGACTGCATGAGCATGAGCAAGGGCGGGGGCATGACTGCATGTGCATGGGCATGGCTGGATGAGAAAGGGTTAGGGGCATGCATGCATGAGATGCAGAAAATGCTTGTTTTTGTTTGTCTACAGAGTACCTTCTCTGATTCACATATAAATACTGCCTAGGTGGACCACTATTCCCTCATTCGCCACAGCGACGGAAATGGAGGGAAGGAGCTTTGGTGCCCTAATTGCCATGACCCAACATCAGGGTTCCGCAGTGTGCTAGAGGGTAAGGGGTTCAACAACGGTTTGCGGCCTGGCTTCAACACTGATGGTACCACTTTCAAGGCGCTGTACTCCAGTTTCTGCTGCAATAACAAGGCATGCCCTGGAAACCCCAACGACAGGCGCAAAGGATCAGGTTGGATATTGGTTTTTTTTTAGGGGTTGATGATGATGATGATGATGGGTAGGTGGTGTTTGTGGGTGGGCATGTGTGTGTGGGTGGGGTGGGGGTTGTATGTGTGTGTGTGGGTGGGTAGGTGGGGTGGAGGTGGTATGAGTGTGGGTGGGTGGGTGGGTGGGTGGAGGGGGGAGATTTGGGAAGGGTGCCTGGACTGTGGGGTAACATGTGGACATATGGTAGCACTTGAGGGGACACATGCCATTATGGGTGGGTGGGTGGGTGGAGGGGGGAGACTTGGGAGGGGTGCCTGGACTGTGGGGTAACATGTGGACATATGGTAGCACTTGAGGGGACACATGCCATTATTGTATGTGATTTACGTACATGTACCAACCACCATACTATGTCTTGTTGTAGGGGTCAATGCGTTGGAGCGTCGCTTCATTGAGCTGAACTTTGAGGCAGTGGTGCTTCATCTGTATCCCTTCTTCTTTGTGGATGGCTGCACCACCTTGTTCTCTCACTCCGCATTGGACGAGACAAACTTCTTGTTCCCTCGTGGTGTAGGGCTGAATGATCTGGAAGCAAAGTTCCATGCCCTTCAGCCAAGTTCTTTTTTCCTTGTTCGTGCATGGGTTTGTGTGGAAAGTTGGGAGGGTGCATGGACTGTGGTGAGCCATATGGGCATATGGTAGCACTTGAGGGGACACATGCCATAATAGTGGATGATTTATATTTTCTGCTACCAGCTGCATCATCATCATGTATTTAAGAAAACATGTTTTTGGTATCCGTTGTATTGAAGTAGGTGTCATTGTTTGTGTGTGGGTTCAAGTGAATGCTGTTGGGCATGGGGTTGTCTATATCAAGTGGTTCTTTATGTCAGGTGGTTGTGCATATCATATGATTATTTAGATCACATGTCATTCCCTTGTATTTACAACTATGCCCAATACTATTGACTTAGGTTGAGGGCCTGCAGCGCACGGAGCTAGCATACCTGGAGTTCAATGTCTTCCTCAAGGATCGACAACATATATCTGGCCCCATGGATCGCTTTGTGGTGAAGAAAAACCCGAATGTGGCCCAAGTCGCAGATTTTGAGGAAGCCAAGCTCAGGCGTCCCAACTCTAAGCAATTTGGGGATGTACGTGTACCAAGGCAGGGAGCGTCTGGCTTTGCAGGTATGTTACAAATGAATTGCACTTAGAAGGCTGGTTGCACCAATGGCTTTGCTTGTGGCGCTCATACACATCATGTGGCCTGTGCTAGACATAGAGCTACATACGTTTCCTACCCATCCCAATTAACTACAACTTGCTTGTTTCTAACAGGATGACATTCAAGCAACGTACACAGCGGAGATCATCTCGATTGATCACGTGGCCTATGTCTGCAAGTTTGTCCGTGGACGTGAGTATATAGTGTCACAAAAGTAGTATGCATTCCATCCCTCTTGTTGGTTTCTTGTTTGGTTTCTTTTCCTTCTGATGATAGCTTGATGTCCATCCAAGTCCCATATCCCGCTCCCGCCCAACTAGTTTTGTGTCTTATGTGCCTTAGGGAAGTTCAACTGGCTCCTTACTGTGTGCAATGAGAAGGGGCTGTGCATTGGACACTTTGGCACTGAGACATGCTCCCTTCGGGAGGTGAAGACTCTTCTGCGCAAGGTGCATGACAGGCATATGCTCCTCGGTGTACCGGTGAGTCTGTGACTTCTTGCTCTAGGATGCCTTAATTATCCTTCTTGCATATATCTATGTATGTGTATGTCCATGACTGGTTATAAACCACTTAGCATTTTGTTGCAAATATGCTTGTTGGGTTAGTTACTTTCCATGCCCATCTGCCCAATTTTCACTATATCAAACTGACGTTGTCAACGTTAGTGTTCTGTTTTTGCATCAGGGACCACTTCTAGCATATCTCGACAACTCAGCATGTGCGGGAGCCGCGTTCAAGGAGGCATTTCCTACCTTGGGCCAGCGCACTCCCCTCAATCAAAGCGATGACGGCCTTAGGGAAGACTGCCTGCATGTGGTTGCTCGCCTTGGGAAGGCGATGAGGCAAGGGCATCCTTTGTACTGTGAGTGAACTATTTACCAGCTTCACTTACAGCTCTCGTCCCAGTTTTTTCCCCCTCACTATTCGTGTCAACTGAATTGTATTGTTTTGTGATATCAACTTAATTTGGGACTCCTCATAGTGCACTCAGTCCGATGACTGATTATATTATGACCACCGGGTATTCCCTCAAAACCCTTGATTGCTGTGGTTATGCAACCAGAAGCGCTCGAGGAGCACAAACACCATCCACGCTCATGCCCAACATTGAACCTGGCTGTCAATTCTCTTTTGTGACGTAGGGCCGGCTATCAATGCCTTGTCCCTCTCCATGTTCCACTGGGACCATGGTGATCGCATCCGAGTTTTGCCCCAGTTGAAGAAGCGGGAGGAGTTTCGCAAGATGACGGATGAGGAAGTACTGGGGGCAAAGTTGAGACCTTCTCTGTGGTCAGACTTGGGTGTCAAGAGGGTAAGATGTGTTTTGGGGGGCTGTTCGCTGGTGGTACCTTGTGAACAGTGTTATCTTGGGCCTGGCAAATGTAGGGTTCGGGGTCCTGTCAAATTCTTATACTTCAAAACTGTTCTACACTGCTGTACACACTACTGTTCAGACATTTCAAGAACTTTGACGTATGCAATAAGTCTGTTGGTTCCTCATTCCCCTATCCCTGGACCCTTCTGAGTAGTGCAAGTGCCCGACAAGTGAGTATATAAAGTATGTGAGCTCTTTCCTTGCAGGTGTACAAGAGGCCCGAAGAGATTGCGTATGCGCTCGTGAAGTGGTTTCACATGTTCAAGGGCGCCAAAGATGCAGCAAGCGGGGAATTTCTGTTCCAATCAACGATGAAGAAAGTGTTTGAGCAGCAGGTAGCTCTAGCGCAGAAGGGAAGATTCAGCGGTAAGCCTATTTTGTGTTGTCCTTTGAGTGCAGTATCATATCACGGTACCTAAATAGTTGTCACATTTCAACCAACTGTGATTTTGTTTTTGCAGATCCTGATGGCATGCAAATGTACATCACCAGGAAGACTGCCACCGAGGAGGACAACTTCAGCAAGCGCGGCAGCAGCAAGAATGAGAATGTGAACAGAAGCTTGAACCGCAACGCAGTCACCAAGAACGGAACCGGTCTTCTGGGTGTTGACACGGCGACTCTCCGGACATCTGACAGTATCTATAACTACAACAAGTCCAGGTCCCAGAAGGTAACATTCAATTTGAATTTCTTGTTGATCCTTCTCACCACTGCTTACTACATTTGGTACCCAGGGGATATTGGCAGTCAACAATACCAAATCAAGATAAGTCTACTTGATGTATCTTCCTCGATCTTCCCACAGCAATCTTGATCAATGATGATTGATTAATCTTCCTATCAATTATATCCCAGATTCCTTCTAAATCCCCAAATATATCACAGGATCCTCCTATATCGTCCAGATCGGCAATCTTATTCCAATGACACAAAGTCTCAGCCATTGAGTCCAGTTTGGTACTCTCTTGAGTTCATATAGTATCACTAAATAGGGTTCAAATGATGCTTGCAGGTAGAAGGCCACCCCGCTGATGCTAAGTTCAACCCTGTCATCCAGTACGCCATAAAGGGCGCGAGGGAGAAACTACAGCTGACAGTAGCCAAGCTTGCACACCTCCTGCAGCCCCGCCCAAGGACAGGCCCTCTAAGAGAGAAGTTTGGGTATGTAGAGCTCTCGGCATTGACATCTCCCCCACCTGAACCTGTTCTCGAACCAGCTGCAGATAGCATGCGGGCGTATGAAGAACGCTTCTACGCAGAGGAGGAGGCTTTTTCACCTCACCTCTTAAAAACTCCAACAGGGTGCTCTGACCAAGCCCCAACGAGAGCTTTCGGTTTGCTGGACAAACCCCTGGGGGTATTGGATCCAACAGATGTCACGGAGCAAGAGTCAGCAAGTGAGGGAGTGGGTGAGCACTCCGCGTATCAAGTGCCCTTGCCATTTGTTGGTGGCACCTCACCCTTGCGTGCATCTACAACAGAGGAGCTCTCTGGCCAGGCCTTGGGGATTTCATTGCTGTCACCTCGAATGTCGACTGCAGCCATCAAGAGAGAGGACGGCTCACAATCTGCTGCCCTTGTCACCACCTCCCCTTTGATGAATCAGGCTGATCTGCGACATGACAACCCCATGACTTCGTGGTTAGTCTGGGATAAGGTAGCTTCATCCCTGTCAGCCCACTTATCAGCCCACCAGACTCCCTGGCATCCAGAGGGTCTTCAGGATGGTCAATGGTTGTCCAATGGTATCATCTCAGATTTCATCTATGTAATGTGCGAGGTCAGCGGTGTAGCCGCTCACATCACGACCGTGAGTCGGGGCCTGATGGCGGGCAAGAGGCCAGCAGTTAGGCTTGGCATGGTGAACACCCAGCTGCCACCCGAGCTCGGATATCACTGGTTGTTTGTCGCTACAGTGAGGTCCAACGGCAAACTTGTTGTTGTAGAAATTGACCCACTCAACCCGTCTCCGCCCCACAACTCTTCTGTTCACCCCTCTACAAAGGCCCAATTTTCATCTCTGGATATCCACGAGTGGTTGGTCGGATGGAATGCAGGGATGGAGGCCATCCTTGAGCACCCGGGCCTTTCCCTTGGAGACCCTCCTGTCCTACAACATGGATCCGACACAACAGAATGTGGAGTCTGGGTGCTAATGATGGTCAACCTCATTCTGGCCGTGTTATCTGGCAAGGTGGAGGTGCCGGAGGCTATGCAGAGTGTTCGTCGATTGGGCGGCGATGTGCGTCAATTCAGGAGGCACTTGCAAACTCTCCCGTAAGTCGACTCGCATTGGTTTCTAAGTTCCATCATACAATATTGGTATGATCTGTCCTTGCTCTTTTTGATGATGATGATGATGATGGTGATGACGATGATGACGAGAGGGAGGAGGAGGAGGAAGGTACCTGCATTTTACTAATGGCTTTTCTATCATCATTATGTTCTGCATGTTATGGAATTATGATTGTTATTACTGAACATAAATGCCAATCTATGTATATATTGCATATCCCTGTCCATCCAATATATAACCCCTGATTTGACCTCATTCCTATCAACAGGGTACAGAGCTCGGCTGCTACAATGCCAGAAAGTCCACAACGAGGCAGCCTCAAGAAGTCAGCTGGCCCCAGCAAGTCTGCTATTTTGAAGAGCCCTCATGCTTCTACGAAGCGGAGCGGTGAACATCGTTCTCCACCTGCCTTCTTGAAGCGAATCAGGTTAAGCGGCCGACAGCCTACCATGACTGACTTCTACGACAGCACATTCTCGCCTAGTGATCAAGAGCTGTTTTGGCAGCTTCAGGGTCAGTTCCAAAAGGGAAACTCGTACGACTTCACAGCCTTCATGGGGACATTCAACGCCCAGGTAGGCAGCTTGTCCAAGGTACAACTGCAGGAGGTCAGAAGCATGTCCTTCAAGACCGTGCCGGCATTGGAGTCGTTTGTCAAGCAGAACATCAAGACAATGCAGCAGGCGCAAAGCGCCAAGTTGTTGCTGTTGCAAGGGGATGATGACTTCCAGCGCCCTGACGATCGTCTACCAGGTGTTCAGCAGAAGATTCCTACAGTTGTTGTTGAACCTCCAAGGACATCAGGTGCAACATCCAGGCCAGGGGCCACCACTCATGGAATTGCGATGCCATCCGTAAAAGGGGGTGCACGTCCAAACCCCCCAAAGAGGGTGAACAAGTGTGGGCCTTGCTCTTCTCATGGGGGAGTAGATGTCTCTGTCAAGGGCCACAATTGTACATGGTGCAAGGGCTGCTGGGGCAAGGGTAACAATCCCCCACGCTCGGGACATGGCATTTTGAGAAAGAAGTCTGAGTGTTCCATTGAACACAAGCGATAGTTGATGCGCTTAGGACTTGCCGCTATTGCGTGATTGGGTGTACATGATGTATAATATCAAAAGTGCACCTACCACACAGTCTGCTACCCCTGAACATCCTGGGTAGTGGCCACTGGTTTTATTTCCTGCTACCAGCAGCAGCTTCTAGGCAGCTGCCTGAAGAAACCAGGTAGCGGCCACTGCTTTTATTTCCTGCTACCTGCAGCAGCTTCCAGGCAGCTCCCTGAACAACACTGGTAGCGGCCACAGCTTTTATTTCCTGCTACCAGCTGCAGCTTCTAGGCAGCTCCCTGGTCAACACTGGTAGCAGCCACTGCTTTTATCTCCTGCTACCAGCTGCAGCTTATAGGCAGCTCCCTGGTCAAACCTGGTAGCGGCCACTGCTTTTATTTCCTGCTACCAGCTGCAGCTTCTAGGCAGCTCCCTGGTTAAACCTGGTAGCGGCCACTGCTTTTATTTCCTGCTACCAGCTGCAGCTTCTAGGAAGCTCCCTAGTCAAACCTTGTAGCGTCCACTGCTTTTATTTCCTGCTACCAGCTGCAGCTTCTAGGCAGCTGCCTGGTCAAACCTGGTAGCGGCCACGGCTTTTATTTCCTGCTACCAGCTGCAGCTTCTAGGCAGCTCCCTGGTCAAACCTGGTAGCGGCCACAGGTTTTATTTCCTGCTACCAGCTACAGCTTCTAGGCAGCTCCCTGAACAACATTGGTAGCGGCCACAGGTTTTATTTCTGCTACCAGCTGCAGCTTCTAGGCAGCTCCCTTAACAACCCGGTAGTGGCCAGTGATTTTCTTTCTTGCTACTAGCAGCAGCTTCCAGGCAGCTCCCAGAACAACCATGATAGTGGCAACTGCTTTTTCTTCCTTCTACCATCAGCAGGTTCTACGCAGCGCCCTTAACAACCCGGTAGTGGCCAGTGATTTCCTTTCTTGCTACTAGCAGCAGCTTCCAGGCAGCTCCCAGAACAACCATGATAGTTGCCACTGCTTTTCTTTCCTGCTACCAGCAGCAACTTCTAGGCAGCTAAATAACGACCCTAAAAAACTCGTGGATGTAAACAACAATCTAGATTCTCTTGCTGGTGGAAAAGGTCGGGAGTCAAGCAGCCATCCCTATGTAACCAGTGTTGAGGATATGATACCGTTTGCAAACAACGACCTGGAGACCTGCATCGTAGTCTCGTGGAAAACTCATGGCAGTTAACAACAATCTAGATTCTCTTGCTGGTGGAAAAGGTCGAGAGTCAAGCAACCATCCCCATGTAACCTGTGTTGAGGATATGATACCGTTTGCAAACAACGACCTGGAGACCTGCATCGCAGTCTCGTGGAAAACTCGTGGCAGTAAACAACAATCTAGATTCTCTTGCTGGTGGAAAAGGTCGAGAGTCAAGCAGCCATCCCCATGTAACCTGTGTTGAGGATATGATACCGTTTGCAAACAACGACCTGGAGACCTGCATCGTAGTCTCGTGGAAAACTCATGGCAGTAACAACAATCTAGAATCTCTTGCTGGTGGAAAAGGTCGAGAGTCAAGCAACCATCCCCATGTAACCTGTGTTGAGGATATGATACCGTTTGCAAACAACGACCTGGAGACCTGCATCGTAGTCTCGTGGAAAACTCATGGCAGTAAACAACAATCTAGATTCTCTTGCTGGTGGAAAAGGTCGGGAGTCAAGCAGCCATCCCCATGTAACCAGTGTTGAGGATATGATACCGTTTGCAAACAACGACCTGGAGACCTGCATCGTAGTCTCGTGGAAAACTCATGGCAGTAACAACAATCTAGATTCTCTTGCTGGTGGAAAAGGTCGAGAGTCAAGCAACCATCCCCATGTAACCTGTGTTGAGGATATGATACCGTTTGCAAACAACGACCTGGAGACCTGCATCGTAGTCTCGTGGAAAACTCATGGCAGTAAACAACAATCTAGATTCTCTTGCTGGTGGAAAAGGTCGAGAGTCAAGCAACCATCCCCATGTAACCTGTGTTGAGGATATGATACCGTTTGCAAACAACGACCTGGAGACCTGCATCGTAGTCTCGTGGAAAACTCATGGCAGTAAACAACAATCTAGATTCTCTTGCTGGTGGAAAAGGTCGGGAGTCAAGCAGCCATCCCCATGTAACCAGTGTTGAGGATATGATACCGTTTGCAAACAACGACCTGGAGACCTGCATCGTAGTCTCGTGGAAAACTCATGGCAGTAACAACAATCTAGAATTCTCTTGCTGGTGGAAAAGGTCGAGAGTCAAGCAGCCATCCCCATGTAACCAGTGTTGAGGATATGATACCGTTTGCAAACAACGACCTGGAGACCTGCATCGTAGTCTCGTGGAAAACTCATGGCAGTAAACAACAATCTAGATTCTCTTGCTGGTGGAAAAGGTCGGGAGTCAAGCAGCCATCCCCATGTAACCAGTGTTGAGGATATGATACCGTTTGCAAACAACGACCTGGAGACCTGCATCGTAGTCTCGTGGAAAACTCATGGCAGTAAACAACAATCTAGATTCTCTTGCTGGTGGAAAAGGTCGAGAGTCAAGCAGCCATCCCCATGTAACCAGTGTTGAGGATATGATACCGTTTGCAAACAACGACCTGGAGACCTGCATCGTAGTCTCGTGGAAAACTCATGGCAGTAAACAACAATCTAGATTCTCTTGCTGGTGGAAAAGGTCGAGAGTCAAGCAGCCATCCCCATGTAACCAGTGTTGAGGATATGATACCGTTTGCAAACAACGACCTGGAGACCTGCATCGTAGTCTCGTGGAAAACTCATGGCAGTAAACAACAATCTAGATTCTCTTGCTGGTGGAAAAGGTCGAGAGTCAAGCAGCCATCCCCATGTAACCAGTGTTGAGGATATGATACCGTTTGCAAACAACGACCTGGAGACCTGCATCGTAGTCTCGTGGAAAACTCATGGCAGTAAACAACAATCTAGATTCTCTTGCTGGTGGAAAAGGTCGGGAGTCAAGCAGCCATCCCCATGTAACCAGTGTTGAGGATATGATACCGTTTGCAAACAACGACCTGGAGACCTGCATCGTAGTCTCGTGGAAAACTCATGGCAGTAAACAACAATCTAGATTCTCTTGCTGGTGGAAAAGGTCGAGAGTCAAGCAGCCATCCCCATGTAACCAGTGTTGAGGATATGATACCGTTTGCAAACAACGACCTGGAGACCTGCATCGTAGTCTCGTGGAAAACTCATGGCAGTAAACAACAATCTAGATTCTCTTGCTGGTGGAAAAGGTCGAGAGTCAAGCAGCCATCCCCATGTAACCATGTGTTGAGGATATGATACCGTTTGCAAACAACGACCTGGAGACCTGCATCGTAGTCTCGTGGAAAACTCATGGCAGTAACAACAATCTAGATTCTCTTGCTGGTGGAAAAGGTCGAGAGTCAAGCAGCCATCCCCATGTAACCTGTGTTGAGGATATGATACCGTTTGCAAACAACGACCTGGAGACCTGCATCGTAGTCTCGTGGAAAACTCATGGCAGTAAACAACAATCTAGATTCTCTTGCTGGTGGAAAAGGTCGAGAGTCAAGCAGCCATCCCCATGTAACCAGTGTTGAGGATATGATACCGTTTGCAAACAACGACCTGGAGACCTGCATCGTAGTCTCGTGGAAAACTCATGGCAGTAAACAACAATCTAGATTCTCTTGCTGGTGGAAAAGGTCGGGAGTCAAGCAGCCATCCCCATGTAACCTAGTGTTGAGGATATGATACCGTTTGCAAACAACGACCTGGAGACCTGCATCGTAGTCTCGTGGAAAACTCATGGCAGTAAACAACAATCTAGATTCTCTTGCTGGTGGAAAAGGTCGGGAGTCAAGCAGCCATCCCCATGTAACCAGTGTTGAGGATATGATACCGTTTGCAAACAACGACCTGGAGACCTGCATCGTAGTCTCGTGGAAAACTCATGGCAGTAAACAACAATCTAGATTCTCTTGCTGGTGGAAAAGGTCGGGAGTCAAGCAGCCATCCCCATGTAACCAGTGTTGAGGATATGATACCGTTTGCAAACAACGACCTGGAGACCTGCATCGTAGTCTCGTGGAAAACTCATGGCAGTAAACAACAATCTAGATTCTCTTGCTGGTGGAAAAGGTCGGGAGTCAAGCAGCCATCCCCATGTAACCAGTGTTGAGGATATGATACCGTTTGCAAACAACGACCTGGAGACCTGCATCGTAGTCTCGTGGAAAACTCATGGCAGTAAACAACAATCTAGATTCTCTTGCTGGTGGAAAAGGTCGGGAGTCAAGCAGCCATCCCCATGTAACCAGTGTTGAGGATATGATACCGTTTGCAAACAACGACCTGGAGACCTGCATCGTAGTCTCGTGGAAAACTCATGGCAGTAAACAACAATCTAGATTCTCTTGCTGGTGGAAAAGGTCGGGAGTCAAGCAGCCATCCCCATGTAACCAGTGTTGAGGATATGATACCGTTTGCAAACAACGACCTGGAGACCTGCATCGTAGTCTCGTGGAAAACTCATGGCAGTAAACAACAATCTAGATTCTCTTGCTGGTGGAAAAGGTCGAGAGTCAAGCAGCCATCCCCATGTAACCAGTGTTGAGGATATGATACCGTTTGCAAACAACGACCTGGAGACCTGCATCGTAGTCTCGTGGAAAACTCATGGCAGTAAACAACAATCTAGATTCTCTTGCTGGTGGAAAAGGTCGGAGTCAAGCAGCCATCCCCATGTAACCTGTGTTGAGGATATGATACCGTTTGCAAACAACGACCTGGAGACCTGCATCGTAGTCTCGTGGAAAACTCATGGCAGTAAACAACAATCTAGATTCTCTTGCTGGTGGAAAAGGTCGAGAGTCAAGCAGCCATCCCCATGTAACCTGTGTTGAGGATATGATACCGTTTGCAAACAACGACCTGGAGACCTGCATCGTAGTCTCGTGGAAAACTCATGGCAGTAAACAACAATCTAGATTCTCTTGCTGGTGGAAAAGGTCGGGAGTCAAGCAGCCATCCCCATGTAACCAGTGTTGAGGATATGATACCGTTTGCAAACAACGACCTGGAGACCTGCATCGTAGTCTCGTGGAAAACTCATGGCAGTAAACAACAATCTAGATTCTCTTGCTGGTGGAAAAGGTCGAGAGTCAAGCAGCCATCCCCATGTAACCTGTGTTGAGGATATGATACCGTTTGCAAACAACGACCTGGAGACCTGCATCGTAGTCTCGTGGAAAACTCATGGCAGTAAACAACAATCTAGATTCTCTTGCTGGTGGAAAAGGTCGAGAGTCAAGCAGCCATCCCCATGTAACCAGTGTTGAGGATATGATACCGTTTGCAAACAACGACCTGGAGACCTGCATCGTAGTCTCGTGGAAAACTCATGGCAGTAACAACAATCTAGAATCTCTTGCTGGTGGAAAAGGTCGGGAGTCAAGCAGCCATCCCCATGTAACCTGTGTTGAGGATATGATACCGTTTGCAAACAACGACCTGGAGACCTGCATCGTAGTCTCGTGGAAAACTCATGGCAGTAACAACAATCTAGATTCTCTTGCCTGGTGGAAAAGGTCGAGAGTCAAGCAGCCATCCCCATGTAACCAGTGTTGAGGATATGATACCGTTGCAAACAACGACCTGGAGACCTGCATCGTAGTCTCGTGGAAAACTCATGGCAGTAAACAACATCTAGATTCTCTTGCTGGTGGAAAAGGTCGGAGAGTCAAGCAGCCATCCCCATGTAACCAGTGTTGAGGATATGATACCGTTGCAAACAACGACCTGGAGACCTGCATCGTAGTCTCGTGGAAAACTCATGGCAGTAAACACAATCTAGATTCTCTTGCTGGTGGAAAAGGTCGGGAGTCAAGCAGCCATCCCCATGTAACCTGTGTTGAGGATATGATACCGTTTGCAAACAACGTACCTGGAGACCTGCATCGTAGTCTCGTGGAAAAACTCATGGCATTAAAGCCAA
>JACBWV010000196.1:142781-256787 GCA_013435795.1 Chlamydomonas sp. ICE-L | reverse complement strand
AACCAAAGAAGTTCTTCATGGGGCCGCTCAATGCACTTTCCCTGTTCTTCAAACCTGCTCTTAGGTACGTATGTAATATGCAGTGGGGAGACCCATATAGACAGATACGCTGCGGCGCCCCAACCAAGTTCATTGCCACCGATTCACTTACATTTGGACCACTCGAAGAATGAAGCACTGTCCTGCTTGCAAGCCATTGCTTCACATATAAGTGATACACATTGTGCAAGTTTGCATGGGTACAGCCCACGGGAGCACTGAACGAAGTGCACCACCAACCGGTCTGTGGCAAAAAGTTCTTCATTTGGCCATCGTTGCCACGGTAATCCCTGCTGGTGCAACCTGCTTCACTTAGTGTGTGATGTGAAGTGCATTGGAGCCCCTAGGCGTAACCTTGCACCACACTTTCATTACGCACCGGGGGTTCTTCATATCCATCTTGCACTGTCCTGCTTGCACATCTTCCTAGTGTCGTCGAGTGCATGGAGCCCAGAACTATGCATTACCCTGCACGCACCAAACGCTTCATTGCCACCAAAAGATTCTAAATGTCATATCCTCTCTTGCAACTGGTCCTGCTGCAACACTTCCTTATTTGCGTGTGAGTGGCATGAGCCCTAGCAGTACCCCTGCACCACCACACATTGCATTGCCAAACCGTTCTTCATTGCCTCTTGCACTGTCTGACTTGCACACCTGCTTCCTTATTGTAACTGGGAGTGCATGGGACCCCTAGCAGTAACCTGCACCACACTTGCATGGGTGTCCCCCTTCTCTTCATTGCCCTCTGCCCTGTCCCTAGCTTGGGCAACCATGCTTCCTTAGTGTATGTGGAGTGCATGGGAGTCCCTATGGGATGTAACCCCTGCAGCCACCACCTTCATTGCGCCACCTCAGTGTGCCATCGCCTGGTAACAAAAAAACCACTGTCCTGCATTGCAACACTGCTGTCCTTAGTTTACGTGGGTGGTAGGCAGGGGAGCCCCGAGGCAGGAACCTTCACCACCACCTTCATAAAGGCACGCACCGGTCTTCATTGCCAGCTTGCACTGTCCTGCTTGCAAACCTGCTTCCTTAATGTAACGGGGTGTGAGGCATGGGATGCCCCTATGCGACAAGGTGTGTGTTCTGCCACCAACCGACCTAATCATTGCCACCAAGGAAATTCTTCAAGTGCCATCTGCACGTGCCTGCATTGCACTGCTCCTAGTGTACGTGTGAGTGCATGGGGCCCATAGGGGCAGTAAACCTGCACCACCCCACCGTATACATTGCCACCAAAGAGGGGGGATTCATTGCCATCCTGCACTGTCCTGTCCTGCTTGCAACCTGCGTTTTCCTTAGTTTGGACGAAGTGTGTGATGTCATGGTGAGCCCAATATGACATTACGCGACCTAGCAACCGATCTTCATTTCCCACCTTCTTTCATTGCATCTTGCACTTTGCCTGCTTGCAAAAACGAAAACCTGCTCTTAAGTTTCGTGTGAGTTGCATGGGAGCCCCATCAAGTAACAACTGCACCACACCTTCAATTGCCACCAAGAAGCCTTCTTCATGCCATCATTGTTTCCATCAAATCTTGCATCTGTCCGCTTGCCAAACCCCTTCCTTTTCGCTAATGTGTACGTGTGAGTGGCATGGGCAGAACACCGCTAGGCATAACCTTCACCACCACCTTGCGAGTTGTTCCGACCCGTTTTCATTTCCCGCATGTGCACTGTCCGTGCTTGTCAACCTGCTTCCTTTGTGCGTGTTATTGCGCTGGGAGTGCCCCTACTGCAGATAACGCTGCACCACCACCTTCATGCCAACCAAAGAAAGAAGTTCTTCCTAGTGCCAATCTGTTGCCTGTTCCTGCTTGCACAGCGTCCTTAGTTACTGAGAGTGTGCGGTGCTGGGAGCCCCCTGATGCATTAAGCCTGCACCAGCCACCTTCATTGCCACCGGGGAAAAATTCTCAATACTTGCCATCTTGCACTGTCGGCTGCTTATGCACCTGCTTTTAGTGATTGTTGAGTGACTGGGAGGGCCCATATCAGGTAACACTGCACGCACCAACCTTCATATGCCGACGGCGAGAAAGTTCTTCATTGACCCTCTGTGCCTGTCCATAGCTTGCAACCGGCTTTCGCTTAGTGTATGTTGAGTTGCATGGGAGCCCCTAGGAGTAACCTCACCACACCTCATTGCCACCGTTCTTCCATGTGCCATCGAAGAAGAATTGCACTGTCCTCTGCAAACCGTGCTTCCTTAGTTACACGTGTGGGTGACATGGGAAGCCCTCTAGGCAGGTACCTGCAACCATCTTCCAGTGCCAACCATTCTCATGTGCCTCTTGCACTTCCCTGCTTTCACACTTCCTTAGTGACGGTTGATTGCATGTTAGCCCCTATGCATAACCTGCACACCACCTTCCATTGCCACACCATGGTCTTTTTCATTCCATCTTAATACCCTGTCCTGCTATAGCAGCCTTCCTTAACTTATTGTATGTGTTAGGTGCATGAGAGCCCCATAGGCAGTAACCTAAAAGGCACCCCAACCATTCATATGCCACCAAGTTCTCCATTGCCATCTTGCACTGTCCTGCTTGCAACAGCTTCCTTAGTGTACGTGTGAGTGCATGGGAGCCCCTATGCAGTAACCTGCACCACCACCTTCATTGCCACCTTCTTCATTGCCCTCTTGCACTGTCCTGCTTGCAACCTGCTTCCTTAGTGTACGTGTGAGTGCATGGGAGCCCCTAGGCAGTAACCTGCACCACCACCTTCATTGCCACCTTCTTCATTGCCCTCTTGCACTGTCCTGCTTGCAACCTGCTTCCTTAGTGTACGTGTGAGTGCATGGGAGCCCCTATGCAGTAACCTGCACCACCACCTTCATTGCCACCTTCTTCATTGCCATCTTGCACTGTCCTGCTTGCAACCTGCTTCCTTAGTGTATGTGTGAGTGCATGGGAGCCCCTAGGCAGTAACCTGCACCACCACCTTCATTGCCACCTTCATTGCCATTCTTGCCTGGTCCTGCTTGCAACCATGGCTTCCTTAGTGGGTAACTGGAATGGAGTGCATGGATAAGCCCGCTAGGCCAGTAACCGCAACCACCACCTTCATTGCCAACCTTCTCATTTCCATCTTGCACCTGTCCTGCTGCAACAGCTTCCTTATTTCGGTGAATTGCATGGGCCGCCTGATGCAGTAACCGCACCGACCACCAATTCAGTTGCCACCAAATATACTGCCCCCCCCCCCCTCATCATGGTGCCCTCAGTTTTGCACTGTCCTGCTTGCGACCTGCTTCCCTTAGTTTACGGGCAGTGCATGGTAGCCCCCATAGCAGTAACCTGCACCACAACTTTCATTGCCACACCTTCGTCATTGGCCCTCTTGCCCTGTCCTGCTTGCAACCTGCTTCCTTAGTGGGTATTGGTGAGTGCATAGAAAGGGATCCCCTAGGAGCAGTAACCTGACACACACCACGAATTCATTATGTCCTCCATCCCCCCTTCATTGCCATCGCTTCACATGTCCTGCTGTGCCACCTGCTTGCCTTAGATTAACGTGTGGGGGTGTGCATGGGAGCGCCCTACGCAGTAACCTGCACCATCTTCATTGCCACCTTCTTCATTGCCATCTTGCACTGTCCTGCTTGCAACCTGCTTCCTTAGTGTACGTGTGAGTGCATGGGAGCCCCTATGCAGTAACCTGCACCACCACCTTCATTGCCACCTTCTTCATTGCCATCTTGCACTGTCCTGCTTGCAACCTGCTTCCTTAGTGT
The DNA here is from genome assembly GCA_013435795.1 of Chlamydomonas sp. ICE-L. Lineage (NCBI taxonomy): Eukaryota > Viridiplantae > Chlorophyta > Chlorophyceae > Chlamydomonadales > Chlamydomonadaceae > Chlamydomonas > Chlamydomonas sp. ICE-L. Next base: position 253,006 of record JACBWV010000196.1, on the reverse strand, counting down.
ACGTGTGAGTGCATGGGAGCCCATAGGCAGTAACCTGCACCACCACCTTCATTGCCACCTTCATTGCCATCCTGCACTGTCCTGCTTGCAACCTGCTTCCTTAGTGTACGTGTGAGTGCATGGGAGCCCCTAGGCAGTAACCTGCACCACCACCTTCATTGCCACCTTCTTCATTGCCATCTTGCACTGTCCTGCTTGCAACCTGCTTCCTTAGTGTACGTGTGAGTGCATGGGAGCCCCTAGGCAGTAACCTGCACCACCACCTTTACTGCGTACGCAGGTACGTGACGCCGGGTGCATTCATTGAGTCGGCCTTGTATGCGGGTCTCTCTGAAAATGAGCTGGACGACTGGGGGCTGCTGGCACGAGTGCGTTTTGCCGTGTACAAGCCCGGAGGACCTATGGGCATTGAGTTCTCCAAGAACCCCGCCGTGCTGATTGTGAACGACACAGCGTTTGCGCATGGCGGTCTCCTGCCCGCTCACGGTGAGTTAACTGTTTATATTTTAGGTGTAGGTGTGGGTGGGTGGGTGGGGGGGGCTGGCCTGCTGACTACTTGGCAGATCAGTCCCATTCATCTTCATGGGACTTTCCAGGAGGCACGATCTCCTGCCCGCTCACGGTGAGCGTTTCTTTTTGAGGTGGCAGGGGGTAGGGGGGGGGGGGGGGGGGGGGGGGGGGGGGGGGGGGGGGCATACCAACAGTGTGGTGAAATCCCAATTGGAAATTTCCTGTCAACCTTGCAGTTTTCGTCTTTTTACCGAAGTCTGGGGGAGGGGGGGGGGGGGGGGGGGGGGGGGCCTTGCCTGCTGACTACATGACAGATAAATCCGATTCATCTTCGTGGGGCTTTCCAGGAGGGACGGTCTCCTGCCTGCCCACAGTTAATTTGCTGTCTCTTTTTGGGGTGGAACGGGAGGGGGGGGGGGGGGGGGGGCGCTTGTCTGCTGACTTCTTGGCAGATCAGTCCCATTCGTCTTCATGGGACTTTCCTGGAGGGACGGTCTCCTGCCTGCTCACGGTGGGTTCACTCTTTTGGGGGGGGGGGCTACTCATAGCAGCTAGCAGCCAACTCCAACAGCCAGCCGATGGGGGAAAGCTTTCAGTTATATTGAAATGCCCGGAACACGCCCGTACCCACACACACCCACGCACGAGATTCAGGAAAAGAACCAACATAAGAGTACAAATAGTTGTTTGAGGCTGAACATGAACAACCAAGCTCTAGGCAGTGGTGAGCAGGGTACCACATTTTTGGCGGAGCCCCTCTTTAAGGGGGCGGGAGCCCCCAGGGTTACCCATTTGTCCGTCCGACCGACCGACCGTCTGCGTCTGTCCGTGATGAAGCCTGACACGTCAGCCAACGGTCTCGTAACTAACTCGCTTCCGTTGCCACCTGCACCTGCTGCTCCGTCGCGATCACTTTCCGCCATTGTTTAGCATTGCATGCGACGCTGCATAAAACTTGTGTCAAATTGGTCAGCGCTTAAAGCGCGCAAACGTCGAATTGGTCAACGCTTTGTGGTGCAAAAAGCGTAAAACTGTGCGCTGCGCTCACAGGGGGGTTGAAAAACTGCGCGAAACGCGCTGTAGGGCTCAAAAAGCGGGCGCGAAATCACGTCAATCAAATGCCGCGTGCACTTTGTAGTACCCTGGTGGTGAGTGAAGCACAACAAGTGGTGAGTGAAGCACAGCTTGGGTGAAGCACAACTGGTGGTGAGTGAAGCACAACTCTAACAGACACACTCTGCAGGACTTCGAGGTCCTTGTAGACTAGCTCGGCCTTCAATAGTTGAGGAGGCTTCTCTAATTATCTAACGAGACGCATGTGAACTTGGGCTTTTCAAAAGTTATGAGCACCGCGTAGCGCGGTTGAGGGATTGTATCACTGTCAGGGGTGGCCAGCTTGTCAATGATCTTCCCGAGCACAAGGTCTGGCAGATCTTCGAGGCATGCCACTGCAAGCATTAGCACAGCTAGGAGAGTCAAGCATATTTAAGAAGCGCGGTTTTTGAAGTGAAGCATTTCAAAAGAGAGCAATGGGCTAGCATTTTTTTTCTGAAGTTTCACTGATCACTGCCTAGAGCTTGGTTTTTCAAGTCCAGCCTCAAATAATTGTTTGTTTGTGGTGGAATTGGTTGTGTTGGTTTGTTTCCTGAATTGTGTGGTGGTGTTGGTTTGTTTCCTGAATTTTGTGTGGGGGATTGAGTCGCTGATTGAAGCCTCATACTGTTTTTGCGCGATTTCTTCCGACTCGAGCTAATTGCGCAGTCAAATTGAAAACACGTTGACAATGCTTCAGATGCTACCTGCATGAGTTAGCGCGGGTATAGACGTGCTCCCGCGGAGGAAGTAGGGACTCGGAAGTTTTCTCCGGTATTCGGCCTAGACCTGGAAGTACGGCTGAAATCAGAGGGCTCAGGCTGAAATACAACCCATTCGGCCGTGGGGGCAGCCAGCGTCGTTTGCAGCGCGCTTGTCACCCAAGCTTCGATGTCGGCCGCAAGGCTGAAGCTTAAAGGAATTGACGGAAGGGAACCACCAGGCTTGGGTCCTGCGGCTTAATTTGAATCAACGCAAGGAAACTTACCAGGTCCAGACACTTAAGACCCCCACCCCTATGCCCAAACCCTATTCTCACCCTACACCCACCCACCCCGCACACATACACCCCCACCCCGCACAAACACACACACACACAACTCCACAACCCACTTTGCCGTATTCTCACCCCCAATTATCACCCCTCACCCTAACCTCCCTCTGTACCACCCTATCCCATCCCCCACCCCCACCCCCACCTACCTGTTGCCCTTCAGTTGACTACGGCCTTGAGAAGATCAACCAAGAGACGGCTGCCTGGCTGCGTAGAGACTCCACCCCCGATTATCACCCCTCACCCTAACCTCCCTCCGTCCCACCCCACCTTACACCCACACCCGTCCTCCCGCCCCTGTCCCCCACTTGTTGCCCTTCAGTTGACTACGGCCTTGAGAAGATCAACCAGGAGACGGCTGCCTGGTTGCGTGGAGACTCCACCCCCGATGGCGGCAAAGCCCAGCCCCCCTTTCTCGCCATGGGAGACAGCAACTCATTGTTTTGGAACCGATCCCAGGGCAAAGAGAGCTTTGCCACACCCTACGATCGCTACAACGCGTGCAATAAATTGGAACAAGCATTGAATAAAGCGGGTGTTAAGCGGCTAGTGGTGGGCCATACCCCCCAGCTAGGCGGTGTGAACTGTGAATGCGACGGCCAGGTGTGGCGAGTAGACGTCGGAATGTCATCTGGGGTGCTCAATAGGAGCGCTCAGGTGTTGGAGATTGAGCGGGATGCAAATGGCGAGCCTGCTTTCCGGATTCTCCGAGATCCTTCTGAGCTGGCCTCTTGGGAGTCATCGTTTGGCGTGTAAGTGCAAGCTGGAGATTGGTGCTGGGTGCTGTGCTGTAGCTAGCACGTGAAGTTTACCGCTTGGGGAGTATGCTTGCAAGAGTGCTGACGATTGGTGCTGGGTGCTGTGCTGGCGAGCCTGCTTTCCAGGTACTCCGCGATCCTTCTGAGCTGGCCTCTTGGGAGTTATCGTTTGGCGTGTAAGTGCAAGCTGGAGATTGGTGCTGGGTGCTGTGCTGTAGCTAATGGTTAAGCTTAGTGCCTTGGGAGTCATCGATTGGGGTGTAAGGGTAAGCCGAAGATTAGTGCTAGCATGGTTTGGGACTAGTGTGGGTGGTGGTGTGGTTGCGTGTGGGGAGGGTCTTTGGGGGCTAGGAGTGGTGGTGGTGGCGGTGGTGGTGGGTGCCTTGAGCCCTAGAGGAGAAAAGATCCCTAATGGCATGATCTTCTCATGCGTCATGTCAGCTAGTGCTGGGTGCTGTGCTGTAGCTAGCGCGTTCAGTTTCCCGCCTGGGGAGTATGTTCGCAACAGTGCTGGGTGGGAGGGGTTGGCGGAGGGTGGGGTGGGGGTGGGGGTGGGGGGGAACCCCCTCCAGGTCCCCCGTCCTCCCCACACATAGCACAGACCTACCCGCCCAAATGGCAGCATTATCTCTCCCACAGTATTATTGACAGGGCAGTAAGATAGGTTCAACATCCAATTGGCTGCTTCTTGGGTTCAATATCCAATTGGCTTACATGCAATGCATTTGGGGCAAACAATATCCCATGGGCCGCCAAACGCGATCCAGATCCACTGGTTGATATTTGATTTTCGGCTACGAGCAGCAGCTTCTGCCAGCTCCTCTGGTTGGCTACGAGCAACAGCTTCTGTCAGCTCCTCTGGTTGGCTGTTCAGCCAACCCTCCGGCTAGCTCATGCACCAACAAGCTGACATGCTCAGCTGTCTAGAGCTGCTGGAACTTGTCGGCTGGCTCAGGGAGCTGCCTAGAAGCTACTGCTCGTAAACCGAAACCAAACGCAGTGATACAAGCCATGGGATGCTATACACAGCTCATTAAGCAATTAGCTGGCAGACAGATTGCAAATAGCTGTAGGTAGCGACAGAGACCCAAGAGAGACACAGATTGCAAGACACCTGGGTCTGAAGCCACTTGAGCTCCTCTACAACCATCCCACGGTACCATCTCTAAAATATCTAATGGACAAGCTCTAATGGACAGCTGAGTCAAGACTGTAGGATAGACAGGCTTCAGTCAGAGGGGTTAAGCATGGGGTTGGTTACTGATGATGTTTACATTTTTCCTGGTGCCCTATTGGACTCCAAGCGTGCCCGCAGCTCGACAGAGCCAAGGGGGACTAATGAACATCATGCCCCAAAAGAAAAGAGAAGAAAACAGTTTTGTGGGCTTAAGTTTTGTGGGCTTAAGGGATGTTCCTAGATGTTCAAACTTTTGACCCGCGTTGGAGGGAGATGAGTTCTTGGATGTAAGAAGGCAACATAAGGAACAACAAGAGCATCAAAGAGAGCGAGAAAGAAGAAGATCAACGAGGCAACCGACCTTGCTTTGCGACTCCAGTGTTGAGCTCTTGGATTTCAGAACGTAGGCAACTGAAGGAACAACAAGAGCATCAAAGAGAGCGTGAAAGATGAAGATCAACGAGGCAACTGACCTTGATTCTCGACTCCAGTGTTGAGTTCTTGGATTGCAGAAAATGGCAGCAATAGCTATAGAGTGAGCTGCATTCAACTTGCATTCAACTAGACTTGACACGCTGCCCAGGCGCTACCGTGTGCTTGTCAGGTGGGAACTGATTTTCCGCGCCGATTCAGTTTTCTCCACTGTTTGTTTTGTTTGCTTCTCGCAGTAGCTTCTAGGTAGCTCCCCTAGCTGGCCATTTGGGTGGGTTAGGGTTCAGGGTGTTTAACCCTAAACCCTAAGCCTAAAGCTTCCTAGTGTGGCTGCCAGCTGGCAGAAGCTGCTGTTCAGCATTCTTGAAAACTTTGGGCTTCATCCAGCAGCTGACTCAGGAAGCTGCCCAGAAGCTGCTGTTCCGCATTCCTGACACCTTTGGACTTCATCCAGCAGCTGACTCAAGAAGCTGCCCAGAGGCTGCTCTTCCGCATTCCTGACAACTTTGGTCTTCATCCAGCAGCTGACTCAGGAAGCTGCCCAGAAGCTGCTGTTCCGCATTCCTGGCAACTTTGGGCCTCATCCCGGAGCTGACTCAGGAAGCTGCCCAGAAGCTGCTGTTCCACATTCCTGACAACTTTGGGCTTCATCCAGTAGCTGACTCGGGAAGCTGCCCAGAAGCTGCTGCACCAACCCCAAAGGAAGGGCTTTGGTCAGAACCTGGTATTTAGCGCAGCTGGCAGCCTCCGTGAGCAGGTTGGGTTGGATTGTGACGAGTTTTTCAGCCAACACCGGGCTGCCTACCGTCTTTTGATTCCAAGCCCCATTGGATTGTGAGACCCACGGAACGCAGGGAGCCGAGTGCTTCATATATAAGTGCTTCAGCAGAACTGCCCTTTCAGGTAGCCATAGACATGCAGAACAAGTTATATGCAGCGTCGCAAGCGACGCTACTAATTGGCGGTAAGTGTTTGCGACGGAGTGACAGGTTGCATCGGAAGCGAGTTAGTTACCAGACCGTCTGCTGACGGGTCAGGCTCGTCTCAGTCAGACAGTCACACGCACAAACGGACAACGGGGTGACCTTGAGGGCTCCCGCCCCCTTGCAGAGGGGGCTCTGCAATAATGAGACGTACACAGAGAGTATGAGAGAGCGAGAGGAATTTGTACTTGGGTAGTGTCAGTTAAGCTAATAATTTTGTATCCTCTGAAAAGTGTGGTGTGAGTAAAATTATCCGAGGACTGATAGTAGCCACTAGAACGGTCAGAAATGTCCGTAAATTTTGGGTTGATTGAATGGTCTTTCATCCTCCAGGCTGCTTGACATAAAACATAGGCAGTATAAACGCAAGTACATGACACTCATGTGTACAGAAAGCAATCGCATAGGGTTTCTTTCAAGACTGGTTTGAGGATGAATATTGTTCGGACCACTATTAGTTGTACCGTAGTGGAAGGAAGTATGATAAGAGCTCACACGTTCTCTACGAACACCACGGAATATTCAAATTGTGCTACCTTGGTGCTTGTTGACTCTCTTGTGGTACATTGAGTGGGCTTGTTGCATAGTTTTCAGTCATCTCTAGGCTGCCCACCGTCTTCCAATTCCAAGTCCCCCCGTGCAAGACCACGGAATCCAGGGAGCATCCGAAACTGCTGCTGTGGCAGCACTGTTGTCGGAATTGAATTGAATTTATTACATGGTCTATCATCCCTTGGGCTGCACACGGTATGCAGGTGGAGTTAACATGTGTAGTATACACATTGCTGAACCACACTCCTGAGTACAGAATGCAATCAGATAGCCTGGAGTACAGAATGCAATCAGATGGCCTGAAGTACAGAATGCAATTAGATAGTCTGAAGTACAGAATGCAATCAGATGGCCTGAAGTACAGAATGCAATTAGATAGTCTGAAGAACAGACTGCAATCAGATGGCCCAAAGTACAGAAGGCAATTAGATAGCCGAAGTACAGAATGCAATCAGGTGGCCTGAAGTACAGAATGCAATCAGATGGCCTGAAGTACAGAATGCAATTAGAAGGATGTAGACAGTTTACAGACATGTCCAGGTTTAAGCTCTCCTGTGCTAGCGCCATGTTATGGAAGTCTTGGCAGAGCAACTTGAACGACTTAAGTGCCGGGTTCGAATCCCCACGGATGCTGTCAAGCGCCATGGTAGCTTTGTCCAGGTGAAGTAGCAGCCCGTTCCCTACCTCCGTAAGACGGGGCTCCCTTAATACTACACCCCACAGGCGTTATCATGATGGAAGTCTGGTGATCAGGGTTGTTCAGCCCCCCCCCCATCCTCCCCCCCAAACCTGATTCTCGAGACGCAGCCTATCTCGAAATCTGCATCTTGAGACGCAACCAGTTTCAAAATCTGTGTCGGCTATTCACTCAGGCCCTCTGAGATGCAACGGATGAACAGACCCTCACAAATCTGTGTCTGGGACGCAACAGACCCACTGGATCTGTTTCTGTGACGCAACGGACCACCCCCACGGTAAGTCGCAAGACGCAGTGTTCTGAACAACCCTGCTAGTGACATCATGTTGCGACTTCTTCATAGGTTTATCTCTGGTACAGTCCGCTCATATGTGTTAGGCCCGCGCTTCACTGCTCACCTCAACTGTCTTGTCCTGTATTTGAATGCATGGTACAGTCCAGGGAGTAGCCACTTAGGCCGAAGGGACTTGCCCAACCTCAAATAACATTTAAGTAGTACCACGGCTTACACAGTAGCTTCAATTATGTTGCAGCCCAGTGGGCTAAGTAGAAATTGAAATTGTTACATCCGTGTAATACAGTTACTCATAGGACGTGAAGTTAAGGATACCATAGCGTAAGCCGGAGCTAGCTATAGTCACCGTTAGAGGGCTAAGCAAATATTACCAACTGTTCAATAACTAACACACCAGTGTACAGTATGTTACACGCCAGGGGTTATGTCTCCTTGGCTCTGCCTCTAACGACCATGGCAGGGAGCTTGTCTGCCTTGGTCAACAGGGGTAGGGGTGAATGTTCGTTTGGTCGAGTGTTGGTATCTCCCACCGACCCTATGTGCGCCTACTCTTTTGTAGGAGTGGCAACGCCATTCTAACTGAATCTTCGGTGTCGCTGGTTTGTGTAGGGAGACCCACCTCCTGGGGTGAAATTCCTTTCATAACTAAAAAAGGGGAGGGGATAGTTTGTTAGTTGTTTCAGTCCAGGGGTAGACCAAATAGGCTAGAGGGACTTGCCCCGCCATGGCAGGAGGGTCTTTAAAGGAAAACACTGATGAACTGAACCCCAAACAATCGTTTTACCGGCGGGGGGCCATGAGTTTGTGCTACAGTGAAAATTTAGTTCAATGCTCAATCCAAGTGAGTGAAACTCGGATAAGGCAAGAATCCTGGCTAAATTAGCTTCTCTCTGGACTGTCGCACACATACACAACCGGTAGTAAAGAAGTGTGGGGTACAGTAAAGAACTATTATTACACCTGTGATGGATGGAGGGAAATGGCATCCCACATCGCTGTTAGCAGCCTAATTCACTGGTGATGCAGTACGCATCAATTTTTGATATTCATTCTTGTAACACTTCCGGCTCACATATCCTGTTGTCCTTTTTTGCTTATCTACGTACTGCATGTATGTTACAGTCCAGGGGTAAGCCAAATAGCCTAAAGGGACTTGCCCAACCGTGATAGGTAGTGTGCACACAGCACAGTCTCATTTAACCATACAAGCTTAGTAGGGCCTGCCCACTGACGCGCAAGACTTCTGGCTTTCAGGGTCTCTAAACAAAAGAGTACTACCGGTACAAAACGTACATTTCACGTGACAGCACGTCAGCTTTTGGATCCCACCTGCGTGATTCACATACAAAGAAGAACCCTCAAATCCTGGAGACCCAAAGTTACGTGTCAGGCGTTGCCAGTCCGTAACTTGAAGACGGCCATCTATGTTTTACACATGACTAAAAATGGCAAAATGAAGTAACCTGGTGGCTTTGAGTCTTCCTTACTTGAACTTGTTTACAAGGCTGATGGCTTCAGCCTGTAAGGCTCCTTGCCGTCTTCCCCACGACAGGGCTCTGTTTTGTGAAGAGTTTCCACCTCCTGTGGTGAAAATCCTTTTAATACCAAGTACGTAGATTTACTCGAATCGTCTGTGCACGGTCCTTGGCAGGTTACTACCAAGCACGAGCGGCAGCGCGATGTCGCGCACGCTTTGGGGACCGGTTAGTTTTTAAGCTTTGGGGCTCTGAAGGCAATCCCACAGAACTCAACGTAACCCCCAAACACATGAAAGCACATAATTTAACATTCGTGTAGAGAACCTTTGACGGGTAGATGTTCCTCAACATTATCTAACGTGCAATCCAAAAGTGGAAGGTCGAACGAATCTTCCCCACTTGATCCATGAATGAATGAACTGATTGGATCACGTTTCCGAAGACGGCGAGCAGCCAAATTGCTGGCTGAAGCTATGTAACCAAGTTCAACTTCAAGTATAAAGAGATTGGATCAAGTATTGTTTTGATATGAATTATTAGTTTTTGACAGGTTTTTGTTCATCTTTCTGCAGCTTTCTGAGTTAATAAGCAAAAATTCGAGTTTTTATTCATTTGTCCGCATTTACATTTTACTGCCAAAGACGGCGGGCAGCCAAATTGCTGGCTGAAGCTATGTAACAAAGTTCAAGTGTAAGAACCCTGAATAAGGGCCACCAATTTGCACAAGGGAAACTACGAATTCCGCCGGCAAAAATATTTTTCGGGGCCCAGTTCATCAGTGCTTGTTTTCGTTTTACCCCCTGCTGATATCGAGGTTGGGCAAGTCCCTTCAGCCTATTTGGCTACCCCTGGACTGTAGCATACATACAAGGGCAACTACAGCACTCCTGAGGCCCGGGGCGGGCACAGACAGATGATAATGAAATGAGATGAATAAAATACTTTAGAGCTACAACCCGCCCCCAGTTTGCTTCTTCTTCTGAGTTCTCAAGTTCGCTCATGCTCCTTTTGTGCGCTTAAGCAGAAACAACAAAAAAGGGCAAGGCTACTAAAGAGACGAAAGGCGAGTCTCTTTAACCTATTTGGCTACCCTTAGACCGTAACACATACACTTACCCCTCGACTGTAACACAAACACTTACCCCTCGGCTGTAACACAAACACTTACCCCTAGACTACAAGCCCAGTTTGCACTAATAGCACTACAAGAACGGTTCAGCACAAGATCGCCGGAATACATGAACCCTATTAATAAAAATCCGCCCTCAGTTTTGATGGAACGCACGAAAGGGCATCGCACAAAATGTGGCAGCATTGAAAATCTACGTCGGTCTATGATCTGCATTTGAAAGGCCACACCAGCACCAGGGTTATTCAGGGGGACTCCAAGATCTGCATCCTCAGATGCTCTCAGATCCAGTATGTGCATCTGAGATGCCATGAACACAGCTTTTCTTTTCTGCTGTGAGAAGCAACTTCAGGAAGCTTCCAAGAGCCTCTCTTCATCTAAACCCAAATAGCAGCCTAGTGCACATGGAAGCTGATACCGTCAGCTTTCCAGTGCTCCTGGAACCTTTGGGTTTGGACCAGAGACAGTCCCTAGGAGCTGCCTAGAAGCTGCTGCTGGTAGCCGAAAAGAAATGCTCTGGCAACGGACCCCCCAAGATCTGCATCTGAGACGCAACGCACCCTCCAAGATCTGGGTCTGAGACGCAAGACACAGCATTTGTTGTGTGAGAGTGCTGATCATTCCAACCAGAATTTGTTGGAATGACCAGCACCTTGGAGGACTGCCAGATCCTGGACCTGTTGTGGAGGTTAGGAAAGTCCCTGATGGACCCAGTCACTGTCCTTGTCCCTCCTCTTTAAGGGCCTGATGGTTGTGAACTTGGTGTTGATTACGGTGACGTGCTTGCCAACCAGAATTTGTTGAAATGACCAGCACTTTCTATTTTTGGGCTGCGCATGGCAGCTTCCAGGCAGCTCCATAAGCCAGCCTCTAGCTCAATCCCAAGGCTTTCAGCTGGCTGGAAGCTACCATATGTAGCCTACAAAAAGAAATACAGTAGTGACCATCTTGTCCGCAGCCCTCAAGATCCCCCCTCAAGGCAAGTTTAGGTTTAAATTTTGGCTAGGGCTGATGCTATATCAACGCCCCTCCCTCCAAATAGCGATTCCCATCTACCAGAGCTTATTTTAGCAGCTTCTAGGCAGCTACTCCCTGAGCTAGCCGCTGGGCTCACCCAAAGAAAGCAGCAGTGCTATAAAGTGACAATGTCAGCTTGTAGGTGCACGAGGATGCTTCAGATTTGGCTAAACCGCCAACGAGAGTTTGCCAACCAGGGAGCTGAACAGCCGACACAGGAAGCTGCCAAGAAGCTGCTGCATGTAGCCAAAAAGAAAGGCAGTGCAGAGCAATTTACCACTGGTACTTTGCCTCCACTAGCACGTCCTCGTACTGCTTGGCTGCATGATCCCAGGAGAGGTCTTGGCACATCCCGTTTCTCTGCACAACAGGGGACAGACATGTCAATGAGAATAAGAATTCAATAAAGATAAGCACGTAAATAAGAATAGGCATGTTAAGAAACTGCCCACACTTGGATGATAGCATTCTGTAAACAGGAGTGTGGTGTGGAAGATTTTATTTAAGCACTACAAGGGACACAAGGATAGGCTGGTGGCTAGGGCAGTGCGAATATTGGGTAGCATACATACACGACAGACAGTAAGTAGCCTTAGAAACATATATTGGCATATCTAGAATCTATAATCTCCGTATGCAATGAACTGCTCATCAGCAGAGCTCCTTGAACAAAGAAGGTGCCAGGTTCGATTACCTAAAGGTGCGCTTTAGTATTCACGGTCGCTGTCAACTGCCATGGTAGCTTTGTCCAGGTGAAGTAGCAGCCTGTTTTCTACCGCTGTAAGATGGGGCTCCCTTCAAACCACGCCACATCAGTACTTACTTATGTTGGCGTGAGTTATATGGGCTGGCACCTGTTGAAGCTATCTTGATGCTATCTTGATGCTTACAGCAATCCAGGGGATTAACTGGACAAACGTTTCGTACTTCGTCAAGAATTATCAAAATTCCAGGCCAAATTGTCGAGAATTCTCGGATTTCCAGGCCGAATTCTCGATTTCAAGTAACGAGGTACGACATACGAGTTCTCGCGGAAACGTTTTGTCCCGTTCATCCCCTGAATTGCTATAAGCATCAAGATAGCATGGAATTGCTTTACCATTAAGATACAATGGGATTGAAAAATGACACAACACGAAACTGACATGGAACATAGAGATGCAAGTGTAACACACATAAATAAATCAATGTTACACCTTCTGACGAGGCGTGAGGTTGAGTAGGGCAGCCTATTTTCTTGCGCTGGGGCGAACTACCAATTTTTAACACACATAAAAGTAAGAGCTGCTGCTCTGGCAACATCCAGCACTAGATAGAGTACCGAGACTTGTTGTGGTTGTTGTAGTAATGAGATACAACACGAAACTGACATGGCATGCATTGCATTGCTGATGACATTGTTGGCTCAGACCCCATGGCTGCCTTACAGAGCTGGCTGGAAGCTGCCATGCATAGCCCCAAAGAGAAACAGTGCTGGCAGCACAACAAAATCCTCTACACAGAATGCAAATAGACCCACCTCCTTGGGTGATTGGGCACTGTCTCTTTTTTGGGCTACGCGTAACAGCTGCCACCCAGCTCCATTGGCCAGCAACTGAGTCGAGCCCCCGAATTACCACTGCATTGGAATGCCTGTCATGCTAGCTCTCAAACGCACTAGCTAGCTTCAGGTTTGGCCCAATGGTGGGTGAAAGGAGCTGCCTAGAAGCTGATAAGTGTAGCACAAAAAAGAAACAGTGTGATTGTGGACTGGATTGGATTGTTACATGCTTTTCCAAACAACTCATGGATGGCTAACGGAGCTGGCTGGCAGAAAAGCTGGCGCTGGGAAAAGCTGGAGCTGGCTGGGGAAAAAGATACAGTGGGCTCAAAGCTGGGTCTTCATCTTAACTGTGTGGATGATAATCACCACTGTTACAGCAAGGGCAGGCTTTTTTGTAAGGATGAGACAGGAATCTTCCTCTGATTATCCATGCATGTATATTGTTATATATTGAAAAAAAGATACAGTGGGCTAAACGCTGGGTGTTCATCATACCTGTTCATCAGTGCTTTTTGGCGGAGCCCCCAGGGTTACCCATTTGTCCGTCCGACCGACTGACCGACCGGCTGTCTACCGAGATGAAGCCTGACACGTCAGCCAACAGTCTCGTAACTAACTCACTTCCGTTGCCACCTGTCGCTCCAACGCTAACACCTTTCCGCCAATTTTTAACATCGCTTGTGACGCTGCTTTGAGCTTTTTCTTTTTAAAGCCCTTCCTACACGACTAGGCAAGTCCCTTCAGCCTATTTGGCCTACCCCTGGACTGTAACATACATACATACATACCTGAATTTGCTGGAAGGATCCTTTATGATTGTAGAATGTATCTATTGAGTTCCAGATAGCGCCCCTCATCTTTTCGCCATTAGCTTGGTCGAAGGTCCAACCCGTTCCTGCACACAACACACACAGAAACACGTGAGGAAGGCGGGGTGACAAGTCCTACATGCGTTGCAAGCGTCGCGAAAAATTGGCGGAGAGTGTTGGCTATCGGAGCAGCAAGTGGCAACGGAATCGAGTGCAGCGGACCAAAGCCAGGTTTTACGATACAGTTAGGGCCAGGGTTACTTGTGGTCAGATGGAAAATGCGGTGACCCTGGGGGCTCTCGCCCCCAGAAGGGGGGCTCCGCTAAAAATCCTGAGGGGTTGAATATCCCCATGTGGTATATGATTTGTTGAGGATGCGGTGGTGCCCATTTAGGCCTGAACCTGAATGCACGGCATATGAGTATTTATCTCACTGTATATGCACGGCATATGAGTATTTATCTCACTGTATATGCACGGCATATGAGTATTTATCTCACTGTATATATGTGACTACCTGTAGCATATCAAATCAGAAAAGCGGGGTGAATTTCCATCTACCGTGTGTTGAGATTTAGGCCTAAACGTGCACCAAGGCAATCCCCATGTGGTATATGATTTGTTGTGGATGCAGTCGTGCCTGATTATGCCTAGACCTGAATGCACAGCATTTGAGTACATCTCACTGGATATATGTGACTGCCTGTAGCATATCAAATGAGAAAAGCGGGCAGAATTTCCATCTACCATGCTTTGAGATTTAGGCCTGAACATGCACAAAGGAAAAAAGGCGATCACAACAAATGAGAAAAGCGGGGTGAATATCCATGTACGGTGTGTTGAGATTTAGGCCTATCCATGAACCAAGGCAGTCACAACAAATCGTATAACACCACATCGGGATATCCACCCGCCTTGAACATTGATTTGTTTCAAGTAGTCACTTCTATTCTATGAGATTTAAAGGCGGGGTGTGTATCAAAGTTTTTCTTTTCGGCTACCAGCACCAGCTTCTAGGCAGCTCCCTGAGACTGCCACTGGGCCAAACCTAAAGATTCCAGGAGCACTGGAAAGCTGACGATGTCAGCTCCCAGGTGCCTAGGTTGCTTACGGTTTGGATGAAGTGAGAGCCCAGAAAGCTGCATAGAAGCTGGTGCTCGTAGCTGAAAAGAAAAACTACGATGGATATCACCATCTGGTGTCATATAAAGTTGCCAAGTACGGCATTGTGGGATATCCTGCCTACGATCCTACTAACAGCCATGTCTACAATCCGGCATACAGTCCTATCTACAGCCAACTCTACAATCCTGCCTACAATGCCTACAATCCTGCTAACAGCCATGTCTACAATCCTGCCTACAATGCCTACAATCCTGGTAACAGCCATGTCTACAATCCTGCCTACAGACCTTCTTACAATCCTACGCACAGTCCTCTCTACAATCCTGCCTACAGCCCTACATATATATGATGCTCATTTGAGGTATCGTCAGGGTTATGTGGGTGGACAGTATCCTGAAGCCCACTATCAGCCTTGCCTAAATTCCTACTTACAGCTATGCCTGCAATCCTACTAACAGCCATGGTGACTTTCCCCAGTTGCGGCGTATGGGAGGGTCGCCTTAACACCACGCCCCTCCAGGTGTTATCCTTTTTTTACCAACAGCCCTGCTTAGGACGCTCACCTGAGTTATCGTCAGGGTTATGCAGTTGTACAGTATCCTGAAGCCTACCAACATCCCTACATAGAATGCATACATTCCTACTTTCAACCATGCCTACAGTCTTGCCTATAATCTGCCTACATTCCTACTTACAGCCATGCCTACAATCCTATCAACAGCTATGATAACTTTCCCCAGGGGCGGCGTACGGGAGGGTCCCCTTAACACACACCCCCCCCCCCCCCCCCCCCCCCCCCCTATTACACCAGGCATGATATGTTTTTTACCGGCAGCCCTGCTTAGGACGCTCACCTGAGTTATCATCAGGGTTATGCGGTTGGACAGTATCCCGAAGCCCACCGACAGCATGTACCACTGGAACAGTACCGTATGCCATGGCGTACAACTGCGATGGTGAAGATTGGAGAGGTTGAATGCTTAAGATGTTGGAGAGGCTGAGGGTTTGAGAGGTTGAGGTTGAGGGTTTGAGAGGCTGGAGGGGCTGAAGGTTTGAGAGGGTTTGAGAGGTTAAGGTTTGAAGTTGAGGGTTTGAGAGGCTGGAGGGGCTAAATGTTTGAGAGGGTTTGAGAGGTTGAGGGTTGAAGTTGAGGGTTGGAGAGGGTTTGAGGGTCTGGGGGGGGTTGGAGAGGGTTGGAGAGGTTGAAGTTGAGGGTTGGAGAGGTTTGAAAAGGGTTCCAGAGGCTGAAGTTGAGGGTTTGAGAGGGTTGAAGAGGGTTCCAGAGGTTGAAGTTGAGGGTTTGAGAGGGCTGAAGAGGGTTCCAAAGGTTGAAGTTGAGGGTTCGAGAGGGTTGAAGAGGGTTCTAGAGGCTGAAGTTGAGGGTTTGAGAGGGTTGAAGAGGGATGGGAAGTTATAGAGGTGGAGGGCTGAAAAGGCTCGAGGGGGAGGTTGAAAAGAGAGGTATGCAGACAAGAAGCTGTGTCCATTTCCTTGACTGACATACAGCCGTTCATAACACAAACGGATGGTTTTGACATCATCATTTGTATTGTCACTGTCATGATCATGCATGTTGAGGAAACAAAAAACATAACATTTGTTTGCATTTACATTTCTCCCGGTAAAACATACTACTGAAGATGGCAAGCAGCTGAGGTTCTGGCTGAAGCTATGTAACCAAGTTCAAGTACCTGGTTGAGAACACAAAACACAACAATTTGTTCGCATTTACGTTTCCCCCGGTAAAAACATACAGCTGAAGATAGTAAGCAGCTGAAGTGCTGGCTGAAGGTGGTCATCATCATCATGGTGGTGGTGGTGGTGGTAGTGGTGGTGGTCATCATGGTACTGGTCATCATCATCATACTGGTCATCATCATGGTGGTGGTGGTGGTAGTGGTGGTGGTCATCATGGCACTGGTCATCATCATGGTGGTAGTGGTGGTAGTGGTGGTGGGCATCATCATCATACTGGTGGTGATGGTGTAACAAAGTTGAAGTACCTGGTTGAGACCGCATGGCTCAAATCTTGAAGGCATTAGCAAGATGTCGCACCCAGCGGTGATGCGATGAGCCATCTTCACTGAGAAGCCAACCCAACTTCGGATTTGATCCCTCTTGCTGCAAGTGGGTGGCGCGGGTGGGTGGATGAGGGCATGTGGGTGGGTATGTGGGTGGGTGGGAGGTTGATTGATTGGTGATCCCAGCGGTGATTCGATGACCCATCATCATTGAGATGCCAACCCAACTTCGGATTTGATCCCTCTTGCTGTTAGTGGGTGGTGTGGGTGGGTGGGTGGTGTGGTGTGGGTGGGTTGGAGTTTAATTTATTGGTGATCCCAGCGGTGATGTGATGAGCCATCTTCACTGAGAAGCCAACCCAACTTCGGATTTGATCCTTTTTGCTGCAAGTGGGTGGTGTGGGTGGGTGTGTGGGTACGTGGGTGGGTGTGGGTGTGTGCTTGGGTGGGTGGGAGGTTGATGGGTGATCCCAGCGGTGATGCGATGAGCCATCTTCACTGAGACGCCAACCCAACTTCGGATTTGATCCCTTTTGCTGCAAGTGGGTGGGTGGGTGGGATGTGAGTGAGGGTATGTGGGTGAGAGTATGTGGGTGGGTGGGTGGGTGGGAAGTTGATTGATTGGTGATCCCAGCGGTGATTTGATGAGCCATCTTCACTGAGAAACCAACCCAACTTCGGATTTGATCCCTTTTGCTGCAAGTGGGTGGGTGGGTGGTTATGTGAGTGAGGGTATGTGGGTGAGGGTATGTGGGTGGGTGGGTGGGTGGGTGGGAGGTTGATTGATTGGTGATCCCAGCGGTGATTTGATGAGCCATCATCACTGAGAAGCAAAACCAACTTCGGATTTGATCCCTCATGCTGCAAGTGTGAGAACTTGCCAAGTTTTCAGTTGCTGTTGTGTGG
Source organism: Chlamydomonas sp. ICE-L (assembly GCA_013435795.1). NCBI lineage: Eukaryota > Viridiplantae > Chlorophyta > Chlorophyceae > Chlamydomonadales > Chlamydomonadaceae > Chlamydomonas > Chlamydomonas sp. ICE-L. The sequence continues at coordinate 235,428 of JACBWV010000196.1, read as the reverse complement.
TGAATGTTTGGTGATGCGTGGTAATTGTTTGTGGGTGGGGGCGCGGTTGGGGGGAGAAATGGAAGTGTTCTTGTTCTTTGTTCAGTTTGCAGCTTGGTGTGCAATACTTGCAGGTTTATGGTTTAGGTGGATATAGACAGACAGATAGATAGATGGACGATGGTGATGAGGTTGGTATAGGTAGATAGATAGATAGATAGATAGATGGATGGAGGATGGTGATGAGGTTGGTATAGGTAGAAATATGGATGGATAGATAGATAGATAGATGGATGGATGGGAGGATATATATCTATATATAAAGAAATCATGGTGGTGGTAGTGGTGGTCGTGGTGGTGTCATCGAGTAACCGACTTCCCACCCAGCCAATTCCCGCTCAGCCAATTCACGCTTTTAATCCCTCCTGCTTCAACTTCTGCCTGATTGGCCTCCTGCGAATTCTGCCATATGCAACCATTGCCTCCTGCATATTATACCTGTTGCGCATCCCGCCCGATTTCTCCTTTTCCCGCCTGAGTTCATCCACCTGATTTTGGTAGCGCTACAGCTCGTCTTCCTAAAAGCTTTTCCCCTGCATCTCTGCAAGACCTTTCCCTTGCGTCAAGAGACCTGTCGCTGCGCACAACAGGAGGTGACGTGGTGAGTCAGCGGACCTGTCAGAAATGTCCGAATCGCATCCATCCCATGTCACAAACTTGACTGCAATTCTTCCCACTGTATTGAGAAACATGTCGCTCCGCATTGTGCCATAGCAATTACGCATCAAAGTTGACCGAATGAAAAATCTCGCTGAGCATTCTCGCCCATACTTGACTGAACATCTAAAATCAGCAACTTGACTGCAACTTCTTCCCACTGCAACGAGGAATATGTCGTCGCTGTGAATTGTGCTATAGCGAGCACGCGGCAAAGTTGAATGGATGAACCTAGCGATGTTTCCAAGTCTCAGATCGAGTTGACTTCGGAAGCAGTTGCGGTGAACAGGATTGTTCTTCGGCCGAGCTGAATACATGCTCGCTAAGAAGAAGCTTTATTTATGTACAGTTGCGATAGCGCAGGTTCAGCTTTTTCAGTGGGGTCGACTATCGATCACAGCTGAGGTGGCAGGGAAGCAGGTCCGATGCTTTTAGCGGAGTCGGATGATGCGCAAACGTTGTCGATGCTCTTCGTCCCGTATGCCTTTCAGCTATGGCAAAGCCCAAAGCTGAAGTGGAGGGAGGCAGATACGGAGTATGTGTGTGCTGGTGGGTGCGTGTATGAGGGAGGGGAGGGATGGGAGTGGGGAGAGGGTGGGGGCTGGTGGGATGGCTGTGGTGGGGGAAGGGAATAAGGGATGGAGTCAGGAAATATGTCAGGAAGAGTAAGGGAGTATGTCTGTGGGTGGGGTGGGGTGAGGGGAAGATAACTGGGGGGGGGGGGGGGGGGGGGGGGGGGGGATAAAAGGGATATGCGTCCGTCAATGTTTGAAGTTGCATGCACTGCAGAGAAACCCTCTTTGCAACCCAGCCCAAAACATGTGTGGCCAACGGGAGGGGAGAGGGGAGGGGGCGGTTAATGGTTTGGTGGTGGTGGTGTGTGAATGAGGGGGGGGTTCAAGTGTAAACCATTATGTAACCAGCCCCAAATAGGTGTGGCCAAAGGCCAAACGGGCACCGTACTATGATTGGGTGGGGGGGTGGGGTGGGGTGGGGGGGTCTTGAGAGTGAGAGTAGGTGTGGCCACCGGCCACATGGGCTACCGTACTAGTATATATATAGAGAGAGATGAACAGTTAGATGTCCCCCCCAATGAGGTACCTGTTCTCCATGTGTCTCAGAGACCCCTCCAGGTCTTCCCTGCCGGATCCAAGGAAGATGATCTGAGCACCTTGCTCGGTGATCCATTCATAGCTCTCAGTAATCAGGTCAACACCCTTCTGGTAGTCTGCAGGTGTGAGGAGACCAGGCCCAGGTTAGTACATTTATGCATGCATGCATGTTGTATGTCTGGTGTATGTATGTTGTGAAACATAGTATGTATATATATGCATGCATGTTTGTTGTATGTTGTAAAACAGAGTGTATACTGTGTCTGTCTGTATACATGTAATATGCTTATATTTAATTACTTAATTAAGTTATTCGAGCAATGTGGAGTCATCGCTTGCCTGTCCTACTTTTGCCCTGCAGGGCATCCAACCTGAGGACACATGGGGCATAGTTGATAATGCCGTTGTCTGCTATGTGAGCTCCTGTATGTTGCATGTATGTTGTAAAACATAGTATATAGGCATGCATGCATGCGTGTATGTTGCATTTATGTTGTAAAACATAGTAGAAAAAAAGATAACGCCTGGAGGGGCGTGGTTTTAAGGGTTTTCAATCTTCCTTGTCCGCCTTCCTTCACAAGATCACACAAGTGAAAGCTTTTTTATTTTTTGCCCCAAATGGCCACAAAAAGCTACAAAAAGGTATAAAAAGCACTAAAATGCTGTCCCTGGAGGAGGCCTACAATAATTAGGCTAGGCAATTTGAAAAAATGAAAAACAAATCACACAAGTGGAAGCAAGCACTGTTTATTTTTCGAGCTACGCGTAGCAGCTTCTAGGCAGCTCTTTTCACCCACCTTTGGGCCAAACCTGAAGCTAGCTAGTGCTCCTGACAGCTAGCATAATTGGCATTCTGATGCAGCTGTAATCTTGGGGCTGATCAGACGCTGGCTAATGGAGCTGGGTGGAAGCTGCTACGCATAGCAATACAAAACAGTGCAAGCTAGCTACCCTCTTACCTTTGGTGGTTGGCCCCAGTGAAAGCAAATGGGCTGGCCCCCTCAACCTCACGCCTGGTAATAAGACATATTATTTATTTATTTACGTGCTTTTTTTTACCTATCGTCTCACCTACTCGGCCAATGAAGCCAAACAAAGGAGCATCCGGGTTCTCAGAGAGGCCGAGCTCACGCTGCAAGGCCCTACCAACTCGAGCACCTAACCACTCCTCACCCTCACTCCACACCCCTGCACCCTTCAGGCAATGAGCAACTTAATGGAAGACCACAACCTCAGCTTATGTCATTGATCCCCCTCTCATCTACTCGGCCAATGAATCCAAACAAAGGAGCATCCGGGTTCTCAGGGAGGCCAAGCCCTCGCTGCAAGGCCTGACCAAAACGAGCACCGCAGGCATCACTCTGCACTGTTCGCTTGCAACTGCCCTGGTCACTGTGTTTGTCCTTCCTATTCAAATGCATGTATGTTACAATCCATCGTTACTTTCTTTTCATTGATCCCCCTCTCACTTAATCAGCCAATGAATCCAAACAAAGGAGCATCCGGGTTCTCATAGAGGCCGAGCTCTCACTGCAAGGGCCTACAAACACAAGCACCACAGGCATCACTCTGCACTGTTAGCTTGCAATTGCCCTGGTCACCGTGTACGTCCTGCCTATTCAAATGCATGTATGTTACAATCCATAGTTACTTTCTTTTCGTTGATCCCCCTCTCACTTAATCAGCCAATGAATCCAAACAAAGGAGCATCCGGGTTCTCATAGAGGCCGAGCTCTCACTGCAAGGGCCTACAAACACAAGCACCACAGGCATCACTCTGCACTGTTAGCTTGCAATTGCCCTGGTCACCGTGTACGTCCTGCCTATTCAAATGCATGTATGTTATAATCCATCGTTACTTTCTTTTCATTGATCCCCCTCTCACCTAATCAGCCAATGAATCCAAACAAAGGAGCATCCGGGTTCTCAGAGAGGCCGAGCTCTGGCTGCAAGGGCCTACAAACACGAGCACCACAGGCATCACTCTGCACTGTTAGCTTGCAATTGCCCTGGTCACCTTGTGTGTCCTGCCTATTCACATGCATGTATGTTACAGTCCAGGGATACCCTAATAGGCTAGAGGGACTTGCCCAACCATTTACTACTACTACTATCTTCATTGGTTCCCCTCTCACCTAATTGGCCAAAGAATATCTCAGTCGCTGGCTAGTGGACCTGGGCGGAAGCTACTATGCATAGCAATAAAAAATAGAGCGAGCTAGCCATCCTCTCACCTAATCGGCCAATGAATCCAAACAAAGGAGCATCCGGGTTCTCAGGGAGGCCAAGCTCTCGCTGCAAGGCCGCCTTGCACTTTGCCTTGCCGTCTGACAAGCTGTCCGCATTGTAATTGGCATAGCCGTCAGTCTGAATGATGGGGGAGATGGGTTAGGGAAGTCAGGTGTCTACACTGTAATTGGCATAGCCGTCAGTCAGAATGATGGGGGAGATGGTTTAGGGAAGCCAAGTGACTGACACTACCACTTATAGTTATGGCCAGCTAGCGGATGATTTGGATTTGGGTTTTCAAAACACTTCATAGTTAATAGTTCCTACCTCCAACTTGAGAATTTGGCCTGAGGATACTGACATTTTGGCCTGAGAATCGAGAACTCTGCCAATTCTGAGAATTGTGGGAAATTTTGCCTGAACAAGTGTACAGATACTAACGATGAACTACGAGACCCAAATTCAAATCAGTTGCTGAATTGCTTTAAGGAAAGGACACAATGTATCTATGAAGCACCAATGCACCATGGTGCTAATAGCAGACTTTGGGGATGCTACTGGCAACTTCCCCCCCCCCCCTAAAAGACAGGGGGCAGCACTGGGCAGCTGTCAGGAAGAAGAAAGCGGTTCTCGCTTTTCACCAGTGCAGTTTCCCCACCACTATTTATTTGTGTGCTACAAATGGCAGCTCCAATAGCCAGCAATCGGGTCGAACTTCAGACACAACCAATTAAAAACGGTCAGTTTCTAACGCATATAGATCTAGCCCCCAAGTGTGCAGATGCATTGGAATGCCCTTCATCTCAGGTAAAAGAGTAAAAGCATATAAGAGTATAAGAATAAATGCGCTTGCTAAATGCACCTGATCAGGGTACTTCAAATGGCCAAATTGAAAACAAAAAAAGTGCGCTTTGTAGTGCAAAAAGCGCAAAAATTGCTTGCTGCGCTCACAGGGGGTTGCAAAAAACTGCGCTTAAAGCGCAGAGGGGGTCAAAAAGTCAGCGCTCAAAAGCGCAAATGCGCGCGCTTTGAATTACCCTGCACTTGATAGGCAAACGCCACATATATCACACCTGGTTGATAAAACACATGTTTGATAAATAGGCAACCATAGCCTGGAAGAGCCTACCATAGCCTGAAGCAGCTTGAAAATAGCCTACCATAGCCTGAAAATAGCCTGCCGTAGCCTGAAATAGCCAACAAACAGCCTACCATGGCCTGAAATAGCCTACCATGGCCTGGAATAGCAAACAAATAGCCTACCACGGCCTAAAATAGCCTACCATGGCCTGAAATTGCAAACAAATAGCCTACCACGGCCTAAAATAGCCTGAAATAGCCTACTATGGCCTGAAATAGCAAACAAATAGCCTACCATGGCCTGAAATAGCAAACAAATAGCCTACCACGGCCTAAAATAGCCTACCATGGCCTGAAATAAATACCAAGATGAACACATGATGGACACATAAACATACACCTGGAGGAAGTGATCAGTCACGGGGCTCCACTTGCTGTAGTCCTTGAATGACAAAGGTGCCGGGTTCGAATCCCCATGGGCGCGCCTTAGTGTTCGCAGTCAATTGCCAGGGTAACTTTGTCCAGGTGAAGTAGCAGCCCGTTCCCTACCGCCGTAAGACGGGGCTCCCTTAATACCACACCCCACCAGGCGTTATCATTATTTACCTGGAGGAAGTGATCAGTCACAGGGCTCCACTCGCTGTAGTCCATACCATTGACAATGCCAGACAGCTTCCAATCGTCCTTGTTCAACACATCATGAAGCCCCATCCCGCCCTCCACGGTCCTGCACTCCCAGGAGTACCCTCGCGACACAGCGACCAAACGATGGCTGCACTCAAGTCCTGCTTTCAAGATGTTCATGTGCTCTCCGCCGACGGGGTCGTCAACAAAGAACAGGCTCTTGTAGTGGTCGTTGAGCTCGTAGTTATGGACCTCTTCAAAGGGACCGCGGCCTTGGTGGGCCATGTTGTGAATGATGAAGAGGCAGCGTGCGTACGTCATCTGGCCGTAGTCGCGGTAGTGGGCCTGGGGCGTGGGATGGAAGGGAGGGATGAGCTGGAGCGGGTTGTTGGTCCTGGTGTGTCAGTGTGTATATGTGCTGGTGGTGAAGTAGTGATTGGCCCTGGTGGGCCTTGTTATGAATGATGCAGAAGCAGCATGCGTTCATCATCTGGCCGTAGTCGCGGTACTGGGCCTGGGGCGTGGGATGGAAGGGAGGGATGAGCTGGAGTGGGTTGTTGGTCCTGGTGTGTCAGTGTGTATATGTGCTGGTGGTGGAGTAGTGATTGGCCCTGGTGGGCCTTGTTATGAATGATGAAGAGGCAGCGTGCGTTCACCATCTGGCCATAGTCGTGGTAGTGGGCCTGGGGCAAGGGAGGTGAGCTAAGGTATGAGGCGGGGCCCCCTGTTGCGGCTAAGTTGTTGGTGCTTGTGTCGGACTGTCAGTGTTTGCGGGCTGATGGTGGACTGGTGATTGGCCCTGGTGGCCATGTGATGGAAGATGCAGTGTGCGAAAGTCATATGGCCGTAGTATTGGTAGTGGGTCTGGGGCATGGAGAGGGAGAATTTGGAATGGTTTGAATGGGGATGATTTGCATTGGAATGGTTTGAATTGGAATGGTTTGCATTGGAATGGTTTGCATTGGAATGGTTTGCATTGGAATGGTTTGAATTGGAATGGTTTGAATCGGAATGGTTTGAATTGGAATGGTTTGAATTGGAATGGTTTGAATTGGAATGGTTTGAGTGTTGATGTGAACACAAGGGGAGCAGCCTGGACATGTATACCACCGCTAAGCGAATTTATGTAGCACTGCACCCACCATTAACCCAAGCCTCCCCTGCCACCCCGCACCTGCAAGTACACGGGCAACATCTCGGTGTGCCAGTTGTTTGCAATCTTTCCACCCAATCATTGACTGACAGAGCCTGCTTCCTTTTATACCACCGCTATGCATATATATGCACCACTGCACCCACAATTTACCCCCCCCTGCCACCCGCACCTGCAAGTACACGGGCAACATCGCAGTGTGCCAATCGTTTGCAATGAACGCAAGGTTGCTATCACCGTAGGGAACTCCCCCACACGGCACATGCCACACGGCCTCGATGGCTGCCTTGGACAGGAGTGCGGTGCGGAACTGGAGATCTGAGCGGCTACCACTGTAGATGTTCTTCTCACGACCGTGGAAGCTTGGGTGGTCAATGAAGATGTAGTCAACTGCAGGGTGGATATTTTGTTGGTGGTGGTTTGACAAGACAGGGCGAGCTATAACGAAAAGAAGGAGAGAAAAGGAGATCAATGAAGGTATAGTCAACTGCGTCACTGTTTTGTGTTGGTGGTGGTGATTTGGCAGGACAGGGCGAGGTATAAAGGAATGCCGGAAAGAAAAGGAGATCAATGAAGATGCAGTCAACTGCAGGGTTGTTTTGTTTTTGTTTTTGTTTGTTTCTCTTTGTTAAGATTTGGTTTGTATTGGTTATGATCGGTTTGACAGGATGTGGTCGACTGCAGAGTTTTTTTTTGGGGGGGGGGGGGGGGGGGGGGGGACAGGACAGGACGAGCTGTCAAGAAAAGTCGGAAAGAAAAGCCCTGAACCAGCCTGCGGTAAACACTAAGCAGTAAACCTCACCAGCATCAGTGAAGATGTAGTCGACTGCAGGGTTTGTTTGTTTTTGTTTGTTTTTGATTGTTTTTGTTTAGTTTGGATTTGGTATGCTTTAGTTGTGTCTGCTTTGGCTTGTTGAGGTTTTATTCTGATTGGACAAGATAATGATAATGCCTGATGGGGCGTGGTGTTAAGGGAGCCCGTCGTACACAGGTGGGGAGTGGTCTCCTACCTCAACTGGACAAGCTACCATTGCGGTTGACGACGACCTGCAACGCCAAGAGGGACCGAAGGGGGAGTCGAACCCCCGACTCTTCATTCTTGAAGTGACTTAGTCTACCAAGACCAATGTACATCACTGAAAGAGGCTGATTGGACAAGGAAGAACAGGACAAGACAAGCTTTAAAGAAGATATGAAAAGAAAAGCCCTGAACCAGAATACAGTTGTACACAAAAATTATCTCCGTAAGTCCGAGACCGCCCTAAGCCCTAGGGCCGCAGTGAACCATGATCAATGAAAGCATGGACCTCAACATCATCAACGATGATGATGAGAGCATGGAAATATCCAACCGCAGTGAACCATCACCAATGAAAGCATGAACCTGACCATCGTCAATGAAAGCATGGAAGTATCCGACCGCAGTGACCCATCACCAATGAAAGCATGAACCTGACCATCGTCGATGAAGGCATGGAAGTATCCGACCGCAGTGAACCATCATCAATGAAAACATGGACCTGACCATCATCAATGATAGCCCGGAAGTATCCGACCGCAGTGAAACATCATCAATGATAGCATGGAAGTGTCCCACCACAATGAACCATCATCAATGAAAACATGGACCTCGCCATCATCAATGAAAGCATGGAAGTATCCGACCGCAGTGACCCATTATCAATGAAAACATTGACCTCACCTTCATCAATGAAGGCATGGAAGTATCCAACCTCATGCTGGCCGCCGAACAAGTTAATATCCAGCCTCACGCCAGTATCAAAGGCTTCTTGATATTCTCCATATCTGGGGGCCACCACCATCATTCGGTGCCCTCGGCGGCGTAGGGCCTTGGGGAGTGCGGACACCACATCACCAAGTCCACCTGGAGGATAGGGGTAGGGGTAGGGGTAGGGGTAGGGGTAGGGAGGATAAGGGGCAATGATTGGAGTAAGGGTAGGGAGGATAAGGCAATGATTGGGGTAGGGGTAGGGAGGATGAGGGGCAATGATTGGGTAGGGGTAGGGAGGATGAGGGGCAATGATCGGGGTAGGGGTAGGGAGGATGAGGGGCAATGGTAGTGATAGGGGTAGGGAGGATGAGGGGCAATGATCCGGGTAGGGGTAGGGAGGATGAGGGGCAATGATCGGGGTAGGGGTAGGGAGGATGAGGGGCAATGGTAGTGGTAGGGGTAGGGAGGATGAGGGGCAATGATCCGGGTAGGGGTAGGGAGGATGAGGGGCGATTATCGGGGTAGGGGTAGGGAGGATGAGGGGCAATGGTCGGGGTAGGGGTAGGGAGGACGAGGGGCAATAATCGGGTAGGGGTAGGGAGGATGAGGGGCAATGATCGGGTAGGGGTAGGGTAGGGAGGATGAGGGGCAATGATAGGGATAGGGAGGATAAGGGGCAATGATCGGGTAGGGGTAGGGTAGGGAGGATGAGGGGCAATGATCAGGTAGGGGTAGGGTAGGGAGGATGAGGGCCAATGATAGGGGTAGGGGTAGGGAGGATGAGGGGTAGGGAGAAGGGGGAGGAGGATGAGGGGTCGGGGTCGGGGTAGGGAGGATGAGGGGCAATGGTGGGGGTAGGGGTAGGGGTAGGGAGGATGAGGGGTAGGGGTAGAGAGGATGAGGGGTAGGGGTAGGGAGGATGAGGGGTAGGGAGGATGAGGGGCAAGGATTGGTTGGTTGGTTGGTTGGTTGGTTGGTTGGTTGGTTGATTGATTGATTGATTGACTAATTCTCCATCCTTCCCCATCCAAATGATGAAATCTTGAGGCTTAGCCCAGTTGCTGGCTCAGGGTGCTACCTAGAAGCTACAGCTCATATCCCGAAAGAATAACTTTGCTCTAGCACCCATCTCCCAACTGTCTTTGACCACCATCACACACCACCACCGACACACACCACCACCACCACACAACACCAGTACCACCACCACACAACACCATTTCCACCACCATCAGCAGCAGCACCACCACCACCACACCCATTACCCACCTGTCTTTGACCATGGGGCACACTCTGAGCCCACCATGACGATGTTCATGACATTAGGGCCAGCCAGGGGCTCAGCACCCTCCTGATTGAGTGGTGGCTCTGGCATGTCAATGATAGGGTTGGGACGAGGGGTATCAGGCTCAATGTAGGGCTGGGGTGCTTTTCGTTGTAGCACAGGGGCTCTGGTGGGTGGGGCTGGCGCCCAGCTGGCGTACGGTTTTCCAGCGGCTGTGGGGGCAGGAGCTCGTGTGGGTGCTGCAGATGGAGCTGCTTGGGGGGGTGCCACAGGCTTTGGAGGGGGCTGTATGAGAAGGGTTGGCGGAACAGAGGGGGACATGCGATGGGTGTGTAGGTGTGTGTGTGTACCTTATTGTACCTTACAGTCCATGGGTGTAAGAGGGGTTTGATGAAACAGAGGGGGGCATGAGATGGGTGTGTAGGCGTGCGTATGTATGGTAATGACAACGCCTGGTGGGGCGTGGTGTTTAAGGAACCCGTTGTACGCGGGCAGAGAACGGTCTACCACCTCGACTAGACAAGCTACCATCGCGGTTGACAACGACCTGCACCGCTAAGGGTGACTGTAGGGGGAATCGAACCCCCGACCCTTTGTCGATAAAGCGATTTGGTGTACCACTAGACCAAGAGTATCACCGAAACGGGCTGTGTGTATAGTACAGTTCATGGGCGCAAGAAGCAGGGTGCAAGAAGCATGAGTGCAAGAAGGGATGATGAAACAGAGGAGGTGATGAGATGTGTGTTTGGGTGTGTTTTTGTACCTTACAGTTCATGGGTGCAAGAAGCACGAAACCATGTAGGTCATTCATATTGTAGAGGAAGAAACACGAACACAATCAAATGGAGGTGGTACAAATCAAATGAATCGACGACATCGGTGTGTGTGGCTGGAACAAGAAGGTAGTGAGATAATAGAGATCGGAAGTGAGATCATCTTAAAATAAGATAACATCTTTAGATGATCTAATAAAAAATCATCTTAAGGTAGTGTTAAATATACATGAGTTTGTATGTGTCTAAACAAATCCTGATATACAGCGGGAGCACCTCATGGTTTAAAAGGGCACATCAGTGTGGTCATATGTTTTGGTGTCAAGCATAAATGCTTTGGTGTCAAGCATACATACCAGCATACAAGTGTTGGTGTCAAGCATACATACCAGCATACATGTGTTGGTGTCAAGCATACATACCAGCATACATGTGTGGTATGTCAAGCTAACATACCCGCATTACAGTGGTGGTGTCAGCTACTCCCAGCTACATGTGTTGGTGTCAAGCATTACATACCCAAGCAGTTTTTTTGGTTACATGGGTTGGTTGTTCAAGCAACATACCGCATCCATGTGTTTTGGTGGTCAAGCATACATACAGCATACATTGTGTTGGTTGGGCAAGCATACATACCAGCTTACCTGTGTTGGGTGTTTGTCCGCGTCTCCGCCTCCGTGTTGGTTGTCCCGCTCCTACCCGCTCCCTGTGTTGGGTCCCGCTCCCTACGCCCTGTGTTGGTTGTCCCGCTCTCCCCGCATCCCTGTGTTGTGTCCCCGCACCTCCCCGCCTACCTGTGATTCACCAAGCTGTCCGACCCCACCACATCAAGCACCCCCCCCCCCACGTTTAGTGACCGTTGTTCCATCAAACGACAGATCCACCACTGATACACTTGTCCAACCCATACCACCGACAAACAACATCCACACTCCCAGCGCACAAAGACCCACACACAAACACAAATTTGCAACCAACCCTCCCCACCCAATCACACAGACCACCACAGACCAACGCCCACTGCCCTTCACTCAAACCACACCCTACAAACTGAAACCACACCAACTACAAACACAATGCACACCCCTAGCCTGCTTCATTTGATTACATTGCCTTGCATTACATTGCCCTACATGACATGACATGAAATCACCTTGCATTTCATTACATTGCATTTCATAACATTGCCTTGCATGACATTACATGACATAACATTTCCACACATGACATTGCATTTCATTACATTGCCTTGCATGCCATTACATTTCCACACATGACATTGCATCGCCTTTCATTACATTATATTACATTGCCTTACATGTCATGACATAGCATTGCATGACATTGTCAGAGAGGCAGGCCAGTGTAGACCCAATACAGCCCACAACACAACTTCCAGGGGGGAGGTCGTACAACTATTTTCTCTGACCAAAAGAATGTACAGGTTAGGAATCAAACAATTAAGTTCATGAGTTTAGCCACTGATTGACTCTAGATATGACTAATTTCAAATGCTACACCCTTACATCCTTATACCCTGAAAGAGCCCAATCAGCATGCATGGGCGTACCTGAGCGACGGTCTGCATCGACATGCTGTTCAGCTTCGCGAGCAAATCATTCTGACGCTTGCGCCTGTCTTCGATCTGCTCAGGGGATGGGAGAGGGGGCAAGGGTGGAAGGCGAGCTGGGGGTGCGGTGGAGGTGGCAGGGAGGCCAAGAGGGGGGCGGGGCAGAGGGGTGGTAGAAGTTACTGCCCCTTGGCGAATGGATACGGGGTCTTTTGACAATTAAGGCCAAGCAGTCATGGGGAGAGGGCACAGATCGCAGTATTGGACATGGGCAGTGCGATTGATGGCGCACCTCTTTGAGCAAAGCGTCGTGCATTGCCGATAGACCGCTTTCCGAATCAGCTTTAGACACTGCATTAGGGGAAGGGCGCGCATTGAAGGCAATTGCTAGGAGGGTGATGCATATGCGATGGGAGGAGGGCAGCGCGGGAACTTATTGCCATACCAGTGCTCATTCGGAGGGGCTCCATCATACGAGCGGGGCACAATTTAACGCTGCGAGGGGCCATGGCCCCACGGCTAATGTGGCTAGGTATCATAATTAGTCTGATCGTATTCCTGTGCTAGTGTTTGAGCAGGGAACGCGGAGCTTAGAAGACGGGAAGCGCGCTATGTAGACGAGTCACGATCATAGTAATCAGATTACTGTATCTTGACTGGGTGCTTTTCATGGATGGAAGGGCCCGTACAGGCCCCCCGAAATTGTCCGTCCGGCCATTCTGAACCGATCGGTTGACAAATCTATCATCATGGATTAGTGGTTAGTCGATCGCGATCTTCGCCAGGCCGAGGTCGGTCGCGGTCAGCGTCCGCGTCCCGCGTAAACGCAACTTGTAGAGAAGCCCTCTGGCGTTGGAAAATGGGGGATACGATTAATTAATTCGATCAGCTGTATGTGGAGCGCCTAACAATCTCGAATGTTGTCGTTATTTCCGATGCCTTAAGGTTCGAGCCATTCAATCAAGTTCGGTTTTTTTCTTGGATCAAGTTCTAACTCAAGTGAGGTGAGTGCATACGGTATGCAGATGCAAAACATGTTTGCAGTGCCACGCCTTGTCCTAACGACTCTTCTTGTTACTTGTACCCCGTGATTTGTTTGTTGAGGATGGTTGGAAGACCTCCGCGGAAGTTGTGGAGCGGGCTTGTCTTGAGTCAAATATGGCCTGGCTATGGCAATGTATTATGTTACAGTCCAAGGGTAGGCCCAATTGGCTGAAGGGACATGCCCAACAGGGACAGAAAGGCCTAAAAAGGCATCGATTAACTGAACACCTAACAATCGTTTTACCTACGGGGGCCCTAAGTTCGTGCAGCATTGATCATTTAATTGTACAATTAGAATTAAATCGTCATCCCAAATGGGACAATAATTTAATTGTGTAATTCTTATCTTAAAAGCGTCTCTATGAATAAGGCGATGCACGATAATGTTGAACTTTTTTTTTAAACTTTGCCACCTTCTATCTCTACTAGCGGATAATGTTGAACTTTTTTTTAACTTTGCCGCGATTCTTTCTCTACTAGCGGATTCACAGCCAAGATTAGAAGAATGCCGGGGGAACACCGTCTATCTTGCCACTGAATAAATCAGATAGTCGATTTATTCGGTTGGAAACCTCTTAGGGTACCCAGAGGGACCAGGGATTTTTTTTCTAGGAGGATTTGCACCCTGGAGGGTGGGTCTCCCTGCACCAGACCTAGAAAAAGGATGAAACTGAAGGAAGACAGCGATACAGGAATAATATGTTCTGTTTTGATTCTGTTAATGTTTTGTATGTATGTATGCTAAAGTCCAGGAGTAGGCCAAATAGGCTAAAGGGACTTGCTCAACCTGGATAGGAAGGGCTTACAAATAAAAACATTGATGAATTGAACCCTAATGGATGTTTTTGCTGAAGGGGCAACGATGACAAGCGGCCTTGAAGGCTGGAGCCATGCAACCAAGTTCAATATCGAGTGATAATTTGATAAAGGGTTGTTGCAATCTGAATGCAATGGAAGAGAACTATGTGTCAGAGGCAAGGCGATAAATTACTAATCCGCCATTTTACATGCATATGTAGAGATGACAACATAGTACTGACCCCCAAGATTCTCCGGCGATATATCATACGAAATTGTACAATATTGTGATTTATTGTACGATATACCATACGATATCATCGATATATATGCATGCAAATATATATATTATTATTGGGGCGGGTCAGTTAGACCAACCAGGTGTCCCGGTCCACTGGTAACATGAATAGTTGTGCAGAACAGTTACTGCTCTTGCTCTTGATTTACATTGTGAATACATAATGATAACGCCTGGTGGGGCGTGGTATTAAGGGAGCCCGTCGTAAGCAGGCAGAGAGCAATCTACCACCTATTGTGAATACAAGTTAGTGTCCGATCAATGGTCGGTGCAGAACAGTTGCTGCTCTTGATATTGATATACATTCTGAATACAAGTTAGTGTCCGATCAATTGCTCACGCGCACCCATGCAGCAAGTAGCTTTCCTTTTCAGCTACAAGCAGCAGCTTCTAGGCAGCTCCCCTGATTGGCTAGTCAGCCAAACCTGATGCAACCTAGTGCAACTTGAAGCTGACACAACCAGATTTCCTGCTACCCTACCGAACCTGTAGCAACATAGTGCATCTGGAAGCTGGTAGAATCAACTTTCTAGAACTGTTGAAATCTTGGGGATTGGCCCAGTGGCTGGCTCAGGGAGCTGCCTAAAAGCTGCTGCTCGTATCTGAAATGAAAAGCTATGATAGAGGCCTCTTTCTATAGGTGAGGCCTTCTCCTTAGAAAGAGGATTCGGAACCATATAACCATTTCACATGTTAAAGCTACTACCCAAATACTGAGAGAAGCATTCCTTACTCTACATGTGCTGCTAACATCTGCCCTTCTAGACCGAGACCACATTTGTGGGCGGGTGAGGACAGGGGTGGAGTGTGAGAGGAGAAAAGGTGAGACAGAAGAAGGGTGGGACCGCATCTATTTATTGTACATCAACCCGAAGCTATGAGGTAAGAGCCTTCTTACAATGTCATGTATGCATACTAGAGCTCTACCAAAGGCTGGAGCCCATCCTCCTCAACCCACAGCTATGACGCGAGGTCCCTGTTTTTATGCCATGATGTATGCATGCTACAGCTCTACCAAACTAAAGACTGGAGCCAATCCTCCTAACCTTCTGAATGTTGATGTACCTGCCGAAGACATAACGGCTGGAGCCATGTAACCAAGTTAAATTTCAAGATTAAGTCGATCCTCCTGCGTCCAGTTAAGAGCTTCTAATCGAATGGGGTGCCGTCTGCCTTCAGCTGGTGCACTAACAGCTTGTGACCTTCGCACTCCATCTGGAGAGGCCAGTGGGTCAGATTTATTGCTGATATTAATGCGGGCACCGAAGTTGTCCTTCCACTGGCGTTCCCGATGCTCCAGGACTTTAGTGGGCTCGTGATACAGCATGGGCATCGATGCAAGCTGGAGGAGCTCCTTGCGGCGGTATACCATCTTATTCTTCTCATGCTCTTTGGTCTCTATCCAGTGCTGAAAGGCTCTCTGAAAGGTGCAACATGGGCGTGGGTGGATGGGTGGCTTTAGCTGGTGGTGAGTGCTATTTTCTGGGTGTGTGTGTGTGGGGGGGGGGGTGGAGTGGGGGGTGGGGGTGGGGGGTGGAGTGATAGAGAGGGGTAGGCGTTTTACCATGTTGTTCATCTCACGCTCTTTGGTCCCCATCCAGAGCTGAAAGGCTCTCTGAAAGGTGCCACAGAATGGGCTGGTGAAAGATCTGGTCTGGCCTTAGGCTACAAGAGCACGAGCATCAAGGAGGACAGCAGCAGGGAGGGAGAGAGGGAGAGAGAGAGCAGCAGCATGAAAACCATTCCTTTTCACCTCACAAGAGAATTAAGTACGAGAACCTGATTTCCCAATCTGAGAGCAAAATGATTCCTCTACATGACCTGATGCGCAATAAACAAGTGAATTGTGTGAAGATACCTCTGTTTATCCACAAATGTATGAAGACCTTCGATCACATACATTTCTAATAAGAATGCTTAGAATTATGTTTGGATTGTCGTACATTTTCCCTGGTAATTATTTATACTGCCAAGGATGGCGAGCAACCAAATTGCTGGCTGCACCCATATAATCAAGCTCAAGTTCTCACCTCACTATTGCTACGATTCTCAAGTTCCTTCCGAGCCGCATCGATGAGGTCACATGCTCGTTTCTGCAGGGTTTAGGATTTAGGGTTAAGGATTTAGCGTTTAGGACATTGCTGGTTGATTTGTGTGTGTGTGTGTGTGTGTGTGTGTGTGAGGGGTGGTGGTGGTGGTGTGTGTGCGTGTGTGCGGTGGTGGTGTGTGTGTGGTGGTGGGGGGGGACTTCATGGGAGAAGGCTATGGACAAGGGGAGGGATTTCAGGTGAGGGGGAGAGAATTGCACTTCAATTGGGTAGAGGAGGGTTTCAGCCATTCAAGTGCCATGTCATTGGTTTTCAGCAGAATGACAAAAGCAGTCCTATCACACGAAGCCTGTCACCCATGGAAGATCCGACCTTGTGTTGTGTTGCACAAGGCCACACCTACGCCCCCCCCCCCCCCCCCCCGCCCCCCCTTTTCATTTACCCCCATCACCTCGGTGCACCAACTGCCACAAACCCATCAACAAGCTACATCCCCTGCTCCTTTGAAAACCAACTAAGAGCCCAATTCACTTATCCCCCAAACCCAACCAAGAGCCCAATTCACTTATCCCCCAAACCCAACCAAGCCAATTACTTATCCCCCAAACCAACCAAGAGCCCAATTCACTTATCCCCCAAACCCAACCAAGCCAATTCACTTATCCCCCAAACCCAACCAAGAGCCCAATTCACTTATCCCCCAAACCCAACCAAGCCAATTCACTTATCCCCCAAACCCAACCAAGAGCCCAATTCACTTATCCCCCAAACCCAACCAAGCCAATTTACTTATCCCCCAAACCCAACAAAGCCAATTCACTTATCCCCCTAAACCCAACCAAGAGCCCAATTCACATATCCCCCAAACCCAACCAAGCCAATTCACTTATCTCCCAAACCCAACCAAGCCCAATTCACTTATCCCCCAAACCCAACCAAGCCAATTCACTTATCCTAAAAAAACAACCAAGCCTCATTCACTTATCCTCCAGACCCAACCAAGTCCAATTCACTGATCCCCAAAACCCAATCAAGCCAATTCACTTATCTTACAAACCCAACCAAGCCTAATTCACTTATCCCCCAAACCCAACCAAGCCAATCCACTTATCCCCAAAACCCAACCAAGCCAATAAACTTATCCCCCAATCCCTACCAAGCCTTAATCTCTTATCTTAAAAACCCAACCAAGCCCAATTCACTCATCCCTAAATACCAACCAAGCTCAATTCTCTCATCCTAAAAACCCAACCAAGCCCAATTCACTTATCCCTAAATACCAACCAAGCCTAATTCTCTCATCCTAAAAACCCAACCAAGCCCAATTCACTTATCTGCAGTAGCCCTATCATTATGCAAAGTGGTCACATGCCCCTCCATCTTGAAGAACAACCACTTAACAGGATACGCCAACTCCTGCGCCAACTCTCCATTATTCGACATCCCTCTAATATCCTATCCTGGTAATAATATTGTTTTACTGCCAAAGACGGCGAGCAGCAAAATTGCTGGCTGATGCTATGTAACCAAGTTAAAGTTCAAGTTCCTACCTGCTCCCTCTTCTGTTGCTGGATGTGGGCATTCTGGTGATGATGCTTCTCCCAATCATAGACTTGCCCAACGCCTGGTCGTGCTGTGTATGCAGCAGTGGAGATATAGTCTGGGTCTATATTGTCTGTTGCATGTCGTGCCCTAGGCTTGCTATTTGATGGCTCTTCAAGTCCCCGGGACTGGGTTGAAGGGAGTATTCGCTTGGCTTGCTTGACGGGTGGCAACGTAGGTGATGCACTTGTGGGCTTGGCTGTCTCTGCTTGCTGCTCCTTCTTCTTCTTCTCTTTCTTCTCTTTCTTCTCCTCCCTATTCACTTCCTTTCTTGGCTCCTTTTTAGGTTCTTTCTTATTCACTACCCGTCCTGGCTCTGGCTTGCTGCGAGGCTGTGTACTAGACGGTTTGGCGGGCTTTGTACTGGGCTTTGTCCTGGATGTAGCACTGGGCTTTGTCCTAGGTGGCCTCACTGATTTGGGAGCTGGACTGGGAGCAGAAGTGCTGGGCTCAGTGGAGCCGGAGGGCTGGGAGCTTGAGCCTACTTCAGGTGAATCTTGTCTTTCCTGAGTCATCAACTCAGATATCCTGTGCAGAGAGTCTTGGGCCACATTGGACATAACAGAGGAGGGCCTGTCAGATGCCTGGGGCTGGGCCACTGCTGGGAGGGCACTACCCTCTTGAGAAGTAGACGCTGGAAGGGCACTACCCTCTTGAGAAGTAGAGGCTGGAAGGGCACTACCCTCTTGAGAAGTAGAGGCTGGGAGGGTAATTCTCTCTTGAGAAGTAGAAGCTTGAGCTACGCTCCCTTCGTCGTCTGTCTCCTCTTCCTCAGACTCTGTTTCCTCTTCTTCGGACTCAGTCTCTTCCTCCTCCTCGTCAGTCTCCTCCTCGGACTCTTCTTCGGACTCCTCTTCAGAATCATCCTCTTCCTCAGAGGAAGATACATCCGACACTTCTATGTCGGGAACAGGGGCAGGAGCGTCAGCGGGGGCTGCCTGCTCAGCTGATTCGATATTCACATGTGTTGCCGCAGCGGGGGCTTCTCCTCCGTCGGATAATGCAGAGGTATCTGAAACAGCAGCCACTATTTCCGCCATATTGAACGCAGGGTAACTGCTCGATATTTAGCGGGTGATGTGAGGCCCACTTTAGAAAGTCGCAATGCTAGAATTCCCGACAACAATTAGCCTCCGAGCATATAACGGTATTAATAGCCACCAATTCGCGTAGTTCGGTCGTTAAGGGGTTGCAGTAGACGAGTGTCGCATCAATATTGTCACTATTGCGCGTAGTATAATGGTACTTCGATATTGTACTGTAAGATTTTGTATTGCTACTTGCGCGCAGGCATGCTCTTACGCGCTCTGGCTCTTTCTACTGCATTGTCTCTCCGCACATATATAGATATATAGCTACAATTATAACGAAGGCCTTAATCATGCCAAATATCATGTGGGAGTAAATCACACGTAGCGTCTCGGAAATTATTTCTCGGACTTCCTTCCAGTCCACTAAGCTATAGTAGCTGAATAGCAAGATGTCGCGACAGGTGTGTTCGATATGACAAGCAGCAGCGCTGAGGTTCGATTTTACCGACGCCACAACCTACTTTTCCCTTCAGACTGCTGGACTCGGCTCCAAGTATGATAAGGTTCGAGAGATGGAGGATCGCCTTAGGAACATGAGCAAAGCGACTCAGGTAAACGCTTGCTGCTTGTGCTGACATGTCAAAATCAAGGTTGCATCTCACAAGTTTGAATTGGACTGCAGGAGGACAAGTCCTTTGGCCATATCGCCCAGTGGCAGGCTAAGTCAGATGCCAAAGTCAAGTCCATGGTGATTCAGAAGCGCCTGGAAGTGCTGAAGGCACGTAGAGATGCTGACTTAGATGCCCGCAGACGTAGGTTGGCTGAAAAGCTTCAGCATGAGGATTGGGCAATGAAGGAGGAGCTCATCAATAGCCAAGAGACCCCTGAGGAATGTAGAGCAAAGCTTGCATCTAGAGCCCGTGCACTGGCATCTAAACGTGAGGCTGAACGCCTAGATCAATCTGCAACCCTGAGAGAGAGGGCCTTCCAAGAGAACTGCAACGTCCTGAGGGAGACCAACTCCAAACGAGCATTGTTCCGTACCTTAGATGAGCGAACAGCACAGGTGAGGTACAGTTCTTGTCTACCATTGAATGGGTAGCTAGGAGCTTGGTTTATACTCAGATACTTGCGTCAGCCAGTAGTGGTGCAGGGTTGGGGGTTTAGCAACCTTGGGAATCTTTAGCGTAAATTGGGTCAGCATATTGCTTTTGTTTCCGTCATAAATCCAAACCTCGAACCTGCATGGATTGTACGAGGGCTTGCAGTAGGTGCAAATTGCACGTGCATGTGAAGGAAGTCTTTTGCAGCAGCATATGAGAACACAAGACACACAGCGTTATCAGTGTTGTGACTTGCCTTCGGCGCCAAAAAAGGATCTCTCACCGGATACTATGTCTTGCTGTGGTGCAGATTGAACAGAAGATGGCTGCAAAGATTGCCGAGGAGGAGGAGAAGCGCATGTTCCATGAGATGAATGAAAATGAGCGTATGAAGAAGGAACAGAGGTGGGTGGCCACTTAAATAATGTCTCAGATACCATCAACCTACCATCAAGCTACCTCAAATAATGTCTCAGCTACCATCAACCTTCCATCAAGCTATCTAAAATAATGTCTCAGCTACCATCAACCTACCATCAAGCTACCTTAAATGATGTCTCAGCTACCATCAACCTACTATCAACCTACCTTCAATGATATCTCAGATACCATCAACCTACCATCATGTGATTCTGTGCTAGATTGCTGTGCACAGTTTTTTTCTTCTGATAGATATTTTGTATACTCTTGACTCTGCGCCCTGGCTGTGAACATATGAACGAAAGTTATATTAATAGCCGGCCGAGCTGTCCATATGCAAAGCAGCAACCTCCATGCATGTCTCGTGTCTCACATCATCCCAACCCTCCAACTGCTTCTTGCCTTGTTCAACTGCTCATCTCAAAGTTTTGGCACTTCCCCAAGCTCCCATCTTCTCCACAACCCTTGCTGCTCATCCTGTCTGGTTTCTAATCCCCAGATGTATCCCGTTGCACCACCAGGTATACTGATGAGCAGCACTCCCAGAGAGAACGCCGTGATGCCACTGTGCGTAGCTTGGATGAGCAAGTGCGCGGGGTGAATCAGCGCAGGGAGGAAGAGGCAGCTGGCAGGCTGCAGGAGATCGAAGGTAAGCACGCAAGAGCTGCATGGTGGCATCAGCTGTTGTGGCATCACCCTACCAGTGATATATGTATATGTAGCAGTTGAGCTGCATGGTGGCATCAGCTGTTGTGGCATCACCCTACCAGCGATATAGGTAGGGGTCGGCTATGTTCTATAATATTAGTGAATAAATACAGGGGGGGGGGGGGCAAAAAAAAAAGTGAAATACACCATCACAAAAAAGTGCTGAGGCACCCTTCTGCAGACCCCCCCCCCCCCCCCCCCGGCCCCGGAACCCACTGTACAGCCACTATCTCAGCCACCACTTGGTGTTATGGTGTCTAATTAGGCTCATTTTACTGGGTTTTTAAATGCCTATCCATTGAGGTTGGTCTAGAGACCATTGGGAATGTTTAAAACATAGAAATCATCATCATCAATGTTACATTGTTTGGGTGGGGCTTGGGGGTCAGTCAGTCAGTCAGTCAGTCAGTCAGTCAGTCAGTCAAAAACTAAGTCAGTCAAAAAAAAGTCAGTCAAAAAAGAAGAAGCAGTGAACTACCATACCATGAGGTCTCGCGCTGTACGTCGTTGTACACATGTTGGTTAGGGCGTTGTGTGTGTGTGTGGAGAGAGAGAGAGAGAGAGAGAGAGAGAGAGAGAGAGAGAGAGAGAGAGAGAGAGAGAGAGAGAGAGACCATGGCCCCCCCCCCCCTCTCTCCTCTTCCCTGGGCATAATACGTGGTGGATCTCTACACCAATAGCATAAATGGACTGAATTAGTAGAGGAACACTTGGAGGAACACCCTACTTCCACTCCCATGTCATTCTGAGGGCAAGAAAAAAGTGCCTGGACAGTACCAATTTTTTTGAAAATTCCAGATTTTTCACTCGACCCCCCCCCCCCCCCCCCCCCCCCCCCCCTCCGCGGCCCCAAACTTTAGAGGACCAGCACTTTTTTTCTACTGGGCCAAATTAAGAGATAAAACCGGATACTTCATCCTCTTAATGATATCTACAAAGTTGGGTGATGGTGTCATTTTGGTTAGAAGTTGCCCCCCCCTTGAATAAATAATATTATATAATATTAGTCGGACGAGCCGTCTCACCAGGACTTCGAATTAATTTGAAAAACTAATATTATTGTGACACTATAATAATATTAGTTTTCCAAACACTTATTTAGTTGCCGTTACCTAGATATTTGTATATGTAGCAGTTGGGTATCGGCTCAGTCTCTGTGACACCTTAACCATTGCCGCTCCACTTCAGCTAAGTACATGTTACCAACTGCATCGCGTCTACAATGGTTATGACAGTTGTTCAAACTCCCTATTATGGTCCTTAGCTTCACCTGGGGATAATTTGCTAGAGTGGTTGCAAGAGCAGCATGTAGCAGAAGTGCTAAATCATGTCCCTTATAGTTTTTGTGGTGCTACGTTTGAGCCTCTTGCTTTTTTCGGTAAAAAAAAAGCTGCTAGTAGTCCGCTAGTACTACCACAAAAATGTATGGGAGAACTGTGGTGCTGCGTAAAGGCACCGATTCCCTTGCTTTACCACCACACACCCCACCTACACCCACCACACACAACACCCTACCCCCCACCCACACCCCCCCCTTTCCCACCACCCCCCCCACCACCTACCCCCAACCCACCCCTCCCCCTCCACCCACCCCCCCCCCCAAACTTTCCCCCACAACACCCCACTACCCCAACACCACACACCCCCCTCCCCCCCCCACACACCACACCCTTCCCTCCCCACACCCCCCATACACCCCACACACCCCCCCGTACCCCCACCCCCCCCCCCACCCCATCCACCCACCACCACCTATCATCACACCGCGACACACAACACCCTTCCCCCCACCCCCGCCCACTGCACCCCACCACACACCCCCCCCACCACCACACCACCAACACCACAACCCCCCTCACCATACACCACAACACCCCACCCACCTACCACCCAAACAACCAACACCCTTCACACCCGACACCCCACCTACACCCACCACACACCCCACCCTACACCCACCACACACAACACCCCTTCACCACCCCACACCCCACCTACACCCACCACACACCCCACCCTACACCCACCACACACAACACCCCTTCACCACCCCACACCCCACACACCCCACACCAACACTCCACCATCCCACCCACCACACAAAACACCCCTTCACCACCGTTTTTTACAGAGCTGAAAGCCCTCTGGGATGCAATGGCTCGTGAGCAGGAGGCTGAGGAAGCCGCAGAGCGGGAGCGAATGCAGCATTTGGCGGCTGACTTGTTTGAATTCAACAAAATCAAGCAGATGGAGCTCACAGACCGTGAGCGGTCGGAGAGGTGAGGACATGAAACACATGTGTGTTGTGTGGAACACTTGGGGAGCATGTAGGGGTTTGCAGCTATGGGGGGGAGGGGGGGGGGGGGGGGGGGGGGGGGGGGGGGCACCTGTTGCTGGGGTGTGTGTTTGTGTGGGTGTGGGTGTGGTGTGGAACACTAGGAAAGCATGTGGATAGCGTGTGTGGTGCAGCAAAGCAGTGCGTACAGCAAAGTAGTGTGTGAACAGCAAAGTAGTGCTTGTATGAAGATTGTGTGGGGGCGAGACTCTTGCCCGTGAAGTTCAGCAAGGCCTAAGAGATTGAGAAGGTCTTCTCGGGCCTTTTTTATTTAAAAAAAAAGTTAGTTTCGGTTTAGGTAGTTTACTAGGGTGAAACTACTACTAGTTTCACCCTAGTAGTAGTTTCACCTACTAGGGTGAAACTCCTTTTATGAAAGGAGTTTCACCCTAGTAGTAGTTTCACCTAGTAGGTGGGTCTCCCAACACAAACCAGCGGCACCAAGGATACAGTTCGAATGGTATTGCCCTCCTACAAAAGAGTAGGCGCACTTCTGTACAAGAACTTGTCAGCCCTAATGGGGCACTAAAAAAACTTTTCGTGTCACTCACCGACGTAAAGGAAAATTACTTGTGTCACTGACCCGCAGGGATATTTTTTTCCGCTATATATAGCGATCGCTAGTTTTGACCCCGTTTTGGAGAAATAATCGCTATAAAAAAGTTAAAAAAAGAAAAAAATGTTGTTGCCTCAAAAAGCTACAACAAGCTATAAAAAACACGAAAACGCTGTCCCTGGAGGAGGCCTACAACCATAAAGCTAGAAAAAAAACACTTTCAGATTTGAAAACAAAATCACTGATCACTGACCTGTAGGGAGCTTGACCTCCGGATCCTTCAAGATGCATTGGCCCGTGAGGGTAAGGAGGAGGAGCGTGAAGCCGCCATGCGCCGCAAGCGACAAGAGGACATCCGGCACTACCGGGAGCAGCTTGCCAGCTTGATGGAGATAGAGGCGGATGAGACTGCTGAGCGGGACGCCCTGATCCAGGCGGTCTTCGACCAGCAGCAAACCAAGCGTGATGCTGAGCTGGCAGCCAGGGAAGAAGCCCGCCGGCAACTGATGGCTGAGGTGGACGCCATCCGGCAGGAGCAGATAGCGTACAAGAATGGTCAGCGCACCGCACGACTCGATGAGCTTGAGTTTGAGCGCATGCAGCTAGCAGAGGATGCATTAACCATGTCCGCTGAGGACGCTAGGAGGAAGAAAGAGTACGCCAAGAAGGCCCTTCTCACAAAACTGGAGATTCAGACACAGGTGCGCTTCTGCATTTGATTACATGATTGCCAAAACACAGCACCATGGGCTCATCTACACACGCCCCTAGGGCTGGCCTATGAAGTGTGGGACCTATGGTCCTATGCTTACCCTTTGACTACAAGCCACCGGCAGCCTGATAATAATATAAATCAGTGTACTCGTAAAAAATATTTAAATGGGGTGTAAAAGCACTATCTTTTCAATAAAGAAACCATAGAAATGAAAAAATGATTCACTCTCAATAAACTGCATAAGAAAGAGGGTAATATATACCACGTACATGCACGAGATCAATCAATCTTTGTTTGCCACCCCTCCATGGGTAGCGACTTCAGTACATCAGGCGGTCTGCCGGGTGAGCAAAGCGGGTGCGCTGCAGGCCCTAAGGGTTTGGTGTAAAGTTGCCTGCGCCCCACGCCACCTGTATATCACGTCACCTCACGTCACATCACCTCGCACGTCACCTCACACGTCACGTCACCTCACCTCACGTCACACTCATAAGCAGACACGTCACATCACAAGGGCGGTCACGCCCTTGATGCTGTTCTGAGCCGCTCTCTCACTGCTTTTTGTGTTGTAACCTCGCAGATGGTGTCGAAGGCTCACATCAAGGCTGCAGAGCATGATGAGAGGCTCCGATCCCTGGAGCATGCCCAAGGGGCTGAAAAGATGTATGCAACACAGGTCAAGCAAACCTTGGAAGCTAATGAACCTAAGGCATGGCATGGCCGCAGGAAGTTCGATTTCTACACATGATTATATTGTTTGTTTGGACTGATTTAGTAGAACGTGTGTTTTGTTGCTCTGGTGGATATGTGCTGTGTATGTATCTTAAAGGGACTTGCCTGCATCAGGTTAATAGTTTAAAATTGGCATACCCAGGCTGGCTAGAGGTTGTAGCAGACAATTGGCTTGTGCAAGGCTTACATGCAACCTCCAGTGTGACTGCAACCCTAGCAAAGAGTGATAGAGGCAGCGTTGCAGGTGCGATGAACTGTAGTGGATTTTTGTCTTTGTCGGAAGAATGGGAGTTGTCCGGTGCTGGCGGCGGGTGTGTGCTCTGCTTTGATCTGGTCCACAACTCAGATTTCCACGACCATGGAAAGACATTAAATCACTGGTGTATGTATGTATGTTACAGTCCAGGGGGAGGCCAAATAGGCTAAAGGGACTTGCCCAACCGTGAAAGGAAGGGCTTCAAAAGAAAAATCACTGATGAACAGAACCCCAAACAATCGTTTTACCGACGGGGGCCCTGAGTTAAAGCTACAGTGATCATTTAATTCTACAATATAATTCAATCATCATCTCATGGTGTAATAATAATTAGTAGTTGGCCTTGCACTTTTTTAAGTTGTGAAGGTATTTTACCCCAGGAAGTTGTGGGTCTTCGACACAAACCAGCGATAGCAAGGATTCAGTACGAATTGTTGCCACTCCTACAAAATAGTAGGCGCACTCAAGGTCGGCGGCAGATGTCCCCAATGGGCCAGTCTGTAAGGCTGCTTGACGTTTTCAGCAGCATTCAACAACAACATGACAAAAAGGAACAGTCAAAACATTACCATGCCACACACTGGTCGTTCTCTGCCCCAGAAATGAGGAGCACTTGCATCAACTTCGGTTGCCAGCCCATGTTGCAGCAACGTAACTGACTGGCTGATTTTCTGCAATGACTTGGCTTGGGGCCTTGCCTGGGGGCTGCAATAATAAAAATTATGTCCAGTACGCTTTCCCATGACTGCTTAAACTTCTTCAATGCTTCCAAGGATCGGAACCCCTTGTGTAAGGTATCAGTCTACTTCAAAGTTCCAACATGCTCATCATGCTCAGTTCACTGCAGATAAAGTCGCTTGGGACCACCTCACAGTAGACACGACTGTGGGAGTGTAGGGTTAGGTAAGTTTAGGGCTTGCTGCCTGGGATATTTCAAACACGCCCTTAACGAGCAATTACAATTATAAGGACCTGACTTCAGGCTCGACATGCTCTTCATTCATCATTACATATTAATGGCGCCCCTGGTGGGCACTCCTCTTGGGCACTTGTAATGCCTAATTGCCAACGAGCTCCGATTCAGCTTATGCCTGGTGAAGTGGGCACCAGGTATACCTGCAGGTACCCGTACGGTAGCTTGGCTACTTTTCGCGGACTTCTCAGCTACCATGTGGGGTAAACAGTTGGTAGCTTAATGCCCTTCTCTTCGTCGCCAGACGGCCGAATCCAAAAGTAAGGGACAGCGATAGCTACTTTCTGGGACTAAATTGGTTGAAATCCACTACCCTCACTTGTTGGGCACCCAACGGAAATGCCTACCAGCTCCGAATCAGAGGGAATGCTCAGCTCCGAATCACCTTGTGCAGCCTGGTTCAGACTTCACACGAAGCAGTACAGCTCCGTCTCAATGCATTGTAAGCAGTACTTCACCCGAAGCAGTACGTGTTCCTTTCTTCATTTGCCGGCTGCACATCTACGATTCCAGTAGTATCTCCTTTCATCTTGCCATCCTACCAGCAAACAATATGAGTGACAGGAAAAGGAAGCTAGACGTCGAGGAGCTCGCGCCTCGTGCGGTAAATAGGGGTGGCGTCAATCCGTACAATGGAAGGC
Source organism: Chlamydomonas sp. ICE-L (assembly GCA_013435795.1). Taxonomy (NCBI): domain Eukaryota; kingdom Viridiplantae; phylum Chlorophyta; class Chlorophyceae; order Chlamydomonadales; family Chlamydomonadaceae; genus Chlamydomonas; species Chlamydomonas sp. ICE-L. The sequence continues at coordinate 207,914 of JACBWV010000196.1, read as the reverse complement.
CCTATTCTCAGAAGTATTACGATATCTTGGATAAGAGACAAGGCAAGTACCGCGTCTTACAGCGGATGGCTTCAGATTGTTCTAGATTCCTGTCCTGCCTACCTCAATCACACCCATTCCCCAAATCTCCGATCAGGTCTCCCAGTATGGCAAGCGAAGGAAGAGTTCACCGGCATGGTGAACGGCCACCAGGTACGCACTAGCTTTTCTAGCGATTGCGATCGCCTCCACCCTCTCCTCATGCTGCCCAGTCCGTTTTTAAGCGTGCATTCATGTTATGCATCTGACTCCAGCTTTTTTCACCTAAAATGTGCATGCTTTTCAGCCACAGGGCAGTGTTGTTAATAACTTCCTTTCCATGTGTGCTGTGCAGACCACCATCTTGGTGGGAGAGACTGGATCTGGAAAAACCACGCAGATCGCCCAATTTGTGGCTGAAGCTGGCTATTCTCAAAACCGCAAGATTATTGCTTGTACCCAACCTAGGAGGGTGGCAGCCATGAGTGTTGCTAAGCGTGTGGCAGATGAGATGGACTGCGTCCTTGGTGAAGAGGTTGGCTACAGCATTCGTTTTGAGGAGTGCTCAGGCCCCAAGACTTTCATCAAGTATGTATTTACACAGACAAGCGATTTGTTTTCAAAGTGACTAACCACCCTCGAGCTCTACCCATGCATGTTCCAAGGCAACATGTCACATTTTGCTATCACTCCTGAAGTATTCAACGTGTAGTTAAAGGAGGCCTCCTGTGCCGCGAAGAACAGTCTCTACCATGTCATGCCATCTCCTAAGTCCTTAATCCCTAGTACATTCTTAATGCTCTGAATGATCATGGCCTGATGCTCTGAATCGCACAGCCTAGCACAGTACATGCTGCAATCAAGGTGTTCCTACATGGCAGAATATGGCTTAACAAGCTGAAATATAACTAAATGAACCCCATCGTTGTTCGTTCTTAGGTTCCTGACAGATGGTATGCTTTTGCGAGAGGCCATGAACGACCCGCTCCTTGAGAGGTACTCTGTCATCATCCTTGACGAGGCCCACGAGAGGACACTAGCAACAGATGTGCTGTTTGGTCTGCTCAAGGAGGTATGTCCTGATTCTAAAAGCTTCCATGCTGCCCTGACCAACCTCTTACCTTGCTACGCTCTTACCTTGGTATGCACTTATCTTGGTGCGCTCTTACTTACGTTCACTCTTACTGTGCTATGCTCCGCCTTCCAACATCGCTGTCTGCCCATGCCCCACCCATGTGCAATGCCTATAGTGACTCCCAGGTCCTCGCTTTGTGCCTCTCCACATGAAGCAAAGCACATGGAATGAAGCTTCAATTATTCTTGTTCCTTAAAACAATTAGACCCTTGAGAAGCCTATCTAGGCCTGGGTTGGGTCACTCCAGCCGGCCTACGAAAAAGTAATGATAACGCCTGGAAGGGTGTGGTACTACAGGAGCCCCGTCTTTCAGCGATAAGGAACGAGCTGCTATTTCCCCTGGATAAAGCTACCATTGCGGTTGACAGTGACCGCGAACACTGAAGCGGTCCGTAGGGATTCGAACCCCGCACCTTCATCATTTCTATGAGCTCTACCAGTCGGCCTACACACCCTTGACCTGTCTTGTTGCAGCTTCCTTGTACCCATAGCCTTGCAAGCACCTGATGAAGCGATGTCTCCTCCCAAGGGCCTGCAGACAGCAGGATTTTACGCATCCTGCCCACCTCCTTCCAACAACCGCCCTTGCAGGAAGGGCTTGTTGCATCTTCCTTGTACCCCCAGCCTTGCAAGCACTAAATAAGGTGATGTCTCCTCCCAAGCGCCTGCAGATGGCAGGATTTTACGTCACCTGCCCACCTCCTCCCAACAACCGCCCATGCAGAAAGTGCTTGCTGCAGCTTCTTCGTCCCGTATCTACCCTCACCTTCTTACTTTTATTCCACGCAGGTGTTGAAGTCTCGAACTGACTTGAAGCTTGTGGTCATGAGTGCCACCCTTGAGGCTGAGAAGTTCCAGGGCTACTTCCTGGACGCCCCGCTCATGAAGGTGCCTGGTAGGCTCCACCCTGTCGAGATCTTCTACACCGAGGTGGGTTGTGTGTGTGGGTGGGGTGGGGGTGGGGGGTGAAAGTGGGTTGAATATAAACATATTGTCCATAGCTGTCACTTCCAAAGGCTACACCCTGTCGAGATCTTCTACACCAAGGTGGGCTACGCAGGCTTTTATTTAAGGTGCTACTTGTAGCACACGTGCTACATTATGCAACTGGGTCCTTTGGGGGTGCCATGTTAGAGCCTTTTGGGGTTGCTATTGGGGGCCAAACAAGCCGCTAGTAGCACCCCTTAAGCTTCTAGGTGCACCATGGTGCAACATAAAGATACTGTTTCTTTTTCTTAGAAAAAAACATCGAGGTGAGTCATACCCAACGTACATTTAAACTTGAACTTGAATACATGGCTACGGTCTCGACATGTATATAGACAGGAGCGAACAAATTTCTAGTATCATCTCGGTCTACAGATCTATGTACAATTGTTTTGGGTAGCGGGTTCGATTCCAGCAGGGACAAGTTGAACTTGAATTTGAACTTGAACTTGGATACATGGCTCCGGCTTTGACGTGTCTCCCCACGATCGCCTTCCTTGGGTGAGCACATGCCCAAGTACTTGAATCTCGATTTTACGGGGGGTCCTTGAGCAGCAAATGCCCACGTGTTCACGATGCAAGATGACTGGTTTATGTAGAGTTATGTTGGCCCCTGCCTACCCTGCCACGAGCCACACACAGCAGCACACACATACCCGCACACACACACGCACACACACACACACACACACACACACACACACACACACACACAAGCTCCCCCCCCCCCCCACCACCACCACCACCACCACCACCACAGACACACACACGCACACATGCAACCCTGCCCTGCGCCATTCAATCGTGTTGAAGTGCTCGACCCCTCCACTGGGCTGTGGATGCTGTTGGGTCATACTTACGCACACACCACACACATACCACACACACACACACACACACACACACACAGGAGCCTGAGCGAGACTATTTGGAGGCTGCCATCCGCACGGTAGTTCAGATCCATGCATGCGAGCCACCCGGTGATATCCTGCTGTTCCTTACTGGTGAGGAGGAGATTGAGGACGCATGCCGGAAGATTGCTAAGGAGTGCCAGCAGATGGGGGACAAGGCTGGCCCGGCCAAGATTGTCCCCTTGTACTCTACCTTGCCCCCACAACAGCAGCAGCGCATTTTTGAAGCGGTAAGGAGCTAAGGTACTTGTTATGGGTAGGGGACGGCAACATGATATCATGCGATACCATGTCATCATATGAAATCATATGATGGCGGCAGTCTGCCCAGGCCAAAGTTACCATTTTAATACATTATCATATGATGCTATTTGTATGATATCATATGATATCATACTCACCTTTGGCCAAAATCGTCTGATAGGATGATGGTGGGTATTTGGGGCCTGGGTGGTTTTGCCAACGGGACGGTAGCCCTTAATCCAGGACAGGATTCAGCCCTAGTAATACCAAGAAAAAGGTAATGCCCGGTCACAGTACGTGAGCATGACTAGGAAGTAGGTAATACTGTAATACATACATGACCACCATGCACTGGGTAACATTTGGAAGTATGGACATGAAACAAGGAAGATTGGAAGTATTGCCGGGAACTGAGAATGAGGGTTGGCTGCTTCTTGGAGAGCTACATGGCCAAGTGGGACAAGCTGTGCAATCCTGCCCTCATCCTTGCTGCCCTATGCCCCATAGTTTGTCACCCATCTTCCCTATGCACTATTCACTACCATATGCACCACCGGTATGCAATAGGCATTAGTCACTAAGTATCATGCCCCATCCCCTATGCCCTAGGCCCTATTCCCCAATCCCTTATGCTCAGTCAATCGTCAATACATACTCGCACTCATATACACACAAGCATATGACCCCTCTGTTTCTCGTCTCCCCATTCCTATCTCAACTGAAGTGTTGATGTCAATCCCCTTGCCCTTGCTTCCTTCAGGCTCCCCCACCTGCACGAGAGGGTGGCCCAGAGGGACGCAAGATCGTGGTGTCAACTAACATTGCTGAAACGTCACTCACCATCGACGGTATTGTGTACGTCATTGATCCAGGCTTCTCCAAGCAGAAAGTTTACAACCCCCGAATCCGAGTAGAGTCATTGCTGGTGTCCCCCATCTCTAGGGTAAGTGTCAGTTATAGGTTGGTTGATCAAGTTACGTAACACATGTGTAAGCAACAAGCTTACAACCCCTGAGTTCGAGTAAAGTCTTTCCTGGTGTCCCCCATCTCCAAGTTTATCCCCAAACCCTGAGGCACATGCATGCACCCCCATATGCGTGCAAAACAACCCTGGTACTACCGTCTGTAGCCTGCAGCATATCAATGCACCCCTGCCTCATAAACAGCGACAACTGTGAACACCCATGGAAAGCAGCAATTTGGGCCAACATCAGCATTACTTAAACAGTGACAATTGTAAGCACCCATGAACACCTGCTCTCCTCTCTTCAGGCGTCCGCTCACCAAAGAGCTGGTCGTGCTGGGCGAACGCGGCCGGGCAAGTGCTTCCGCCTGTACACGGAGGCCTCTTTCAAGAAGGACTTGCAGGAGCAGACGTACCCTGAGATTCTTCGCTCCAACCTTGGGTCTGTGGTGCTGCAACTCAAGAAGTTGGGTATTGATGACTTGGTGAGTAGCCATGACCATAGCTCTTCTTCTCAGCTATCTATATCTCTATACTTCTGTATATACAGCTGAACTTTGCAGCTGTGAGTAGCAGCTTCTGAGTAGCTCCCCTGACTGGCTATTCGGCTAAAGCTGGCGCAATTCTAATGGTAGCAGGCCCTCTCAATACCTGACCATGCTGTCTTGTGCATACCTGTGCATGGTGCATACCTGGACATCGAGTTAGCCATGACTCTGTTACCACTGGCGAAGCCCCCTTGTAGCCATGCTTACCTTACTCCAGGCCTAGCTGTCTTGTGCATACCTGCTCATGGTGCATACCTGTGCATCGAGTTAGCCATGACTCTCTTACCACTGGTGTAACCCCCATGTAGCCATGCTCACCTTACACCAGGTCTTGCTGTCTTGTGCAAACCTGTTCATGGTGCATACCTGTGCATCGAGTTAGCTATGACTCTCTTACCACTGGTGTAACCCCCATGTAGCCATGCTCACCTTACTCCAGGCCTTGCTGTCTTGTGCATACCTGTGCATCAAATTAGCCACAACTCTTACCATTGGCACAACCCCCGTGTGCAAGGATTAAGAATGTATTCCTCGACCTGACCGATTGATACTCGGGCCTGATGTCTAACGTACACGAAGACTAATAATTTATGAGCACATCGGATTATATTTCTCACAGCAACTGTGACAAACCTGTTGCATGCCATTCCACCAGCACTGTTCATTTTGTATCAACACGATCTCAACCATCATTTCAATCCACCATTGCATGTACAACCAATCTCGGCCAAGCTCGACCAATCTCAACCAACCTCAACAAACCTGAACCAATCTCAACCAACCAATGTCAACTATCCTTTCAGCTTACAAACCTTCATAAGACAAAAAATGTAACTCATATAAGCTCCTGCACCTCGATATGAACTGAATGCACACACAAGCTGGGCGCAAGGATTAAGAATGTATTCCTCGACCTGACCGACTGATACTCGGGCCTGATGTCTAACGTACACGAAGACTAATAATTTATGAGCTCCTCATGTTATCGCAGCAATTGTGATAAACCTGTTAATGGCATGCCGCCAGCACTGTTCATTTGTTGCATGCATCATAATGCAAGGACTATCTCATACATCGTTATTGCATTATCGATACGACAATGCACGATCTCATATATTATTATTGCATTCTATCGATAATCCATGAACCATTGTTTCGATCCACCTAAACATGTAAACTCTCAAACAACCACAGCCAACCTCAACCAATCTCAACCAACCAATGCATGGACAATGTCAACCATCATTTCAGCCGTCTGACCTTCATCACGCAACAAAGCCAACAAATCTAATAATATAAACATGAATGCACACACAAGCTGGGCGCAAGGATTAAGAATGTATTCCTCGACCTGGCCGATTGATACTCGGGCCTGATGTCTAACGTACACGAAGACTAATAATTTATGAGCACCGGAGAATCAAGTTTTCACAGCAATTGTGATCAATCTGTTGCATGGCATTCCGTCAGCACTGCATTCCTTACACGGCATGGTCACCCTTAACCATCATTTCAACCCACCCATGCCTGTACAGTCTCAACCAGTATTTCAGCCCACCAACCTTCACAGCACCAAAGAGCAGATAAAGCTAAGCAATTTAATCAAGCTAAGCAATTTAATTTAATATATAATCATGCAAGTGCGCAGATTCTGGGCGAAAGGATTAAGAATGTATTCCTCGACCTGACCGACTGATACTCGGGCCTGATGTCTAACGTACACGAAGACTAATAATTTATGAGCATCTCGGATTCAAGTTCTCACAGCAACTGAGATAAAGCTGTTGCATGCCATTCCAGCAGCACTGTGCATTTGTTGCATACATCAGAATGCATGAACGATCTCAACCATCATTTCAATCCACCAATGCACGTTCACTCTCAACCTATCTCAGCCAACCACGACCAATCTCAACCAACCAATGCTTAAGCAATGTCAACCAGCATTTCAGCCCACAAACCTTCACCAAACAACTAAACAAGCCAAGCTAAGCACAACTATCTTTTTAGAAACCTGAATGCACACGCATACAGGAGGCAAGGATTAAGAATGTATTCCTCGACCTGACCGACTGATACTCGGGCCTGATGTCTAACGTACACGAAGACTAATAATTTATGAGCTCCTCATGTTCAAGTTCTCGCAGCAATTGTGATAAACCTGTTAATGGCATGCCGCCAGCACTGTGCATAAGTTGCATTTATCATAATGCACAAATAATCTCAACCAATCTCAATCAACCAATACATGAGCAACCTTCACTGACCTCAATCAACCAAGACATGGGCAACCTAAACTGACCTCAACGAACCAAAACATGGGCTAACTTAACCGACCTTGACTTAACTTAACCAGTATCAACCTATCAAAACATGGGCAAACTTAACGACCTCGGCTTAACTTAACCAATATCAACCTACCAGTGCATGGACAACATCAACCAACATTTCAGCCCATAAACCTTAGCACTACTAGAAAGCAAGCGAAGCCAAGCTAAACACTACTATCTCCATATAAACCTGAATTGTACACGCACACTGGATGCAAGGATAAAGAATGTATTCCTCGACCTGACCGATTTATACTCGGGCCTGATGTCTAACGGACACGAAGACTAATAATTTATGAGCTCCTCAGATTATATTTCTTACAGCAACAGTAAGAAACCTGTTGCATGGCATTCCAGCAGCAATATGCATTTGTTGCATACATCAAAATGCATGAACGATCTCAACCATCGTTTCAATCCACCAAAGCATGTACACTATTAACCAATCTTGGCCAACCTCAACCAATCTCAACCAACCAATTTAGGGACAATGTCAACTATCATTTCAGCTGACTTACCTTTGTAACACAACAAAGCTTACTAATATAAGCACTACTATCTCCATATAAACCTGAATGCACACACAAGCTGGGCGCAAGGATTAAGAATGTATTCCTCGACCTGACCGACTGATACTCGGGCCTGATGTCTAACGTACACGAAGACTAATAATTTATGAGCTCCTCAGATTCAAGTTCTCAAAGCAAGTGTGATAAACCTCTTGCACTGTGCATTTGTTGCATAATGGACATACAATTGGAACCAACATTTCAACCCACCAATGCATGGACAATCTCAACCAATCTCAACTAATCTCAACCAACCAGTGCCTTAGGACCAACGCCTTGCATCCTCTAGTGACCCCCGCAGTGGCTTCCGGTCCTGAGCATCGTTGGTCCTAAGGTCGCGGCCTGGAGCCGAATGTGCTGCAGACTACCTCGGCCATCATTTCAGCTCACCCCCCTTCATAACACAACAAAGCAAGCCCACTAAGCACTACCATCTCTATACAAACATGCAATTGCACACACAAGCTGGGCGCAAGGATTAAGAATGTATTCCTCGACCTGACCGACTGATACTCGGGCCTGATGTCTAACGTACAAGAAGACTAATAATTTATGAGCTCCTCAGATCCAAGTTCTCACAGCACTAAGGATCAACCTGTTGCTCGGCATTCTGCAAGCACTGCATTTGTTGCGTACTGCATGGACACCCTCAACCATCATGTCAACCCACCCATGCCTGTACAATCCCGACCAACATTTCAGCCCACCAACCTAAATAATACAACAGAGCAGATAAATCTAAGCACTGCAAAATCCATAAACCTGAATTATAAACCTGAATGTATACAAAAGCTGGGCGCAAGGATTAAGAATGTATTCCTCGACCTGACCGACTGATACTCGGGCCTGATGTCTAACGTACACGAAGACTAATAATTTATGAGCACCTCAGGTTCAAGTTCTCACAGCAATTATGATAAACCTCTTGCACTGTGCATTTGTTGCATAATGCACATACAATTACAACCAACATTTCAACCCACCAATGCATGGACAATCTCAAACAATCTCAACTAATCTCAACCAACCAGTGCATAGACTAACTCGGCCATCATTTCAGCTCACCACCCTTCATAACACAACAAAGCAAGCCCACTAAGCACTGCATTCTGAATACAAACATGCAAGTGCACACACAAGCTGGGCGCAAGGATTAAGAATGTATTCCTCGACCTGACCGACTGATACTCGGGCCTGATGTCTAACGTACACGAAGACTAATAATTTATGAGCACCTCGGATTCAAGTTCTCACAGCAACTGAGATAAAGCTGTTGCATGCCATTCCAGCAGCACTGTGCATTTGTTGCATACATCAGAATGCATGAACGATCTCAACCATCATTTCAATCCACCAATGCACGTTCACTCTCAACCTATCTCAGCCAACCACGACCAATCTCAACCAACCAATGCTTAAGCAATGTCAACCAGCATTTCAGCCCACAAACCTTCACCAAACAACTAAACAAGCCAAGCTAAGCACAACTATCTTTTTAGAAACCTGAATGCACACGCATACAGGAGGCAAGGATTAAGAATGTATTCCTCGACCTGACCGACTGATACTCGGGCCTGATGTCTAACGTACACGAAGACTAATAATTTATGAGCTCCTCATGTTCAAGTTCTCGCAGCAATTGTGATAAACCTGTTAATGGCATGCCGCCAGCACTGTGCATAAGTTGCATTTATCATAATGCACAAATAATCTCAACCAATCTCAATCAACCAATACATGAGCAACCTTCACTGACCTCAATCAACCAAGACATGGGCAACCTAAACTGACCTCAACGAACCAAAACATGGGCTAACTTAACCGACCTTGACTTAACTTAACCAGTATCAACCTATCAAAACATGGGCAAACTTAACGACCTCGGCTTAACTTAACCAATATCAACCTACCAGTGCATGGACAACATCAACCAACATTTCAGCCCATAAACCTTAGCACTACTAGAAAGCAAGCGAAGCCAAGCTAAACACTACTATCTCCATATAAACCTGAATTGTACACGCACACTGGATGCAAGGATAAAGAATGTATTCCTCGACCTGACCGATTTATACTCGGGCCTGATGTCTAACGGACACGAAGACTAATAATTTATGAGCTCCTCAGATTATATTTCTTACAGCAACAGTAAGAAACCTGTTGCATGGCATTCCAGCAGCAATATGCATTTGTTGCATACATCAAAATGCATGAACGATCTCAACCATCATTTCAATCCACCAAAGCATGTACACTATTAACCAATCTTGGCCAACCTCAACCAATCTCAACCAACCAATTTAGGGACAATGTCAACTATCATTTCAGCTGACTTACCTTTGTAACACAACAAAGCTTACTAATATAAGCACTACTATCTCCATATAAACCTGAATGCACACACAAGCTGGGCGCAAGGATTAAGAATGTATTCCTCGACCTGACCGACTGATACTCGGGCCTGATGTCTAACGTACACGAAGACTAATAATTTATGAGCTCCTCAGATTCAAGTTCTCAAAGCAAGTGTGATAAACCTCTTGCACTGTGCATTTGTTGCATAATGGACATACAATTGGAACCAACATTTCAACCCACCAATGCATGGACAATCTCAACCAATCTCAACTAATCTCAACCAACCAGTGCCTTAGGACCAACGCCTTGCATCCTCTAGTGACCCCCGCAGTGGCTTCCGGTCCTGAGCATCGTTGGTCCTAAGGTCGCGGCCTGGAGCCGAATGTGCTGCAGACTACCTCGGCCATCATTTCAGCTCACCCCCCTTCATAACACAACAAAGCAAGCCCACTAAGCACTACCATCTCTATACAAACATGCAATTGCACACACAAGCTGGGCGCAAGGATTAAGAATGTATTCCTCGACCTGACCGACTGATACTCGGGCCTGATGTCTAACGTACAAGAAGACTAATAATTTATGAGCTCCTCAGATCCAAGTTCTCACAGCACTAAGGATCAACCTGTTGCTCGGCATTCTGCAAGCACTGCATTTGTTGCGTACTGCATGGACACCCTCAACCATCATGTCAACCCACCCATGCCTGTACAATCCCGACCAACATTTCAGCCCACCAACCTAAATAATACAACAGAGCAGATAAATCTAAGCACTGCAAAATCCATAAACCTGAATTATAAACCTGAATGTATACAAAAGCTGGGCGCAAGGATTAAGAATGTATTCCTCGACCTGACCGACTGATACTCGGGCCTGATGTCTAACGTACACGAAGACTAATAATTTATGAGCACCTCAGGTTCAAGTTCTCACAGCAATTATGATAAACCTCTTGCACTGTGCATTTGTTGCATAATGCACATACAATTACAACCAACATTTCAACCCACCAATGCATGGACAATCTCAAACAATCTCAACTAATCTCAACCAACCAGTGCATAGACTAACTCGGCCATCATTTCAGCTCACCACCCTTCATAACACAACAAAGCAAGCCCACTAAGCACTGCATTCTGAATACAAACATGCAAGTGCACACACAAGCTGGGCGCAAGGATTAAGAATGTATTCCTCGACCTGACCGACTGATACTCGGGCCTGATGTCTAACGTACACGAAGACTAATAATTTATGAGCTCCTCAGGTTCAAGTTCTTAAAGCAATTGTGATAAACCTGTTGTAGTGTGCATTCTACCAGCACTGTGCATATCTTTCATACTGCACGTAAAATCTGAACCTACAAATCAACCCACCAATGCATGGACGTGCGAAATCAACATTTCAACCCAATTATGCATGTACAACCCCAACCAATATCTTAGCCCACTGACCTTCACAATACGACACAGCAGATAAGCTAACCACTACAACCTCCATAAACTCGATAAACCTGAATGATAAACCTGAATGTAGACACACACTGGGCGCAAGGATTAAGAATGTATTCCTCGACCTGACCGATTGATACTCGGGCCTGATGTCTAACGTACACGAAGACTAATAATTTATGAGCACCTCAGATCCAAGTCCTCACAGCACTAAGGATAAATCTGTTGCATGGCATTCCAGCAGCACTGCATTTTTTGCGAAGTGCACATACAATCTCAACCAACATTTCAACCCACTCATGCCTGTACAATATCAGCCATCATTTCAGTCCACTGACCTTCACAATACAATAGAGCATATAAAGCTAAGCACTACAAACTCTGTGAACATGAAAAATAAACCAGAATGTGAACACAAGCTGGGCGCAAGAATTAAGAATGTATTCCTCAACCTGACCAATTGATACTCGGGCCTGATGTCTAACGTACACGAAGACTGATAATTTATGAGCACCTCAGATTATAATCTCACAGGAAGTGTGATAAAGCTGTTGTCTGCCAATCCATCAGCATTGTGCAATTGTTGCATACTGCTCATACAATCTCAAACAACCTCTGAACCCACTGATGCATGGACAATCTCAACCAATCTCAACCAACCTACCTATGGACAAGCTCAACCGGTCAACCAATCTTGACCATCCTATGCATGGACAATCTCAACCAATCTCAACCCGACCCAACCAATCTCAACCCAACCCAACCAATCTCAACCAACCAGTGCATAGACAACCTCGACCATCATTTCATCCCACCAACCTTCATAACACAACAAAGCAAGCCCACTAAGGACTTCAATTTCTTTATAGTCAAGCAAGTGCACACACACTGAGTGCAAGGATAAAGAATGTATTCCTCGACCTGACCGACTGATACTCGGGCCTGATGTCTAACGAACACGAAGACTAATAATTTATGAGCACCTCAGATTTAAGTTCCCACAGGAAGTGTGACAAACCTGTTGCATGGCATTCAAGCATACTGCATGGACACCCTCAACCATCATGTCAACCCAACAAGGCATGCACAACCTCAATTAACATTTCAACCCACGCATGCCTGTAGAATCTCTAACCAACATTTAAACCCACAGACCTTTGCAATACAACAAAAGCTGGTAGAATCTCAACCAACATTTCAGCCCACCGACCTTTGCAATACAACAAAGCAGGTTAAGCTAAGCGCTCTGAACTCCATAAACATGAATGATAAACCTGGGCACACAAGCTGGATGCAAGGATTAAGAATGTATTCCTCGACCTGACCGACTGATACTCGGGCCTGATGTTTAACGTACACGAAGACTAATAATTTATGAGCACCTCAGATTTAAGTTCCCACAGGAAGTGTGGCAAACCTGTTGCATGCCATTCCGCCAGCTCAGTGCATTTGTTGCATACTTGCATGGAAACCCTCGACCGTCATTTCTTCATACCTAAGCCTGTACAGCCTCAACCATCCTTTCAGCCTACCAACCTTCACAGTACAATGGAGCAAATAAAGCTAAGCACTTCTCTCTCTCTCTCTCTCTCTCTCTCTCTCTCTCTCTCTCTCTCTCTCTCTCTCTCTCTGTGTAATCATGCAAGGGCACACACAAGCTGGGCTCAAGGATTAAGAATGTATTCCTCGACCTGACCGACTGATACTCGGGCCTGATGTCTAACGTACACGAAGACTAATAATTTATGAGCGCTACCACCCCTTGCATCCTGCCCACATCTCTCACGCACGCACGGTCACATGCATATGCCCATGCTCTCTCTTTGCTACTGTGAAGCTCATCATTACTTGCTGCACACAGCTCTCTCTCGCTCCTCTTTTTGCAAGGATTAAGAATGTATTCCTCGACCTGACCGACTGATAATCGGGTCTGATGTCTAACGTACACGAAGACTAATAATTTATGAGCAAAAGGATATGCTGATCATGAAGAGCTCATACTGCTTGGCTTACCTCCAAGGTTGGATGTCATGCCACCCATCTCACTGTTGTTTTATGTGCAACAACAATAACAATGTGCAACAACAATAACAATGTGCAACAACAATAACAACACACCTCTCCTAATCCCGGATCTACACCTGCACCTTTTCTCTGACTCCCACTGGTGTAGTCTGTCACGTTTGCTGTTGCAGGCCCATGGTCATCAACCAAGGCCCTCTCACGCCACCTGCGCATGGACCCGGTCCAGTCACCTTTCTTCTCACTCCAATTGCTGACCACAACCTTATCTGCTGCAGGTGCATTTTGACTTCATGGACCCCCCTGCCCCCGAGACCCTCATGCGTGCCCTGGAGTTGCTCAACTACCTTGGAGCCATTGATGATGATGGCAACCTGACAGCTGTGAGTCTCATCTGCTGTTCATTCTTGTTGTGTTGAGCTCAGTGCAATCATTTGCATTTGTTCAGTGCAATCGTCTGCATTTGTTCAGTGCAATCATCTGCATTTGTTCAGTTTTACTAAACTCAACTGAACAATGTTAAGTCAGATTTGCAGCCTGACAGCGGTGAGTCTCATCTTCTATTCATTATTGTTGAGTTGAGCTCAGTGCAATCATTTGCATTTGTTCAGTGCAATCATCTACGTTTGTTCAGTGCAATCATTTGCATTTGTTCAGTGCAATCATCTGCATTTGTTCAGTTTAGCTGAACTCAACTGAACAATGTTAAGTCAGATTTGCAACCTGACAGCAGTGAGTCTCATCTGCTTTTCAACCTTGGTGTCACATTTAATGTTGTGTTACTACTCACATTTCGTGTTAACATTAAAAGTCACATTTAATGTTTAGTTAATTATCGCAAATCTTGATGAATCATGTCGTGTTTGAAATCGCAATCAATGAATGATGTATTGTACCCCTCTCCCCCCGTAGCCCGCTCCCCCTCCCCTCCTCCTGCCCCTGCCCCCCTCCCTGTATCCCCAACCTGTTGTATCACCACCACATTGCACATCGCATTAGCATTCACACATAGCAAAATGTTGATTCTCATACTCGGCCCCGCACCCCACCATTTTCAACACAGTCACCACTTCCACCACCACCACCCAAACCATTTTCACTATCTCTCCCACCACCACGCCCAGTCCCACCACCACCACATCCACCAGACCCACCACATCCACATCCAGCACTCCCACCACCACCACCATTCAACTGGTGTACTCCACCTTGAGACACCAGGTTGGCACTCCTATATCAGAGTTCCCCCAAGATCCACAGTTAGCCAAGATGATGTCCCACCACCACACCACCACCACACCCAGCAGCAGCACCACCACCACCACTTAACTGGCGTACTCCACCTTGACACACCAGGTTGGCACTACTATGTCAGAGTTCCCCCTAGATCCACAGCTTGCCAAGATGATGGTCGCCTCTCCAGAATTCAAGTGGGTACCTGTTCATCCCTGTTTCCCTGTATGTAGCCAATTAGCCATGTACCACGTCATGCAGGGTTGTTTGCCACATGGCAGAATTGACTATGTCACAGCCTTCTTCAAGGCTTGGGCCAAGCACCTAGCCAATATTAAGATAGAGGTAGCCACATTAGGCCAATTGGCCCTACCCAATCCACCCTTGACCACCACATGATCCTGCCCTTGTCTCCTGTTCCTGCCCTTGCACTCATGCCACATGCAGATCATTCTCATCCACGCAAGCACCCAGCCACCCATCTTCACACTCAGCCTTGACACAGCCCTACACCTTCATGGAAGTGTAAGCATTCCCACACTTAATCCGTTCACCCTTGTTGCTCTGAGCACCTCACCCCACACAACACACCTGGGACACTTCACCTCACCATCCACAACGCATGTAGGCTCTACACGCACGTGTGCTGCCCCCTCGCACAAGCACACATACACACACTAGCACATACACGCACGTGCATGAGTGACAATCAAGGGTCATCCCCGCGCTGTCCACATCGCCGCACCCCACCACCCCACACACGCCACACTTTCTTGACTCAACTAACCGATCCTCAATGTTCTCTCCATCCTCCTCGGATCCCACTCGTGTGTCTTTTCGTGTCCCCGTCTCGATCGGATCCCTTTCTGTGTCTGTTTGTCCCCCCTCCGTTTGCTCCCCTCTTTTGTCTGTCCGCCCCTCCGATCACTCTACCGCCACACAATCGTCCGCTATTGGCTTGGCCCTCTTCCTTCTTGGCGCCCCTCTCCTCTCCGTGCTGCTTCCCTATCGGTTTAGATGCTCAAACGAGATCCTATCTATTGCGGCAATGCTCTCCGTCCCCAATGTCTTCATCCGTCCCAAGGAAGCCCAGAAAGCAGCTGATGAGTCCAAGGCCAGATTCACACATGTTGACGGTGAGAATCGTGATATGCCATGCTTGTGCCTTGGTCGTGGTCTTCACCTTTCCTTCCACTTTGCCTTTGCCTGATCCTTCCCCTTAACCTGTAACTGAGATGTGTAAGGGTATTTTTTAAGTCATGCATGGACAGTAGGCTGTTTGTTTGTATTTACAAGTAGTAGGAGTGCGAGGTACAATTTGTCGTGCAAGTATTAGGAGTGCAAGGTACAATTGTTTGTACAAGTACTGGGAGTGCGAGGTACAATTGGTAGTTTAGTACTAGGTACACTTGTTAGAACAAGTTAGAGGAGTGCCAAGTACAGTTGGTAGTGCTTGGTAGTGCAAGCACTACGAGAGTAACATGGCCTCTCTCCTGCTCACACCCGTAGGTGACCAGTTGACGTTGGTGAACGAATACCACGCATACAAGAGCAAGACAGAGGATCCTTCATGGTGCTATGAAAAATAAAATAGTAAAGAAAATATGTCTCAAAGGGATGAATAACTTTTTTTACATTATTGCTCAATTTGACAACCATCTTTTCACCTGTAGGTGACCAGTTGACGTTGTTGAACGTGTACCACGCATACAAGAGCAAGAACGAGGATCCTTCATGGTGCTATGACAACTTCCTGAACTTCAGGGCCCTGAAGTCAGCGGACAGTGTTCGAACCCAGTTGGTGAGTACCAGGGTTGTTTTTTATAAAATATCCAGTGCCTTGTCATCTTGAAAGGAACACTGTGGTGCTCATAGCAGCCTGTTGGGTGCTACTAGCAACTTTGGGGCCCATACCGGCTCTGACGTAGCAAAATAGCTAAGTACATAATGTAGCACTTTAAGGAGGAGCCTTGAGGGAGTTCAGAGTTGCTCAGTTATGTTTGAGGGGGGTAGCTAGTGTTGCATGTAAAGGACGGCAATATCATGTCATCGCATGGTATCATATGATGCCGGCAGTCAAACTTGGCTAAAGTTACCATTTACATACAATATCATATGATGCAATTTGTATGATATCATACTCGCCTTCGGTCAATATTAATTGTCATGCCGGTCAGTGAGTCGAAAGGGAGTTAGGAATGACTTCATAATTTATATTTACCAGGCCCATTTATATCATATTGACCGGGCATTAATATCATATAGATTATAACTAAACTGTCGTGCTCATTTTATGTTGCATGCAAATACAGCTTTTCAAACATAGGCATGAAGATCATGCTACCCCTACCTCTGCCTCCCATCTTCTCCAATATTCTTTCTCTCCTGCCCTTCTGCCAGCAACTCCCTTGAACCCATGTCATGTCCCCCTTCACCCACGCCCCCCACCCCCACCCCCTTCAAGGTGCGTATCTGCACAAGGCTCAATATCCGCCTGGTGTCAACCGCCTTCGATGACCGCACGTACTACACCAACATCAGGAAGGCGATTACTGCGGGTTTCTTCATGCAGGTGTGCGCATACATTAGTCATAAATAAAACATCAACATCATGTCAAGGATAACCACTACGATCGCCTAGAAAACTGTTAGGTTTTGATGTTATGTGACCAAGGACATCTTCGAGATGTGTATCTGCAATATGAATACCCCAACCTCGACAAACTATTTTAACTCCATTTGAAATAATTTGTTGGATTGTTTACACACTTTTGCCTTTTTCGGACCAGGGGTAGCCTCCTAGACGAAAGGGATTTGCTCAACCTCACGTAATCAAGAATGTTCAAATAAAAATATGAACAGGAGGGGCTATTACCACCGACAAATGGTGAACCTGTGAAGTGTTCACCAGAGGACATGCGTTTGAGTGATATTACATTACACTCCTTAACAGTGTCTTAGTCAGGCCATTGTTGACTCAACGCACCGCTGCACTTACACATAAGCATGAAACATTTATATGTACATAACTCACATGTATACATAAACATACGTATAACGACTTCATCGTACCTAAGCCTCTTATTAGCTTTGCCATTAGACTCACTCAAATTCAGTGTATGCAGATTGAGACATATTGGTGCCAACACACTAACACACACACTCTCCCTCTCCTCCCATCCTCAGATTGCCCATGTTGAGCGCACTGGTCAGTACTTGACAGTGAAGGACAACCAGCAAGTGTACCTGCACCCCTCAACATGCCTGGAGTCGAAGCCTGAATGGTAGGTCTTGAAAAATGGACTAGTGACAGGACCATTTTGTTTATCTCCCTGTCTCGGCGGTGTGTGTGTAGGTGTGGTGTTTGTGTGCTTGGGTGTTTGAAGTCTGGAGGTAGCCCACGACAGCCACAGCTCATGCTTGCGTAGCGTTTTTTATGCTATGCCCATCCTTGGCCATGCTAATGGTTGCTGTCCCTCCCTGTACTGCAGGGTCTTGTACCAGGACTTTGTGTTGACGACTAAGAACTACATCCGCACGTGCATGGATGTGAAGGGCGAGTGGCTGGTGGATGTCTCCCCACACTACTTCGACCTTTCCAACTTCCCACCCGGAGAGGCCAAGCGCGCCCTGGAACAGCTGTTCCGCAAACAAGAAAGGAACAAAAGTGACAAATTCTGAGCACCTGTTTCCCTTGTGTTTGAGGCGATCAGTGTGGTCATCGGAAAATATGCCACTCGGTGCCCGACGACATTCTCCGTCACCTGCATTTGAGACTCGACAGGCCTGCCGCCTAGTGTGCAAGTCTCTCTATTTTTGGGGGAAATATTGTTCACCTAGTACTGGCAGGGTATCTTCGGCAGTGCTACATAACATATTTGATTAACCATATTCAACGAACCATATTCAAAGTATCCTATTCGAAGTTTAGGAACGTCACGGAGGCAAATTAAGCATTTGGAGAGGACCGGCACAGAAGCACATGTATGAAATAGATATGCATGGCACTCGACAAATATTATTTCCCATGTCATTATGCTGCCTGTGTGCCCCTGGGTATCCCTCACAGCATGCAGCGAACTTCCACTTTGATCCCTTGGCACTAGCTAGTGACACATAGTGCTGGTTAAGTGGTCAGTATTAAGTAAGTCAAGTTAAAAGTATATTGAATACCCTGCATAGGCGTTTATCAGTATGTTCGATTTTGAATTGTTACATGATTCATCAGCCAACCCTGGGCTGCTCACTGTCTGCCAATTCCAAGTCCCCCCGTGCAATACCCACGGGAGTTAGGGGGCACGCGAAGCGGATTAGACAGCATATGAAGTGGAGGGTGACTTGCAAGTCTGCTTCATTCGTCAGCAACATGGAACCCTTGGTGTTTTTTTAGTATTGGAGAAAACTAAAACACATTCGTTTATCAGATTTCGCCGCTGGTCAAATCAGACAGGCAACTGTTCGCTTATGAATGTTGTAAATGAGTTGAAAACGAAAAGCCCAAAAGCCACATCCTCGTGTCTGTAATACTTGCTCCATAGCTCGACACCTGGGTACTACATAACGCGTGTAATTGAGTGCTTTCGTTTTCACTTGGGTCAAAAGCGCAACCCAAAAAGGGGGCAGTTGCGCCATTGATGGAACCCTTAATGACAAAATGGAATATCTAGACACCAGTCCCACGTTATACCTACTAACCTAGGGGGATTGGTTGAGTGCCCGGGAGGCCTGGTTGGATTGGATTGCTACATGCTTTTCGGCCAACTCTGGGCTGCCCACAGTCTTCCAACTCCAGGTCCCCCCCCTTAATAAAGTTGAACTTGTTTACATGGCTCCAGCATGTAAGGCTGCTCGCCGTCTTCGGCAGTAACATCGCCAATCTAAGCACTACCGGTATAACCTTATCACAATACATTGTTCACCAAAGAAACCGAAACATAATATTACCGGTATATATATAATAATATCTCTGGCAGATCTACGGTATGTGCACTGGGAGTGTTCAGAGAGACAGGGTGTGCTAAACCAAGATCAGGGATCAAAAGTCTACAGAAGATAGGGGGTTGAACAATGAAGGAGAAAACAAAGTACATTGTGCCAAGCGCTGGGATACATTCCCAAGAAAACTAACCTCGGTGTGGCCCAGTGCATGTAAAAAGCCCGAAGGGCGTGTTTATATTAGATAGTTATACCATTTCTTGAACTTCAACTTGATGACATATGTTCAGCCAGCAATCTGGCTGCGTTACGTCTTCGGCAGTAAAAGCATATACCAGGAAAAATGTAAACGCGAACAAATCATTGTTTCGATGTTTTCATTTTATTTCTTATTTTTATCATTTTAATTTCCTTAGAAGGCCCTTGTTGCGGTCAGGGTAATTCAAAGCGCGCACTTTTGAGCTTTTGAGCGCTGACTTTTTGACCCCCTCTGCGCTTTAAGCGCAGTTTTTTGCAACTCCCTGTGGGCGCAGCAAGCAATTTTTGCGCTTTTTGCACTACAAAGCGCAGTTTTTTTGTTTTCAAGTGTGCTAAAGCGCTGGCCAATTTGGCCATTTGAAGTACCCTGGTTGCGGTTACGGGACGAGTAGTGGAGCTTTGCGATACGATATTGTGGTGTCGTCCCGTTGGAGCTCAAATCGTTGTATTTCTTGTATCGCACCATTCGTACGTGGTGGATCTATTGGGGATAAAAGTACCGGGGTGCCAAGTGTCGAATCTGTGTCGGTTGGAGCCGTTGGGTAAGGCCTTAATAACTCTAAATAGTAGGCCCTCAAACCTACATACCGGTCTAGACGTATAGGCCTTCTCGGGCCTATACTCCTACAGTTGAATTTAGTCATTTTTCATTCCTTCCTAGTTTCTCAGCCAGTTGTTTCAAGAGACAGCTTTGATACATCATGAGCCTGGGGCAGGGTAGTGCAGGACGCAGCGTCCTGCGTCGCAAGACGCAACATGGAAGGGCTCCGTTGCGTCGCAGACGCAGGTTCTGGATGTTGGTTGCGTCTCACCCGTCAGTTGATTGGCCCACCACCACTCCATTTCCGTGGGCTACGGGTTATGTTGATAGAAGGACGCAGCCTACAGGATTGACTGCGTCCCAGGACGCAACCTACCGAATTAGGGTGTGTCCCAGGACGCAACTCCTGGGGTCCGTTTGAAGTACCCTGGCCTGGGGGCTCCTATACCGGTAGATAGTCACCATTACTAGGTTAGGTCATAGCGTCGGCCTGCCACTAGGGTAGGACAAACCGACAGCTAGCTGGCTTGTGCAAACACGCACATTATGCGATATACAGTCATAGCATAACAAGTTGTCTATCTTGATTGCGTTAATTTTACATCTGGTTTCTTAGTCATCTCGCATTTAGTTAGATTTCAATTGCAGCCTACAGCCAGTCTGTAACTTCAGCTTTAGATCTTTGTTTAGTCCTTCCTAGTTTCTCAGCCAGCTATCAATTCTGTATAGGTTCGCATTAAATCTGGTTTCTTAGCCAATTAGCAGTTTGTTAGATATCAGTTGTCATTCATTGCGCATGTCATCAGCCATCACCGTGTCCACCTATCAGCATCAATTGCGGTTCACTTGATCGTTTTATGTCTTGGTGACTACTACTGTGCTTCCTTAGAACTATAGCTGTAGATAGTAACAGTTTCCCGTAAACTGTGTCATCCTTCATGACACGGTGACAGCTTCCTGTTGGCTGCGTCACCGGTTCTACTTACACGTGCTGTCTTGCCGGCTCCCGGCTTAAGATCCCTGGCTTAGGTTCTAGTCTCAGGTTACAGGCTGCCGCCCCTTGACCGCTGGTGCCCCTTGATGGGTCTCCTGTGCTTGTAACGTTATTCTCGTCTCCGTGTATAGATTGGCGCGTCTGTTCCGCTGCTTTCATCTCTGTCCACTCTCTGGAGTGTATTAAAGCTGATAGGTTATCGGGCTCATCATGGTACCACTGCTTTGCAATGCATCTTCTGCGTCGTCCTCTACTTGGCTTCAACGAGCTTCATTCTGGAAGTTCCGAAGTCCTGACATGACGACACATTGGCTAGACAATTGCGCGCCAGCGGCCTTTGCTGCCGGAGAGGAGGATCCTTCCGCCATCGTGGAAGTAACCCCCCCCCAGTCATTCCTCCATCTTCTCTTCCTTTTCCTCCCCTGCCGTCTGTCGCCTCCTCCCGTCTGTCGTAGTTGACTGTGACGTGCAGACTCAAGTCGGCGACTAGCCTGGACATCGGTGGAGATACCCCGTCTTCGTCTGCTCGCGTCCTTGACGTCGCTAACCTTTCTCCGGTGTTTGAGGCTCTGCCTGCGGACCCGGAGTTTGCCAAGCCGGCCAAGCTCCCTGCTGATGTCTACGTCGTCTGTCCCCCCTTTGCTCTGCCCAGCCGATGGTCGGCTACTTCCATGAGCTTGCGCTGTAGTGGCTCTGTGCTACCTTCTTGAGAATTTTTTCGTTCAAGCTGGCGGATCGCCGGCACTGCCGTAGGGTTCGCCAGAGGATGACGACCTACGCGTCTGGACCTGGAGATTCTGGAGGTGGTAGGAAGCAGGGGGGTATGGTCAGCACCACTACGGGTGCTGCTCCCTCTACCCCCCAACCGGGTGAGTCGAGCGATAGAGGGGGGGACTTGGGATTGACTGATCATCGACGGAAGGATATTAGGACCTTTACATGCCTCGGCTCTGCTCTTCGCATCCTAGCGATAAATTTTCGAATTCTGCCCTTGCGATTTGCGATTTTCTGCCATTGGTGCGATTTTCTGCACCAGGTGCGACTTGCTGCACTGTCATCCTCGTCTCCTTTTTCCCATACCTCAAATCTCGACTTCGCCCTAACGCTTCCCCACCTTCTGTGATCCCAGGTGTCGCAGCGCCGGACTTCGCCCATGCTAAAGGCCGAAGTGGACGCCGTCCTGGCCCTCGTCCAGCGGCCGTGGAGGTTCTTTGGCATGATATCTTGGTGGATATTTTTTCTCTCTTGGGATCCTTGGGACCCCTGGGTGCGTTCCGTGGTTCGACAGAGGTCACTTCTTTGTCTTACCGTACCCCCTGGTCCTTCCCATGGGTGCCCTCTTTAGGTGCATGCCTCTGCTACATGGGTTTGAGTTCAAGTGTTTGAGTTCTGATAGGGCTTAGGAATTTTTAGTTAAGTGGTATAGAGGCATAGTTGATCTCGATTGGTTGTGGCAGTGCATGAGTTGTTGATGATGACACTGCTCAGCAGAGTGCTAGTGTGTTATCTTCGCAATCGGCTGTACAACTAGGGTGACAAGACTCTGTACGAGTTGTTCTTTGGGGTTCTACCTGATGTGTCGTTGTTACGAGTGTATAGTTGCCATTGCTCGTTTGAAGTAAATGGGATATTGCGTAACAAGCTAGTTAAAAAGGCATTATTTGGTAGACTGGTTGGGTATTCCCTGGTGAGTAAGGGTTATTATATTTGGGTTCCGATGTTGCGCTAGGTAGTAGAGAGTAGTGATGTACTCTCTATATCCAGTTCAGTTCTAGACTGTCTTCCAGGGCTCTCCCATTAGTATGGGTCCCCGTGCTCGCTTGCATCCCTCCTGTCATCAAACGGTGATATGTTAGTGTAGCCGGTAATTCCCTACGCCCTTTAGCAACCCCAATTGTTGATGGCTAGCCTGGCTAGGATGTATCCAGATTGCGTTCAAGACCAGGGCCTGATAATGCTGTATTGTGTGTGAAGTTTTCGGGTGGGTGGGAGTCGTTTTTCCGAATTTTAATTTAGCCGAATCTCAGGGGGTCGCCAGGCCCTCCTCTGTGCCATGTTTTATCGGTGAAGCTCTAGGATTAAGACAGCCTCAGGTCATAGTGGAGCTTGATATAGGTCCACTGTCCACTAGTTGCCACCCCCCGTCCACCTGTTCGAATGGCTCGCGGGCGTTGTTGATCCCTTCGCCTCCTGCTGTCCCTGGTGGTTTACACCGGACAAGGCTTTGTAACGATGTGGCCGTCACGTGGAGTGAGTGATGATCTTGAACACTGGTCTGGCTCTGATTGTTGTTGGCTGGGGTGTTACAGTCAACCTAGGATTCATTGTTTTCGGTGCTGCTGGTTCTCATACGTAGGTTAACATGGCCCTATGTGTGGGTGCCTATTCCTCAGCACCTCCTAGACTGTCTTATAGGGTAGTGTAGATTGGTGGAGCGTTACGACGCTTTGTTTAGGCAGCTTCCTTTTAGCCGTCTTTCTTGGTTTTGGTGGAAGGTGGTAATTAATTCAGACCACCGTTATAGCGTCTTGATGGTTTCTGACTTTTAGTTCCATAGGCAGATGGTTCATTCGGTGGAGCTCATCATAGATTAGCTATTTCTTTTTACTCCACACTGTTTTTAGATCACCAGCCCCTCAGGTGATCATAATTTTTTGTGGAGTGTAGTAGTTGTTTCCCTTCGGATTTACTGTAAATTGGGGGGCTGGGTAATCTTGCAGTTGTACTTGCAGATGTACCGCCGCTCACCTCTTTCTTGTTCTTCCGAGTATATTTCAAGCGCCCTTTCAGTCCTTCCTTTGCAGTAAATTCTTTGAAGTCCTTTTTCTGCGTTTACTATTTTTCAAGTGGACAATAGGTTTTCTGTCCTGTGTCTAACCTTCTATTGTTCATTGAACTGTGTTTCCTTTGTTGGTTACGAGTTTCTTGAAAATTTTAACTTCGCATCCTTTGGATTTTTTCAGTTGCTGCAGGTTTGGTTTGCTTGTGGTTAGGCGCTTGGTTTGTCTTGAGTGCACAAGTTCTTTGCGGTGCGATACCCACCTCCTAGAATGTTTTTAGTCAGTGCCGTAGCTGGGGATTTATGATAATTAACTTTCATACATTTTCTTACTTCCATCTTTGAGTAAGAAACCAGTTCATCATGTTTTTTTCATCCCAACCTAGTCATGAATTCTATGCTAAGAATAGTTTTTAAGGTAGTGGATTTTTCCATCGACTTTTTATTTCCATAGTACACTTTAGTGTCCTCTTGTCTGCGTCCTGTAGGCTTTGATTCTCTCGTGTGCTGCTCTCACACGATATTTCAGTCTTCTCTTTAGGTTAAGTTCTCGGTTCTTTCAGTCGCCGTTGTTCCCCTCCTTTGGTATTAGGATTGATTTCTGTTTGGCCTCCCTGTGCTTTTCTGGTTTGGTGCCTACTATTCTGGATGAATAGTATTTTTGCGCTTACCATGGATGGTTACATTTCCATTTTGGTCTCAGCTCAGCTCGGTATGACCCAAGTTTTTTGCTGCTACATTTTCGGAGTACCACAGTGGTTTTAGGTTCATCCTTTCTCATCCTTTTTTCTCTTAGTCAAGGCTTTCTTCTGGTTTCCTGGTTTTCCACCGTTCCTTAATTTTTTGTTTGCTACCAGTTTATGTTTCTCTGACCCTGGTGTCATAGGTGGAGAAGTAGTATTGTATGTCACCTGCGTCATAGGTGGAGTATCAGCATCAATTGCGGTTCACTTGATCGTTTTATGTCTTGGTGACTACTACTGTGCTTCCTTAGAACTATAGCTGTAGATAGTAACAGTTTCCCGTAAACTGTGTCATCCTTCATGACACGGTGACAGCTTCCTGTTGGCTGCGTCACCGGTTCTACTTACACGTGCTGTCTTGCCGGCTCCCGGCTTAAGATCCCTGGCTTAGGTTCTAGTCCCAGGTTACAGGCTGCCGCCCCTTGACCGCTGGTGCCCCTTGATGGGTCTCCTGTGCTTGTAACGTTATTCTCGTCTCCGTGTATAGATTGGCGCATCTGTTCCGCTGCTTTCATCTCTGTCCACTCTCTGGAGTGTATTAAAGCTGATACCACCACTGTCGCTGCGGTCCATCGGATGCATCCGCGGATGGGTCCAGTGGAAGTTGCTGTGCTGTGGTGCCCCCCTAAACCCCTCAAGTACATCGTGCGTTTTTGGCAGAGCCCCTTCTTCAAGGTGGCGGGCGCCCCCAGGGTTACCCATATGTTCGTCCGACAGCGACCGTTTGACAGAGACGAAGCCTGACACGTCAGCCAACGGTCTCGTAACTAACTAGCTTCCGTTGCCACCTGTCGCTGTCGCTCCGTCGCGAACACTCCCCGCCAATTTTTAGCGTCGCTTGCGACGCTGCATAGAACTTGTCACTTCCTCACCTGTTCCCTATTATCCTTACGCAAAATTTCCCCAAGATTGGGGGGGGGCGGGGGCCAGTCCAGGAGCGGGGACCAAGCGAGGCCGTATTCACCCGAGGGGCGCCGAGGGGTACGCACCAGAGATGGTGCATACCCCTCTGGTGTGCACCCTACACCCCGCACCCCGGGGTGCACCCCCTACACCCAGGCATCCACCGGGGCATACACCCGCATACACCCCCATGGGCGCGCCCAGGTCCGCTCCGCTCCGCGGCTGTAGTGTCTCACTAAAAAGTGCACATCACACTAACACCTCTCGCTTCCACCTCACATCGGCCGAACTGCCACTGAACTTCCTCCCCCTCTTGCGCATGCGCCATTACGCCTCGTCATATCCCTACCGCGACATCCCTGTACTCCATTCATTTAGCTACGCCGCTGTGCCTTCATTTGTTTACTATAAATTAGATCCCTCCTCTCGTCCAGAATGCACTTTCTCGCAGCAGTGCTGAGATTCATTTGCGTGCTCTTGCTCGTCTCGTGCACGTTTGCTTCCAAGTATGACAACAAACGCGGATTCAAGGTGCGCAGGGTTGCTATGGATCTATTCCGAAAAGGCACCGGCCTCTTGTTTCGCATTTTACCAGCCCTCGCCCAAAACTGACCTTCGAAGTCCCTAAAGCTTTGAAGACTGAATCGTCCTCGGTACCAGTGTATGCAGCCACACGATTACGGCCCTTGTTACGAGGTTCGTTTCATTGTGTCTCGAAAAGTGGTGTGGGAAGTTTTTCTTGAACTCTCATTAAGTGGTTTGGTTCCATTGTACACATCAACCTTTAGACTGCTCACCATCTGCCTACAGAGTAAATATAGGTGGTACCAACAGTACTACACCACACTTCCCCACTTGCAACCACATGAGTTTAGGCCGTTGATTGGCATGGGGAGTATCAACACTCCTACAGCACTCTCACGAAGGTCCTTGTCTGTGCTGACTCTTAGTCTGTCAGCAGGGCCGTGAGGAGCAGTTTAAATCAAATTCAGAGCTCAACATGCTCAGACCGCTGCCATGCATGCTTATGGAACCCTGTGCTGGCTCCCAGGGTGATACTCGCAACACATCACCCCCTACCCCCCCCCCACCACCACCACCACCACCACCACCACCAGCCCCCCCCACCACCAGCCCCCACCCCACTCCCACCCCACCCTACATACCACCATCCACAAACAAACACCCCCCACCCACCCCCCCCCCCCCCCCCCCTACCACCACCATACACACACAAACACCCCCCTTGCGGTGATCTGGTCACAGGGAAGTTATCTAGGTTTTAACCCTAGAGGCAAGGTAATACTTTGCTCATCCCTTGCACCCAGCAGGTCCTGTTTTTCCCTAAGGAAATTGACCAGTGTTTTTTCGTAGCACCCTGATGCTCCTAGCAGCCTTTTGTGTGCTGGTAGTGTTTTTGGCTGCAACAGGTAACCCCCCAAAGCTCTAATGTAGCTCCATGATGCTCGTAGCAGCCTTTTGGGTGCTAGCAGTGTTCTTGGCTGCAACAGATAATCCCCCAAAGCTCTAACGTAGCACCCCCCAAACACCAAGCTACGTAATTTAGCACTTGTGCTACAAGTAGCATCTTCAAGAAAAACCTGAGCATGTTGAGGAGGAGCAGAATGTAGCAGAATGTGGCAGAGGAGCAGAATGTAGCAAGGGCAGGGCTAAGCATGCAAAGACCGCTGTAAAAATGAACCCTAAATCCTGGTCAAGCAGCAACTTGAGGGGGAAATGTAAAGATTGCTCACGTTGTCAACCCTAAACTGGTAATTTCGTTGAATCCTGACACATACTATTGACGTCTGACAGTTGTATCAGGGTTCAGAAATTTGATGCCTGAAAATTGATATTTACAGCAATTCAGCGAATGATTTGGAATTCGATGTTTTTGAAACTGGTCGTAGGGAACACTTCGTACCTCTAAATTCCAAATCATCCTCTGAATTTATAGAACACAAAGAGGACCAATCCACTAGCCATGTAGCTTCGGCTCATATATATCAGCTTCGGCTTCTGAGCTATTGCTTATGCTCAGCGTCCTCTGTATAGATCATATAGCCTGCTGGGCATGGTATTAAGGGAGCCCAGTCTTACTGCGGTAGAGAAGGGGCTACTACTGTACCTGAACAGTGCTACCATGGCGGTTGACAGCGACCGCGAATACTAAAGCGCACCTGTAGAGATTCAAACTCAGGACCTTCTTCAGTCTAGCAAAATGATCAACCACTGAACCATTCGCCGAACTGGGATGAGACCAGACCTACAACCTACTGGAGCACGATATAGCTAAGTTCCCCTCCTTGGTCCACCCTCCCACTCACACCTACTCCCTCTTACGTCTTGTGGGATGGGGTGGGATGGTGATGGTGTGTTTAGGGGAAGGGTGGGTTCAACAGACCCACAACCTTCTGGAACCAGACGTAGCTAAGTTCCCCACCTTGGTCCACCCTCCCAATCACACCTACTCCCTCTTACGTCTTGTGGGATGGGGTGGGATGGTGATGGTGTGTTTAGGGGAAGGGTGGGTTCAACAGACCTGCAACCTTCTGGAACCAGACATAGCTAAGTTCCCCACCTTGGTCCACCCTCCCACTCACACCTACTACCTCTTACGTCTTGTGGGATGGGGTGGGATGGTGATGGTGTGCTTAGGGGAAGGGTGGGTTCAACAGACCCACAACCTTCTGGAACCAGACGTAGCTAAGTTCCCCACCTTGGTCCACCCTCCCACTCACACCTACTACCTCTTACGTCTTGTGGGATGGGGTGGGATGGTGATGGTGTGTTTAGGGGTAGGGTGGGTTCAACAGCCCTGCAACCTACTAGAACAAGATGTAGCCAAGTAATTGAAGCACCCACCACCACCCACCACCACCCACCACCACCACCACCCATCACCACCACCCATCACCACCACCCACCATCCCCACCACCCACCACCACCACCACCACCTCGCAGACCTTAAACCTACCAGAACAAGAAGTAGCCAAGTTCCTTCAGCACAGGGAGACCTGCTCCGCCTTCAGCCCTGTTGGTCTCATAGACCTACAAACACACCATTCCCATCCCTGTCACCACATCTCCACCCTTTTCCCGCCCTCACATGCACACCCTCTGCTCCCTTCCTCCCGCCCTCTCACCCTGACCTCCCACTCACACCTTCTACCCTGGTTGATCCCACAGACCTGCAATCACACCACTCCCATCCCTGTCACCACATCTCCACCCTTTTCGCACCCTCACCTGCGCAACCTCTGCCCTCTTATCCCGCACCTCTCGCCCTGCCCTCCCACACACCCCATCAACCCCCGATGTCTCACAGACCTACAACCTACCAGAAGAGGATGTAGCCTTGTACTTGATGCACCCACCACCACCACCACCACCATCACCACACACCACCACACACCACACACCACCACTACCACCACCACCACCACCACCACCACCTCACAGACCTACAACCTACCAGAACAAGTAGCTAAGTTCCTTCAGCACAGGGAGACCTGCCCCGCCTTCGGCCCTGTTGGTCTCATAGACCTATAACCACACCACTCCCATCCCTGTCACCACATCTCCACCCTTTTCCCGCCCTCACATGCGCACTCTCTGCCCCCTTCCTCCCGCCCCTCTCGCCCTGCCCTCCCACACACCCCATCTACCCCCGATGTCTCACAGACCTACAACCTACCAGAAGAGGATAAAGCCAAGTACTTGAAGCACCCACCACCACCACCACCACCGCGCAGACCTACAACCTACCAGAAGAGGATGGAGCCAAGTACTTGAAGCACCCACCACCACCACCCACCCACCAAAACCAATACCAAAACCACCACCACCCACCCACCACCACCACGCAGACCTACAACCTACCAGAAAAGAATGTAGCCAAATACTTGAAGCACAAGGAGACGTCCTCCGCCGTCCATCGCCATAACAACCGCGATAAGATGAAGGAGCACCCTGACGTGCAAAAGTTCTTGCAGTGGAAGGAGATGCACAAGGTAGGGGGGAGGGGGGGGGGGGGGGGGCACTGTTGATTAGTGGAGGGAGATGCACAAGGTGTGTGTGTGTGGGGAGGGGGGGGGGGGGGGGGGGGGGGGGGGGGGGGGGCACTGTTGATTAGTGGAGGGAGATGCACAAGGTGGGGGGGTGAGGTGCAAGGTAGGGGTGGGGGGGGGGGGGAGGGGGGGCACTGTTGATTAGTGGAGGGAGATGCATAAGGTAGGGGGGAAGGGGGGGGGGGGGGGGGGGGGGGGGGGGGGCACT
Organism: Chlamydomonas sp. ICE-L; assembly: GCA_013435795.1. Taxonomy (NCBI): domain Eukaryota; kingdom Viridiplantae; phylum Chlorophyta; class Chlorophyceae; order Chlamydomonadales; family Chlamydomonadaceae; genus Chlamydomonas; species Chlamydomonas sp. ICE-L. Next base: position 177,710 of record JACBWV010000196.1, on the reverse strand, counting down.
GTTGACTTTTGGAGGGAGATGCACAAGGTGGGGGGGGGGGGGGGGGGGGGGGGGGGGGGGGGGGGGCACTGTTGATTAGTGGAGGGAGATGCACAAGGTGGGGGGGTGAGGTGCAAGGTGGGGGGGTGAGGTGCAAGGTGGGGGGGTGAGGTGCAAGGTAGGGGTGGGGTGGGGGGGAGGGGGGGCACTGTTGATTAGTGGAGGGAGATGCATAAGGTAGGGGGGAAGGGGGGGGGGGGGGGGGGGGGGGGGGGGGGGCACTGTTGACTTTTGGAGGGAGATGCACAAGGTGGTGGTGTGTATGTGTGTGTGTGTGTGTGTGTGGGGGGGGGGTGCATTGTTGATTAGTGGAGGGAGATGCACAAGGTAGGTGGGCCGGGGCGGGGGCACTGTATATTTTCGGGGATTTCTATGCGTAGCAGCCTCTGGGCAGCTCCCTAAGCCAGCCACTGGATTGACCCCAAAGCTGTCAGCTGCATTGGAACGCTCGTCATGTTAGCTCCAGGGTAATTCAAAGCGCGCGCTTTTGCGCTTTTGAGCGCTGACTTTTTGACCCCCTCTGCGCTTTAAGCGCAGTTTTTTGCAACCCCCTGTGGGCGCAGCAAGCAATTTTTGCGCTTTTTGCACTACAAAGCGCAGTTTTTTTGTTTTCAAGTGCGCTAAAGCGCTGGCCAATTTGGCCATTTGAAGGACCCTGGTTGGCTCTCCGACGCACGAGGTAGCTGCAGGTTTGACCCAAGGATGAGGATAGGGAGCTGGCTAGAAGCTTCTACCAGGGTACTACATTTTGTCATTTTGGGCTGCGCTTTTGACGCAACTGCCTCTTTTGGGGCTGCGCTTTTGACTCGACTGAAAACATAAATCTGCGCGCTGCGCCCAGAGGGGGTCAAAAAATTGCGTCAATCGCGCAGTCGGCCCCCAAAACCTTGCGCGCTAGGGCGCAATAGCGCGCGTCATGTAGTACCCTGGCTTCTCAATCCCCGTTCCGACGAATGGCTCAATGGTTGAGCTCCTAGAAAGAACAAAGAAGTTGCCAGGTTCGAATCCCCATGGGTGCGATTCAGCGTTCGCGGTCGCTGTCAACCGCCATGGTAGCTTTGTCCAGGTAAAGTAGCAGCCCGTTCCCTACCGCCGTAAGACAGGGCTCCCTAAATACCACGCCCCACCAGGTGGTATCATTACCCTGGCTTCTACGCATAAACTGGCAGAGAAAACATGGATAGCGCAAATTTGGTTGCACCACACTCCTGAAAACATACCGTACTGACAGCAAAATTTATCGCCTTTAAAATTTGACGTTTTTTCTTTGGTGGCGACGCTAAGGGGCGGAAATGGGGTTCCGCAGGGTAGAACCCGGGTTGCACAGTGCTCATGATTGGGCGAAACCGTCCGGCAGATTGGTCTGTCCTGGGTTCGAGGGGTGCTCAGTTCGCGTTGTCACCGAAGAAAAACGTCAAAGTTTAAAAACGTTAAATTTTCGCGTCAGTACGGTAATATGACTATATATGGTACATACATTTCGAATGATTGCATTATTTGCAATGTTGCGCTGCAGCCTGGCCACCCACCCCACTCCACCACCCACACCAGTCTGCCGCCCCACCACCACCCACGCCTCTTACTTACCTCTACCCCCTCACACTTCCACACGTGTTTGAATGATTGTATTATTTGCTCTGTAGCGCTGCAGCCTGGCCACCCACCCCACTCCACCACCCACACCAGTCCGCCCACCCCACCCACCTACCTCTACCCCCTCACACATCCACACGTGTTTGAATGATTGTATTATTCGCTCTGTAGCGCTGCAGCCTGGCCACCCCACACCACTCCACCACCCACACTAGTCTGCCCAACCTGCCCAACCCACCCAACCCAACCCACTCCACCCACCCTCCACCGCCCACACTAGTCTGCCCAACCTGCCCAAGCCACCCAACCCAACCCACTCCACCCACCCTCCACCACCCACACCACACCACCCTCCATCACCCACACCACCCTCCACCACCCACACCACCCGCCTTGCTCTGTTGTGCTGCAGGCAGGCCACCCTGATGCTGGAGCCGCCTTCGCTGGCAAGATCCCTCACGACTACATTCACCTCTTGGGTGACCACGAACACACAGAACTGTAGGGGGCTGTGTTTTCCTTTCAGCTAAAAGCAGCAGCTTCTAGGCAGCTCCCCTGACTGGCGCAGGCACCCCTGCAACACACCGAGCTGTAGGGGGTGACTGCACCACGTCTACCGCCAGCAAGGTCCCTCACAACTACGTTCACCTCTTGGGTGACCACGAACACACCGAGCTGTTGGGCGTGACTGCACCACGTCTACCGCCAGCAAGATCCCTCACGACTACATACGTGGTCTTGGGTGACCACGAACACACCGAGCTGTAGGGCGTGACTGCACCGCGTCTACCGCCAGCAAGGTCCCTCACGACTGCATCCACCTATTGGGTGACCACGAGCACACCGAGGTTTAGGGCGTGACTGCGCCGCGTCTGCGGCCAGCAAGATCCCTCACGACTATTCACCTCTTGGATGACCACGGACACACCGAGCTGTAGGGGGCTGTGTTTTCCTTTCAGCTAAAAGCAGCAGCTTCTAGGCAGCTCCCCTGACTGGCTATTCAGCCGAAACTAATGCAACCTAATGTGTCTGAAAGCTGACAGAATAGTTGTCCAGAACTGTCAAAATATTGGGGCTTGGCCTAGTGGATGGCTCAGGGAGCTGCCTAAAAGCTGCTGCTCGTAGCTGAAAAGAAAAACCACGGTAGGGGTGATTGCACTGCGTCTACCGCCAGCAAGATCCCTCACAATTGCATCCACCTCTTGCGTGACCACGAACACACACAGAGCTGTAGGGCTGCGCGCTGTACTACGTCATTTCACAGTTCAGCTGCAGTTACCAGCTGATGGGTTGTAGGGTGACTGCGCTGTGTCTAGCGCCAGCAAGACCCCTCACAATTGCATCCACCTTTTGCATGACCACGAACACACAGAGCTGTAGGGGTGCGCCCTGTACTACGGCATTTCACAGTTCAGCTGCGGTTACCAGCTATAGGGTGACTGCGCTGCATCTACCGCCAGCAAGATCCCTCACAATTGCATCCACCTCTTGCGTGACCGCTAACACACACAGAGCTGTAGGGGTGTGCGCTGAACTACGGCATTTCACAGTACAGCTGCGGTTACCAGCTGAAAAGTAATGATAACGCCTGGTGGGGCGTGGTATTAAGGGAACCCGTCGTACGCGGGTAGTGCACGGTCTACCATCTCAACTGGACAAGCTACCATAGCGGTTGACAAAGACCTGCAACGCTCAGGGCGACCGTAGGGGGAATCGAACCCCCGACCCTGCTTCGTTTCAGCGATTTGGTGTACCACTAGCCCAATCGTATCACTGAAACGGGCTGTCACCAGCTGAAGGGTTGTCAGGTGACTGCGATGTGTCCACCTCATGAGTAAAACAGCAAGCAGCTTACACTCACCGTCAGCCTTTTTGGCTACACTTGGACTATACCCCACTTACAAACTGCGGTACACACTCTGGGGTGTGTGTGTGGAGGGCTGAGTTTGGCAGGTGGTTTAGTGGGTGGGTGGGTGGGTGGGGGGATAAGGGTGGGGGGTGGAGGGGGATTAATGTACTTGAATACTTGATTAGCAGCAATGAGACGTGGAGTGTACAAAGATATTTAAAATCGACTCATGGTTGGTTTACCCATTCATCCCCTATCCTGCCACCATCTGGTCCACTGTGCCAGGCTGGCACAGGGGACCAGATGGTGACAGGATAGCAGATTACAGGTGATGCATATTTGTTGTTTTCGTCCATTCATCCAACTGGTGACATGGTAGATGTACCTTGTGATATCCCATCTGCATGTTGTTCAGTGTAGTGTGTACACTTGAACTTGAACTTGGTTACATAGCTTCAGCCAGCAATTTGGCTGCTCGCTGTCTTTGGCAGTAAAAAACACCCCAAGCCAGCTGGATTAGCTAAGGGCGGCCAGGTTGTTTCTTGCCGTCTGCGCCCCCAAAGGAAAATTCTTCCATTCGAAAACAAACATGGTAAGCTCATGCATAAATACATAAAAAGTACGCCCTATAGCCATGTAACCAACTTCAAGTTACCATTACCGTACATTCTGTACTCAGCTGTGTGGACTGTGTAATATTATTGTTTATGCTACCCATGTTTACTACTTTACTTGTTTACTCCGCCCATAGACGGTGGGAATCCTGAAGCCTTATTTTGTTCCTTCTTTTTCAAGAAGGATTTTCGCGTTTAGGGCGGGTCTCCCTGCGCCAGCCTTAGACTAAGGAAACTGTATTAATGTATGATATAATAAAAACAAAATAAAAACAATTCCGTTAATGTGCGTGGCCCAAATAAATGCCACCTAGTTATCTAGTGCCACCTCTCTCGGCTGATCGACCACATCATAAAGCAAACAAACAAATAATGTGATTGCATTCTGTAATCGAGATCGTGGAGCGAGTAGTAACAATCATACAACCCATGTTTACTCTGCCTACAGATAATGAGAATCTTGAAGGTTGATCCAAATCAAAGTAAACATAAACACGATTGCATTGTACCAAAGGTTGGACTAAAGCAACGCATGCATTTGAATGTGCAGAACCAAAACATGGTGAGCCCGTGGTGAGCAATGAAACGTTTCATAGAGATGACTTCGTTACATCATGAGTGCGGGGGCGCGTATAGATAGTCAACATAACTAGGTTAGGTCACACTGTCGGCCTGCCACTAGGGTAGGACATACCGGCAGCTAGCTGGCTTGTGCATGGCACTCGCGCATAATAAGCTAAGAATGCAGTCATGGCATAACAAAACGCTAGCCTAATCACACATCAGTGGATCCCAGAGTGCTCCCGTTAATAATACCGTTCCTAACCGATATATTAGTAGGATTTATATTGGCGATGCTCTCTCCCTCGAATCCTCGACTCCAGCGTTTTCATTTTTTCTGATTTTCTATTTCTAAGGCTTCCGCTACTTATTAAATTCTATGAAAACAAAAGCTTAAGTAAGCTGACTCATAAAATGTTAGCTGGTAAATAAATTTCTATCAAACCCGATATATAAGTAGGATATCGTCTGCTCCCCATGGTGTACCGGCTCATGCAGCAGACGACAGCCTTATCAACACTGCACCATGGGTCTCCAGATTGAAAGCAAGGCATACACACAAGCAATTGTATGTGTTGGACTTCATAGACTCCCGCCTGCTTTGCATCAGTATATTCGGAACCACGGTCCCGTATCCTAGAGGGTCCCGAATTAGCTTAGCCCTCATGTAAAATGGTTCAATTACAATCGATGATGGCCGCCATGTGGCGTCTGACTAGTTGGCGACCATGATTGGAAGTCCTGAACTGACGACCAGCAATACCTGAATTTGAAGTTGGTTGCATACGTATGTGGGCTTCAGGACTCGAGCCTTCCAGGTTGCTCGCCATATTCAGCTAATCAGCGAACATTCAAAACAGTACTAAAATAAAAAACGAAAAATCAAGGGGTGCCGGGATCAGGAAAGGGAACTGAAGACCATTATTTTAATGAAAGGATTTGGAATGGGTCCATGAGATGACAGCAGCGGCTACCATCATTGATTTTTATATTATAAATGATGATATATTTACGGTTTATCTGCAGACGTGTCTTTGGTCCCGTCTCTGGTCAAGGTTCCTGGTTCCTGGTTCACAGGTCCTGAACCGGTTAGACAGACCAGAGACCACCACCACCGCCACCGCCAGACTGGAGTCTGTGGCTGTCATCATCCTGGTCATCATCCACCCATGCATGTATTGCGAGACCGCCCAAGACAAGCTCCTCACACACAGGTCGTCATATCCCGTTCCTCGTCCGCCTTGCTAAGCTACATGGCATTGGCATGAAACTACTATGATACTAGCCACTCGAAGCCTAAACGCGGGCATACTTCCTGCTCATCACCAACGCGCGCTAGCTTGCCACTCACGCAGCACCCAAGTTATAAACGCAGCGCAAAGTGCGGGCTCGAGTGCACCAACTTCCAAAATGGATCCCGTGCAGAAAGCTCGCGAGAAGATGGGATACCAAAACAAATGGAGCAGGTACAAAGTGGATGAGAGTAACCAAGTCGAGTGGGACAAGCCGTTATCATCCGACCCCACAGTTGCGATCATCGGAGGAGGGATCTCAGGCCTCGCCTGTGCCTTGGAGCTGAAAAGGCAGTCGATCCGATGCACAGTGTTCGACACAGGGGCCCGTGACGTGGGAGGGCGCATGGCGACCCGTGGGACAGCTGACGCCAGCTACAAGCAAGCTTGGCTGGGGGACAAGGTAGCAGCCAAGGAGGAGCTTCTTTTTGACCACGCGGCCCAATTCTTCACCGCCACCGATCCATCGTTCAAGAAATTGGTGCTAGAGTGGGAGAAAGAGGGTCTGGTGAAGGCTTGGGAGGGTCCCGTGGGCACCCTAGATGCTGAGGATGGGGTATTCTCTTCTATGCCTGATGATGCACCCACCAGGTGGGTGTCAACAACGGGGATGAAAGGCCTAGCTGTCAAGTTGGCCAACCAGCTGAAAGATGGAGGACTAGTTAAGATCCAGCGCCCGCTGTGGGTTAGCAAGCTGCAAGCTGTGAAAGATGAGGGCTGGAAGCTGATAGGCGAGGGAGGCAAGCCAGCTGGCAGCTTTGATGCAGTGGTTATTGCGCACAATGGCAAGTGTGCCAACAGGCTAGTGGGCCCTGTTGGGGCGCCGCATGTGGCTACGCAGCTCATGAAACTGAAGCTGAGCGCTGTGTGGGTTATGATGGTTGCCTTTCAGAAGCCCTTGGCAGTGGGGTTTGAGGGGGCATTCATCAAGAACAGTGGCGTGCTCTCTTGGGCGGGGAACAACACCCTCAAGATGGGCTTGAAATACAGCCAGCCTGGCGTTGAGTGCTGGACTCTGATGAGTACAGATGCCTTTGGCCAAGCCAACAAGGTCCCTCAAGAGCGTGTCCCTCCTGACGTCCACGAGAAAGTTGCGCAAGAAATGTTGGCGGCTTTTGCTGCCTCACTTCACGTGGAAGAGCTTCCCCCAACGAGCACGTATCGCATGCAGCTATGGGGTGCAGCCCTCCCCCTCAACACTCCGCAAGTTGACTGCATCCTGGACCCCCTATCCAGGGTGGGAGTAGTTGGAGATTGGTTGCTTGGCGGTAGCATCCAGTCTGCCGTCGTCTCCGGAACAGCTCTGGCGCAGCAACTATCAGCACTGAGGGGAGTTGACACTGCTGACTTGTCAAGCTTCAAGCTAGGGCTGGAGACCCCTTTCCAGACTTTGCAAGGAGTGTCGCCCATTGGAGAGTTCCCAGGAATCGCTGTCCCCTCAGCACCTCCTCCACCACCACGAAACCAGGGCAAGGCTGGTGGTCGAGGCGGAGGTAGTGGAAGCGGAGGTGGTGGAGGCAGAGGTGGTGGAGGTAGAGGCGGTGGAAGCGGAGGCGGGCGTGGTGGTGGAGGCGGGTCAGCTAGAAGGGAGACCCCCAACAGTGGGAATGGAGATGGGACGCAGCCAAGGCAACAGTCGGGAAGAGCCACAAGGCCAGTTCCTGCTAAAATCTGAAGAGGCTGAATTGGAAGGCTGCTAAGGCTGGAGCCCCCCCCCCCCTTTCCAGTCATTGCAGACATTCCAGACATTGCAGTCTTTTTCCAGCTACAAGCAGCAGCTTCTAGGCAGCTCCCTGAGCCAGGCACTAAGCTAAGCCCCAAGATTTCAAAAGTTCTGGCTAGTGGATTCTGTCAGCTTCCAGGCACACTAGGTTGCATCAGCTTTGGCTGAATAGCCAGTCAGGGGAGTTGCCTGGAAGCTGCTGCTTACAGCTGAAAAGAAAAATAGTGATTGTAAGTGGTCACACTGGAGTGTTTCCAGGAGTGTTTCCAGGAATCGCTGTCCCTACATCACCACCACCACCACCACCATGAAACTTAGGCAAAGCTGGTAGTGGCACTGTTTTTCTCTTTGGCTACTAGCTGCAGCTTCTAGGCAGCTCCCTGAGCCAGCCACTGGGCTAAGCCTCAAAAGTTCTGCAGCGCTAGAAAGCTGATTACGCCAGCTGCAAGGTGCACTATGTTGCTTTAGGTTTGGCTGATTAGCCAGCCAGGGAAGCTGCCTAAAAGCTGCTGCTCTTGGCTGAAAAGAAAGACAGTGGGTGGTGGACGCGGGGTAGCTAAAAGGGATGTCCCTAAGAGTAGCCAAGGAGATGGGCTGATGGGATACAGCAACGGCATTAATCAAGTAGAGCAGTCAGGCTAGTCCCTTCTGAAATCTGAACTTGCTGATTAGGAATTGGGACTGTTACGTGGTTATATTCGCCTAAGGCGTCTAACTTTCTGCAGAATACAGCAGCCCTCCCCCCCCCCCCCCCCCCCCCCCCCCGTGCGATACCCACAGGAACCAGGGAGTATGACCACCAGGTAGTGCAGGACTCAGTGTCCTGTGTCGCAGGACGCAACATGTGGAGGGTCCGTTGCGTCCCAGACGCAGGTTCAGGATGTTGGTTGCGTCTCACCCATCAGTTGATTGGCCCACCACCACTCCATTGCCGTGGGCAACAGGTTCTGTTGATAGTAGGACGCAGCCTTAACATTCAACTGCGTCCTAGGATGCAACCTACCGAATTAGGTGCGTCCCAGGGCGCAACCTACCAAATTGGGGTGCGTCCCAGGAAGCAACCCCTGGGGTCAGCTTGAAGTAACCTGATGACCACTAGGACTTCAATCCAGGACGTCTAGTTTGTGGAGACCATTTATATACCCTGCTGTATCACTAGAGGCTGGGCACGATGAATCCTCTGAACTAGGCATATCTTTTAACCATGGTAGAAAAACCCGGTGGTTTTCTATTTTTGCTTTTCTGGACAAGAATCAGACGCCCAAAAATCCCTCCGTCGGTTTGCCCACAACTTTCGGTCGACTTCCTTGCGGGATGCACAGACCAGTTATGAAAGAGAATCGTGGGTAGACAGACTTGAATCCTCTGTCCTAGGCTTGTAATTTCAACTGTTCTCATCCATTTGATTTCATTCTGTACTCAATCCTGTTTCGACGAATGGCTCAATGGTAGAGCTTGTTGAGACAAGTATTAGCGCTTCAGTATTAGCGGTCGCTGTCAACCGCTATGGTAGCTTTGTCCAGGCAAAGTAGCTGCCCGTCCCCTATCGCCGAAGACAGGGCTCCCTAAATACCACGCCCCACCAGGCGTTATCATTACTTTTTGTCGTTTTGAAAACCCCTATAGGGCTCCTTTGGTGATTAGCATTTGTGGAATGCGAATTTCTGTACTGCTGCATGCAACAGACTGCCATACCTATGAAGACTGATGGGTATGATAAGTTTTTTTGTATTGTTTTTTATCGTTCAGAAGAAGAAGAAACAATTCGGAAAATGATTTGTTCGCGTTTACATTTTCCTGATAATAAGTTTTTTTTACTCCCGAAGATGGCAAGCAGCCAAATTGCTGCATGAAGCTATGTAACTAAGTTCAAGTTCAAGAATATGAAGACGGCGAGAAGCCAAATTGCCGGCTGGAGCAATTGAATTATGTTCAAGCAAACAACTGGATACCGTAGGAGTGCTTTGACCACAACTGTTCCTGTGCTGCTTAGTCAGGAGGCGGCACACAGCCTCAAGTCGTTACCGGCTAAAAGTCAAAAAATATGTTTCCAAGTTGAAGTTGCTATTGCCGCAGTATGTGTTGGCTATATGAGCACCGGAATCGAGTGCAGCGGACTGAAGCCAGGGTTTAGGACCGGGCCAGGGTCCAGTTAGGACCAGGGTTACATGTAACCGCAGACAGCAAGTTCAGGAGAGGGGAGAGCAAGCAAGATACTTCCGTATATGGCTTGCCATTGAGAAATGTTTCCAGTGCAGGCAAGACGCGGTCTAACCAAAGAAAACTGAGAGCCGAACATGCCTGTTGCGTGTAAATAGATGTCTACACGCAATGCAGTTGGGAGACGGTGGGCAGCCCAGAGTTGGCAGAAAAACCATGTGACAATCCAATCCTAGACACAATGCAAGGGCCCACGAGGCCACCACAATAGCCGTCACCCAAGCCCTAAACCTAGAAACCCCTACCCAATGTCACGAAGCCACAATGGCGGCAGCTTCCCCCTTGAACTGTGGGCTTGAATTCGAACGGCGAGCCACACGCGTTCGAACAGGAGATCCGATTTGCCTGGGATTTTTTCCGGAGTAGCTTCACCCTACCTGTGCAATGTCATGAAGACACAATGGGCCAACTGGGCAAGACCTTGGGGGAACGCTCTGCGTACGCCAAGTTCACTCTTGAAGGGATTTGAACGACCCTGGTGGGGAACAGATGCGGCGAAAACGATTAAATAGGAAGACTCATCTGCTGAGTATACTCCCTGGCTTCCGTGGGTATCGCACGGGGGAACTTGAAACAACTAGCAGACAGTGAGCAGCCCTGTGTTGGCTGAAAACCATGAAAACAATCCAACCCGGAGTGACGTAGTATTTAGAGCGGTGGTGTCCTTAATTTTACGTCCCGTGAGTGACTACATTACACGGATGTAACAATTTCAATTCCATGTAACAATCCAATCCTAGAGACAATGGAAAGGCCCACCAGGCCACTACAATAGCCGTCCCCGGTGGTCCATGGGGAGCCAGGGTACTACATTTGGTCATTTTGGGTTGTTTCAAAAGCGCAACTGCCTCCTTTGGGGTTGCACTCTTGACTCAACTGAAAACAAGAATGACTGTGCGCTGCCCCCAGAGGGGGTCCAAAACCTCCGCATAAAATTGTGTCATTTTGGGTTGCTTCAAATGCGCATGTGAGGGTGTTCATACTGCCCATCTTCCCTCCACCCGCAGACTGATGAGCACCATGGAGGCCAATGGACCATGTAATTAAATAAATTTACTCCACCTGCAGATGGTGAGCAGTAAGAAGGCTGATGGACCATGTAATCAAATAAAATTACTCCATCTGAAATGGTGAGCAGCCCGAAGGCTGATGCGCCATGTAATCAGAAAAGCTTGTCGGTAGTGTAGTAGGTAGTGTAGGTGGAGTAGTGATAGAGCGTATAAGCAGACAAACGATGTTGTGGCCTTAACGACAAAACACAAAAATAACGTTTTTTTGTGGTTTCCGTACCCGGAAAAGGCGTGGTCACGTAGTAATCCTGCTCCGGTGATCTCAAGCCTTCAACACCATGTTCAGGGAGTACAAAGGTAATGATAACGCCTGGAGGGGCGTGGTGTTAAGGGAGCCCGTCGTACGCGGGTGGGAAGCGGTCTCCTACCTCAACTGGACAAGCTACCATCGTGGTTGACGACGACCTGCAACGCCAAGAGCGACCAAAGGGGGAGTCGAACCCCCGACTCTTCATTCTTCTACCTCTAGACCATTGTAAATCACTGAAAGAGGCTGGAGTACAAACAATGTCGTAGGCAAATGGGCTGGCCCCCTCAACCTCACGCCTCGTAATAAGGCGTACTATGTATTTATTTATAGTGATAGAGTGTGGGATGAGACAAACACTGTTTCCTGGTAATAATGTTTTTACTGCCGAAGACGGCAACAGCCAAATTGCTGGCTGAAGCTATGTAAACAAGTTCAAGTTGACAGAAGCAGACGTTCCGTCAACACAATAACAGGCCTGAGGATGACAGGTCGGAGACCCTGTCCCCTAGTATCTATCCTGATACATAGCACGATATACTTTGGTTTCCCTCTTCCATACACCCAGCTTCTATGGACAGCTGAGAATATAATGTTTGAATGCACACCAGGGTACTACTAAGCACGCGCGGCAGCGCGGTGCCACGCTGCCTTTTTGAGCCCCTCTGCGCGTTTCGCACAGTTTTTTCAACCAGTTTTTTCTGTGGACGCAGCGCTCAGTTTTTGCACTAAAAAGCGCTGACCAATTTGACGTTTGTGCGCTTTAAGCGCTGACCAATTTGGCAAGAAGTAGTACCCTGATGCACACATAGACGACATACTTAGGTCTATTTAACGAACAATCTTTTGAATATACTAAATGTTTTATAATATTGCTTTGACTGCCGAAGACGTCAAGCAGCCAAATTGCTGGCTGGAGCCATGCAAACAAGCTCAACTTCTGTCCCTTAGAACCCCAGCATGCATGTGGGATAGGTGTAGTGTTACCTTGGCATTGCTGACCTGGACAAGTCTTTAAACTGCCTAATCCGCTTAGTATGCTCCTTGGTTTCTGTGGGTATCGCACCATACCTTCAGCAACCTAGGCACCCAGAAGCTGATATCGTCAGCTTTTCAGTGCAACTGGAATCTTTGGGTTTGGCTCAGGGGCAGTCTCAGGAAGATGCCTAGAAGCTGGTAGCCAAAAAGAAAAACAGGGTATATAAATGGTTTCAACAATCCAGACGTTCTGGGTTCGAATCCTGGTGATTACTGGGTGGGTGGGGTGGGTATCCCTGTTTCCTGTGGGTATCGCACATGGTGACAAATGCATTCTGCAGACGGCTAGACGCATTTAGTAGTATACAGCCATGTATCCCACGGGGGGTTAGGACAAATTGCATTCTGCAAACAGTTATACACATTAAGGCATATGCAACCATGTAACAATTCCAGTGTATACAACCATGTATCAATTCCAGCGTATACAACCATGTCACAACTCCAATTCGTGCACCAGTGACCCAGGCTTGTCTTTTCACCTTTCCTTAACAGCTTCTAGTTAGATCTCCGACCCAGCCGCTGGGCTTCACCCAAACACTCCAGCACTTCTGAGCAGCTGATTGTGGCATGGTGACGTATACAACCATGTCACAACTCCAATTCGTGCACTAGTGCACCCAGGCTTGTCTTTTCACCTTCCCTTACCAGCTTCTAGTTAGCTCTCTGAGCCAGCCGCTGCGCTACACCCAAACTCTCCAACACTTCTGAGCAGCCGATTGTGGCATGGTGACTGTAACAACCATGTGACAATTACAGCAGCAGGAACTTGGGCTTTTTTTCCAGCCTCTCTAAGTAGCTTCCCGGCCCAGGCGATGTACAACAGTGAACGACCATACCAGCGACAACCATACAGCCATACATACGGTGCACGACCATACAGGCGACAACCATACAGCCATACATACGGTGTACAACCATGCATACAGTGTACAACCATACATACGGTGTACAAACATACAGCCATACATACGGTGCACAGCCATACATACAGTGTACAACCATACAGCCATACATACGGTGTACAACCATACAGCCATACATACGGTGTACAACCATACAGCCATACATACGGTGAACAACCATACAGCCATGCATACGGTGTACAACCATACAGCCATACACACGGTGAACAACCATACAGCCATACATACGGTGTACAACCATACAGCCATACATACGGTGTACAACCATACAGCCATACATACGGTGTACAACCATACAGCCATACATACGGTGTACAACCATACAGCCATACATACGGTGTACAACCATACAGCCATACATACGGTGTACAACCATACAGCCATACATACGGTGTACAACCATACAGCCATACACACGGTGTACAACCATACAGCCATACATACGGTGAACAACCATACAGCCATACATACGGTGTACAACCATACAGCTATACATACGGTGTACAACCATACAGCCATACATACGGTGTACAACCATACAGCCATACATACGGTGGACAACCATACAGCCATACATACGGTGTACAACCATACAGCCATACATACGGTGAACAACCATACAGCCATACATACGGTGTACAACCATACAGCTATACATACGGTGTACAACCATACCAGCGACAACCATTCCATTGACTCATTGGATGGCCACTGCATTGAATCGTGCATTGCATTGTGCGTTGAGATGAAAACCACAATTGTGTTGCTGTACACGCTAGACAACGTTGATGATGGGATGAAGCAGGGTACGCATGCACTCCCTTGCATCATCGGATGGCCACTAGGTTGAATTGTGTCGCTGTACACCCTAGACAACCTTGATGATGGGATACGTGACACCCATACACTCCATTCCCTCCTTGGATGGCCACTAGGTTGAGTTGTGTGGCACAATTGTGTCGCTGTACACGCTAGACAAATTGACGATGGGTAGAGCAGGATACTCATGCACTCCCCTGCCTCATTGGATCACCACTAGGTTGTATTGTGCGGTGACAGGGAAACCACACTTGTGTCGCTGTTCACTGTAGACTACTTTGATGATGGGATGCGTGACACCCATACACTCCCTTCCTTCATCGGATTGCCACCGCATTGAATTGTGCGTTGAAAGGAAAACCGAAATGGTGTCACTGTACACGCCAGACAACTTTGATGATGGGATGCGTGACACCCATACATTCCCTTCCTTCATCGGATGGCCACCGCATTGAATTGTGTGTTGACAGGAAAACCTCAATTGTGTCGCCGTACACACTAGACAACTTTGATGATGGGAGGAAGCAGGATACTGACGCATTCCCACTTCTCCTCTCCCCCGGGCCTCATCGGATAGCCACGGCATTGAATTGCGCATTCAGAGACTGCACTGCAGAGTCAGTTGGGCTACAGTCCCAGTTCTCTAGCTGCTGAGCAAGCTCCTCCATTCGCGAGATGGACTGAGGAGCGCCGGCGCCAGCCGGCGGCTCAGCTTTTGAAGTGCGTGCTTGTGCCTTACCACCTCCGACGGCTGAATGCCCTGTCGGAACTCCGCCGGTAGGTGGGGGGATCTTGCTCAGGGGTGGGGAGCTCTGGATATTCGCCGCAGGCTGTGTTTGCGTTTGATCTGCAGCTTGTAGGAGGTAATGGTGTAGCCGTTGCATGAGCGACGTCTCATCGTTCAGCTCCACACCATCCGACGCTGCCAAGAGCTCCTTGAGCAGTTCTTCAGTCACCGCGATATCCTCTGGCTGCCCATCAGCATCCACCTGGGAGCCCAGGAGGGCAGAGAGCTGATCTGGCAGGCTAGCACCTTGCGCACTTGGCGCACCCCCCCTTGGAGACGACGAACTGATGCCTTCAAGTTGATGCGTGGCCTGGGATACACGTGTCAAAGCATCCTGCACCTCGAGTTCAAGCGCCAGCAGCTGCTCTCCCTCAGATGCCACGCTGGCGGACCGTGAGCCACCTACGGCTGTCTTCTGCCTGGATTGTCCATAGCCCCCTGCAGCCGGGGACGGTGAGCCATCAACGGACGCCTTCTGCCTGGATTGTCCATAGCCCCCTGCAGCCGGGTGGGGGCCGGCAGGCAAGCCATCCTCACCATGGCCCCCCATCCCCGTCCCTGTGTGGTGGGAAGTGGACGCAGTGCTGGGACCGGCAGAAGAGGGGCGGTAGACTCTTGACTCCACCCCAGAGCGGTTTGGATTCAGTTGAGGTTCGAAGGTGCAGCCGGCTAGGACGCCCTCCTCCTTTTCCTGCCGTCTGGCCGCTAGCTTGGTCCGGAGATTCTCTGCGTTCTGCATTAGAGCTATGTGGACCGGCACCTGGAAGGACAAAGAAGGATAGCCTCTGTTTATCAATGCTTGTATGAAGAAGTTGGGAGAGGTATATTTTGAAAATATGAATGGTTCGAGAGCACTCCGCACTCATATAAGTAGCATTAGTGATAGTAGATAAGAAAAATCACACGTGAAGAGATAGGATGAGCTATGTTGTGTACCAGATCAGTGGATGTTGATGTTGCTGCTGGAGAGACAGCCATGACAGGCTGGAGGGTGGTAAATAGTACGTGGACCAGCACCGGCAAGGCAGAGAGAAGGCCATGTTGATCAATGCTTGTGTACGGTGAAGAGAAAGGGGCGAATATCTCCGGGGGTACATAGCTTCGTCTGGTGTTATATGACACGATTGGATGCTGGAGCCATGCAACCAAGTCAAAGTCCAAGGACGAGGTCAAGTTCAAATTCAAGTAGAAAGGTAGCTCTGGTGGTTGGCCCCAGTGCAAGAAAACGGGATGCCCCCCTCACCCTCACAACTCGTAATAAGAAGAAAAAATGGTATTAATTAATAAAGGTACCTCGGGGGGGCGCAGCATACAAAGCTTGTAACCAATTTCAAGGACAAGGTCAAGTTAAAATAGAAAAGTACCTCGGGGGGGCCTAGCCTTGTAGGCAGCGCCTTGCAATCAAGTCCAAGTTCAAATAGAAAGGTACCTCGGGGGGGCGCAGCCTTTTTGGCAGCGCCTTGTCATCAAGTTCTAGTTAAAGGTCGAGGTGAAGTAAAAAAAAAAAAGTACCTCGGGGGGGCCTAGCCTTGCAGGCAGCGCCTTGCAATCAAGTCCAAGTGCAAATAGAAAAGTACCTCGGGGGGGCCCAGCCTTGTAGGCAGCGCCGTGTAATCAAGTTCAAGTTCAAGGGCAAGGTCAATTTCAAATAAAAAGTACCTTGGAGGGGCATAGCCCTGTAGGCAGCGCCATGCAATCAAGTCCAAATAGAAAGGTACCTCAGGGGGGCCCAGCCTTGTAGGCAGCGCCGTGTAATCAAGTTCAAGTTCAAGGGCAAGGTCAATTTCAAATAAAAAAAGTACCTCAGGGGGGCCCAGCCCTGGAGGCAGCGCCTTGCAATCAAGTCCAAATTAAAATAGAAAGGTACCTCGGGGGTAACTTGTAACCAAGTTCAAGGGGGAGGTCAAGTTTAAATAGAAAAGTACCTCGGGGGGGCGCAACCTTGAAGCTAGCGCCTTGGAACGTTGGTTGATGGAGGGACGGAAGGAGAACGACTCTGCCTGCTTGCCGCTGGGGGAAGGTACCAGGTAGCTGCGGGGTCCACGCCTCAACCCCAGCGCCGCCTCCATGAGCGCCATGAAATGCTCCAGGTTGATTGGGTCCATGTGGAGGGTAGTGGGAGGGGATTGGTCGCTGCCAGGGTTGGCGTCAGCTGTCTGCTCGTTGGACTGTGAGGCATGCAGCTCGGCTGCCAGCTCCACATCCTCTCTCACCTGCACAGTCAAGAGCAAAATCATGGGAACGGTACGGTGTATGTCTGTGTGCGAGTGTGCCTCTATGTCAGCCGTCTGCTTGTTGGACTGTGAGGCATGCAGCTCGGCTGCCAGCTCCACATCCTTTCTCACCTACACAGTCAAGAGCAGAATCATGGGAACGGTACGGTGTATGTCTGCATGCGAGTGTGCCACTATGTCAGTCGTCTGCTCGTTCGACTGTGAGGCATGCAGCTTGGCTGCCAGCTCCACATCCTCCCTCACGTGCACAGTCCGGAGGCAGGTTCATGGGAATGGTACGGTGTAGGTCTGTGTGCGAGTATGTCTAAATGCCAGCAGTCTGTTCGTAGGACTGTAAGGCTTGCAGCTCGGCTGCCAGCTCCACATCCTCTCTCACCTGAGAAGTTTGGGGACAGGTTTATTGATGATGATACGATGATGATGATGATAAGATGACGATTATGATACGATGATGATGATGAGATGACGATTATGATGGCTCCACATCCTCCCTCCCCTTTAAAATCAGGGATCAGGTTCATTGATGAGGCCACGTAACCAAATCCAGTTTCAAGTTTTTCTTACCCCACTGTACCCCAGACATCGAATGTTTTGAATGCTGATCTAACTGCCGAGTGTGGCAATCGGCCTTGAAGGCTAGAGCCAGGTAACCAAATCCAGGTTCAATTTTTTCTTACCCCATTGTAACCCAGGCGTTGAATGTTTCAAATGTTGATCTTACTGCCGAAGGTGGCAATCGGCCTTGAAGGCTGGAGCCAGGGAAGCAAGTCAAGTGTTTCTTACCTCATTGTCTAGGCGTTGAATGTTTCGAATGTTGATCACACTGCTAAATACAGTGATCGGCCTTGAAGGCTGGAGCCAGGTAAGCAAGTTAAATTTCAAGTCTTTCTTACCTCATTGTACCCCAGACGTTGAATGTTTTGGATGTTGATCTAACTGCCGAATGCAGCAATCGACCTTGAAGTAAAAAAATTAAGTTTTTCTTACCATTGTCAAGGTTGTCCACACGTGCAGTTGGCGACAGCACGAGCTCCACCAGACAAGAGCAATTTCAAATAGACAAGTACCTCTGGGGGGGGGGGGGGGGGGGGGGGGGGGCAGCATTGTAGGCAGAGCCTTGCAATCAAGTCCAAGTTCAAATAGAAAGGTACCTCGGGGGGGGGGGGGGGGGGGCTTGTAGGCAGCAGCAGCCTTGTAATGGAATTCAAGTTTTTCTTACCTCATTGTCTAGGTTGTCCACACGTGCAGTTGGAGACAGCACCAGCTCCACCAGATCTATTAGCCCAGTCTTGTGTTCATCCAGGTATTCAAACACTTGAGTGAACCTCTTCAGCTTGAGTCGATTGTAGAGTCGATTGGAAGTGGCTGCAGGGGTCAGGTGGTACAGTTGGTTGTTTGGTTGTTCAGCTGGTTGTTTGGTTGTTCAGTTGGTTGATTGGTTGTACAGTTGGTTGATTGGTTGATTGGTTGTACAGTTGGTTGATTGGTTGTTCAGTTGTACAGTTGGTTGTTTGTTCATCTAGGTATTCAATCACTTGGGTGCACCTCTTCAGCTTGAGTCGATCGTAGAGTCGATCGGGAGTGGCTGCAGGGGTCAGGTGGGGGTCAGGTGGGGGTTGACAATAGGGCATGTGTAATGGCAGTCCTACTTATACACCATTGGTGGATCTCAAACACTTGAGTGAACCTCTTCAGCTCGAGTCGATTGTACAGTCGATTGGAAGTGGCTGCAGGGGTCAGGTGGGGGTTGACAATATTAGGACATGTGCAATGGCAGTCCTACTTATACACCATTGGGTGGTTTTCAAGCACTTGAGTGAACCTCTTCAGCTCGAGTCGATTGTATAGTCGATTGGAAGTGGCTGCAGGGGTCAGGTGGGGGTTGACAATATTAGGACATGTGCAATGGCAGTTCTACTTATACATCATTGGTGCAATGGCAGTTCCATTTATAAATAATAGTGGCAATAAAAATACATGCATACACTCACAAGTAGAATGGATCTGACATGATGTTGACCAAAGGCAAGTATGATATCATACAAATTGCATCATATGATATTGTTTATAAATGGTAACATTAGCCTAGTTAAAATGCCGACATCATATGGGGATATGATATCATATCGCCGTTCTCTACTCACAAGTGGGATGGCTCTGCTGGCTTTCCTCATTCAAGGTTGGGCAAGTCGCTTTAGCCTATTTGGCTACCCCTGGACTGTAAAAATACATACATGCAATCACACGTAGGGACCGGCATATCATATGATGTTGACCAAAGGCAAGTATGATATCAGACAAATTGCATCATAAAATATTGTTTATAAATGGCAACTTTAGCCTATTTCGCTACCCCTGGACTGTACAAGTACATACACTCGCAAGTGGAATGGCGCTGAGATGCTGTAGCCTATTTGGCTACCCCTGGACTGTACAAATACATACATACAGGGTAGCCTGCTCCTAGTCAATATCTCTGGTATATGTACACTAGATTCGGTAGCTTGACATCTCGAGTATGCCCTTTCGATATGGCCATCAGTCTAGCGTTCCTTTACACGATAGCCAAAGTGGCCCCCTCCTGGACTGTACAAATACATACATGCACTCTTAAGTGGACTGGCTCTGAGATGCTTGAGCTTGCTTATGCCCAGCCTTTTACTGTTTCAAGGTTGGGCAAGTTCTTTTAGCCTATTTGGCTACCCCTGGACTGCAAAAATAAATACGCACACTCACAAGTGGAATGGCTCTGAGATGCTTGAGCTTGCTTATGCCCAGCCTCTTACTGTTTCAAGGTTGGGTAAGTCCCTTTAGCCTATTTGGCTACCCCTGGACTGTACAAATGCATACAAACACTTGCAAGTGGAATGGCACTGAGATGCTAACACTCACAAGTGGAATGGCTCTGAGATGCTTGAGCTTCAGCTTGCTTGCGCTCAGCCTCCTTCATTGCCTCCTTCTTCGCCTGTCACGTGTTTGTGTGTGTGGGGGGGGTTGTGTGAGTGTTTGTGCTGAAGCTTCAGCGATGCATTGTGTGTGTGTGTGTTTTTGTTTGTGTGTGTGTGTGTGGGGGGTGGGGGGGGGGGTAATTTCATTCGTTCATAATATTGTCGTAGGCAGGCCAGTGTGAGCCAAGACAAGCCCACAGTCAGCCTCCTTCTTCGCATGGAGTCACGCAGCAGTGTACTGAAGCTTCAGCGATGCAGAGTGTGTGCGTGTATGTGTGTGTGTGCTTGTGTGTGTATGTGTATGTGCATGTGTGGGTGTGGGGTGGGGTAAGTTCATTTATTCTAGGCAGGCCAGTATGAGCCAAGACAAGCCCACAGTCAGCCTCCGCCATTGCCTCCTTCTTTGCATGGAGCCACGCAGTAGTGTATAGAAGCTTCAGCGATGCAGTGTGTGTGTGTGTGTGTTTTGTGTGCGTGCTTGTGTGTTTTGTGCGCGTGTTTGTGTGTGTGGGGGTTGTGTGGGTGTGTGCTGAAGCTTCAGCTATGCAATGTGTGTGTTTGTGTGTGTGTGGTGGTGGTGTGTGTGTGTGGGGGGGGGGGGGGGGGGGGGACGATGAAGCATACAACAAATTAGCCTGTTTTGTTTGTTACACTCCAATGGTAGCAGCCCCTTTCAGTGATATACATTGGTCTAGTGGTAGACCAAATCGCTTTGAGGACGAAGAGTCGGGGGGGGACGAAGAGTCGGGGGTTCGATTCCCCCTACGGTCGCTCTTAGCGTTGTAGGTCGTTGTCAACCGCGATGGTAGCTTGTCCAGGTGAGGTAGAAGACCGCTCTCTACCCGCGTATGATGGGTTCCCTTAATACCACGCCCCACCATGCGTTATCATTACCTTTTTTCCAATTGCAGCAAAATAGGCTACCACTGGACTGCAACAAAATGAACCTGCACAACCTCAAATCAAGATCTGCACTAGATTCTCAGGAGGGGCTTTTTCAATAGGGGTCGGCTGTGTTACATAATATTAGTGAATAAATAATATTAGTCGGACGAGCCGTCTCACCAGAATTTCGAATTTATTTGAAAAACTAATATTATTGTGACACTGTTATAACATTAGTTAATATTAGTTTTCCAAACACTAATATTAGTTGCCGTTCCCTATATATAAATGAGCCCTCCACGACCTGGTCATAGCCAGCCCAGTATGACCAGCCTTACCTCCCCAGCCCATCGCACCCTGGCAGCGGTGACAGAATAAGTCCCCACCCCACTGGCTCCCCCTCCCATACCTCCACCCCAACACTTCCACCAGGAACACATTATGTTGTCTTCCCCCCCCCCCCCCCCCCCCCCCCCCCCCCCCAGCCCATCGCACCCACCCTGACTTCCTCAGCACTGCTGAATAAGTGCTCAAACACGGGAAGTGCAACTGAGGGGCTGCGCTGGCCTGCAGACCGCTTGGCAGAGGGTCGATTACAGGCCCCCCTCACATACACCCACTGTACCCCTACCCCACTGGTCCCCCTCGTTTACACCCACCACAACACTTCCACCACAAAACATGATGCCGTCTTACCCCCCCCCCCCCCCCCCCGGCCCACCGCACCCACCCTGGTTTCCTCAGCACTGCTGTATAAGTGCTCAAACACAGGAGGTGCCCCTGAGGGACTGTGCTGGCCTACCGGCTGCTTGGCAGAGGGTCGATTACGGGGCGCCCTCCCAACCTCTGGGTGGTACAAGAGGCGACCAGTGGTGGGATCATGCGATCCGTGGTATTTCTCACGCGCATCCTCCAGCTTGGCCTTGGTCTGCATACACGCACGGGGAAGGGAGTTAAAGCAAGTGTGAGTGTGAAAGTTCAAGTAGAGTTCAAGTACGTTAAAGTTGAAGTAAAAAAGAAAGGTGCAAGGGTGTATGAGACCTATCGTACTTCTTGAGCGCATCCCTCGACTTGAAATTGGCTTGCATAAACACGTGGGAAGAAAGTAAACAAAGGTGTGAGTGTGTAAGTTTAAGTAAAAAAGGTGAAAGGCCATGTGCACATAGTAACATACATGTGGAGGTGTGATAAAGGAGGTGCGCAGTGGTGGGACCATGGGACTATATCTTCCCATGACCAATCCTACGAAACCCCCAATACATTCCCATGATCAGTGATATCAACCCCACTAAACATCTCCATATATAAGCTCATGCACATGCCCATTCCCATATGCAAGCAAGAGTATACAAGGAATGTGTAGCGCATTAGTCATCACACCTTATTGTTGCTCACATAGAGCCGGTTGATGACGGGAGTGTTTGTGTGTGTGTGTGTTTGTGTGTGTGTTTGTGTGTGTGGTGTGTGTGTGTTTGGGTGGGTGCCTGGGTGGCGGGGGGGGCTGTTGATTGGTGCAAGTCTGCAAGCCTAGTGCACCATGATAAAGAATATATATATACATAATATACGCACACAACCCCACACCCATTGAAAAATAATGTATGTCCCAATATTTAACCCCTTGATAAATAATATACAACCCCACACACAACACCCTATTAAACCCCATTATAAATGATATACAACCCCATATGTAACCCCATAATAAATAATGTACAACCCCACAAACAGCCCCATATGTAACTCCATGATAAAGACCATACAACCCCTCAAACAAGTCCATGATACAGAGTATACAAGAATTGTGTGTAGCATCAGTCACCCCACCATGTAGTAGCTCGTTAGAGGCGGTTGATGACGGGAGGGGGGTTAGCTGTTGGTGGGAGTGAGCCTGCACGCCTACTACACCATGATAAAGATAATACAAGAATTGTGTGAAGCAATAGTCACCCCACCTTATTGTCGCTCGCGTACAGGCGGTTGATGACGGGAGGGGGGTTAGCTGTTGGTGGGAGTGAGCCTGCACGCCTACTACACCATGATAAAGAGAATACAAGAATTGTGTGAAGCAATAGTCACCCCACCTTATTGTCGCTTGTGTACAGGTGGTTTAGGACAGGAGGGGGGTTAGCTGTTGGTGGGAGTGAGCCTGCACGCCTACTACACCATGATAAAGAGAATACTAGAATTGTGTGAAGCAATAGTCACCCCACATTATTGTCGCTCGCGTACAGGCGGTTGATGACGGGAGGGGGGTTAGCTGTTGGTGGGAGTGAGCCTGCAAGCCTAGTGCACCATGATAAAGAGAATACAAGAATTGTGTGAAGCAATAGTCATCCCACAGCCTGTTTCAGTGATACGATTGGTCTAGTGGTACAGCAAATTGCTGAAACGAAAAAAAACGGGCTCGGGGTTTCGATTCCTCCTGCAGTCACCCTGAGCGTTGCAGGTCGTTGTCAACCGCGATGGTAGCTTGTCCAGTCGAGGTGGTAGACCGTTCTCTGCCCGCGTACGACGGGTTCCCTCAATACCACGCCCCACCAGGCGTTATCATTAATAATACTAATAATAAATTAATTAGTCACCCCACCTTACTGTAGCTAATAATATTAATTAATTAGTCACCCCACCTTATTGTAGCTCGCGTAGAGGCGGTTGATGACGGGAGGGGGGTTAGCTGCCGATGGCAGTGAGCCTGGATCTGCCGTGCTGCCCACATCCAAGCCCTCTGAGCCGCCCTCAAAACTCCTCTTCATGTACTCCACTGCGGTGGACCTTTTGTTCACCTGCAGGGTGCATACAGGGTGGGAATGATTGTATGAAGAGATGTACCCATGTTTTCTTTGCCCACATCCAAACCCTCTGAGCCGCCCTCAAAACTCCTCTTCATGTACTCCACTGCAGTGGACCTCTTGTTCACCTCTGCAGAGTGTAGACAGGGTGTAGACAGGGTGGGAATGATTGTATGAAGAGATGTACCCATGTTTGCTCTGCCATAAAAACTCCTCTTCATGTAGACTTAGTAGACTTTAACATGTAATGTAATGTATATACGCCACTGTGGTGGACCTCTTGTTCACCTGCAGGGTGTAGACAGGGTGTAGACAGAGTGTAGACAGGGTGTAGACAGGGTGGGAACCTGCAGAGTGTAGACAGGGTGTAGACAGAGTGTAGACAGGGTGGGAATGATTGTACGAAGAGGTGTACCCATGTATACTCTGCCCACATCCAAACCCTCTGAGCTGCGTTCAAAACTCTTCATCTACTCCACTTGAGGTGGACCTCTAGTTCACCTGCAGGGTGCAGACACTTTCTTTCAGAGCTGGGGGTACTGTCTTGTTCACTTGCAGGGTGCAGACAGGGTGAGTTCCCCCCTCCGCTCAGCTGACCCTGCTGTGTTCCCCGTGGTGGGGCTGCTGCCTGGACTTCCCCTTCCTACCTTCCTCCGATGCAGGGTTGAGGTCAGCACTACTATACCCACTCCTGCCCCCCTCACCCCACCACACCCACTTTCAGCCAACTGCCTTTGTCTGCAATGACTGGATTCCAGTCATTGTAGGGCAAGTCCCTTTAGCCTATTTGGTCTACCCCTGGACTGTTACAACTAACTAACTTCCCCGCCCTTTTTTTAATTTGTGAAAGGAATTTCACCCCAGGAGGTGGGTCTCCTGGCACAAACCAACAACACCGAGGATTCAGTTCAAATGGCGTTGCCACTCCTACAAAAGAGTAGGCGCACTTTGGGTCGGTGGGAGATAACGACCCTCGACCAAACGAACATTAAAATGAAATGGTTGTATTAAAAGATCACAGCTTTTCTTCGCATCTTCTAGGCAGCTGCCCTGGCTGGCTATTTAGCCAAACCTGCAAACAGGGTGCGAATGATTGTACAGCAAATTTTGGGTTTGCACAGGGTTGTCAACATCGTCCTGGTACAAAGATAATTGCAATATATCATTTGATACATAGTATGATTAGGGTTGGGGCCGACATATAATCATATAATATACGTTTATACGTATAAATACGCCGTTAATTTTTTCTCAAATCGACCTTATATACGTCGTATATAAAACGTATAGTCTGTTCTTCGAGAAGTACAGCACACGCCCCGGCACTTAACTTTCTTGGTTTTCATTATATTTTTGATTTAGATAGCTCATTGGAAAGCTTTTGATCTCCACTATCACAATATGCAATAAAAATCACCGTTCACGTGCACAATTGTATAAACATTTGGCCTAAAGGTTGATCTAGATAGCCAGGATGGCACACATATCAGAGTGCCACCTAGCCTTCCATTCCACAAGCTGTGCTCCTATGTGGGCTTGAAGGATTGATGGTGCAAGCCTAGTGCAATGTGAACATGGACAATATTGCAATACTGTTATGTCCTTATATTATTATACACTTATACAGTTATATAATAGACCAACTGGCATTTAATGGCTTCCTTAGATTGGCACCGCCGCACCACTTGGCCGACGCGCTTTCTGGTCGTGATTTCTTTTCTGAGATTTGAACAACCTAAACTTGCCAGATTATTTTTCTGAGAGTTAATATGTGATGCCAATGAAATTAGCTACGTGGCAATACCTTTAAACCCATGTAAAAGTGTTTTCTCAAGAAGTGCCTAATTTTTATATACGTTAGTATACGTTTATATGCATATGTTTATACGGCTTATAAAAATAAAAATATACGTTTGCTTCCCAACCCTAAGTATGATAAAGATGTAGTTACGGCACGTTATTGTCCGTAACAAACCTTATATAACTGCCGTTATTGTTTTCGTATGATTGTTGGCACCGCGTGATATCGTCCTTGGCAGCCCTAGATTGGATATGCATGAGATTAGATGTGACTTGGTAGGAAGAGATATATCCAAGTTTACTCTGACTTCAGACGGTGAGCAGCCTGAAGGCTGATAGACCATGTGATGAGACCAAACCAAAGTACTCAGGAGTGTGGTATAGTAGTGACCATGCTGCCCATGTTTACTCTGCCCGCAAACGGTAAGCTGCTTGAAGGCAATAATCATAATTTGGTGCCTGGTGCCTGCCCTGGAGCCTGACAGCCTGGCGCCCCACCCCCACCCCCACCATCACCCACCACCATACAAACACATCATCAGGTAGCACGGAGCCTGACAGCCTGGCGCCCCACCCCCACCATCACCCACCACCATACAAACACATCATCAGGTAGCACGGAGCCTGACAGCCTGGCGCCCCACCCCCACCATCACCCACCACCATACAAACACATCATCAGGGAGCACGGAGCCTGACAGCCTGGCGCCCCACCCCCAACCCCACCATCACCCACTACCATACAAACACATCATTAGGGAGCAAGGAGCCTGAGGGATTTGGGGGGGGAATTCTGACTAGTTTAGCCGGACTCATGCGTCGCCATGCAGCGACAGATGGCGACGCGTCGCAGCAAAAAAAAGCGTCAAATGCATACCTGGGGCTGGAAGGTGGCATCATCAGGGCACCACTTTGATAGCTCCTCCATCTTCTGCCTTCGCCGAGTAGCATCCTGAACACGTGTGTGCGTTTAAAAAAGACGTGAGTGAGTGAGTGTGTTTGTGGTTTGTGTTTGTGACTGTATGTGTGTGTGTGTGTGTGTGTGTGTGTGTGGGGGGGGGGGGGGGGGGGGGGTCAAGTATCAATAGGGTTGTGAAGTAAAAAACTATACAGCGTACTTCAAAACCCTGATTACCTATGTACAGCCCCCCCACTTGCCTGTAACAGCTATAACGGTACAGATCGGTATATGAACAAGGGAATCATTGCTCTTGTTATCAGTAAAATATTACCCAGCATAACTATACCCACAAACATGCACCCACTTGCCTGTAACAGTTGCTCGTGGGCAGACATCTGTAGCATCTTCAAGGTGTGCCATCGCTCTGTCATCATCACCGCACTCGAGCATCTGATATTGAGCTGGAAAGTACACTCAGCCTCGTCCACCATCCCCATTCAACATATCTTATTATCAGCAGGGTATTACCCAGCATAAATATACCCCCACACACTCACTGGCCTGGAACATATTACCTAGCATAACTACACCCTAACACACACACAATGACCTGGAACAGCTGATGATTCTTATCATCAGTAGTATATTACCTAGCATAACTACACCCACCACACACACACACTGACCTGGAAAAGTTGCTCATGGGCAGACATCTCCAGCATTTTCAAGGTGTGCGATCGCTCTGCCATCATCACCGCACTAGAGCGGTTGATCTTAGGCTGGAAAGTGCACTCAGCCTCATCTACCATCTCCCTGCGACATTTCTTATTATCAGCAGTATATTACCCAGCATAACTACACACACTGACACACCCACTGACCTGGAACAGTTGCTCATGGGCAGACATCTGCAGCATTTTCAAGGTGTGCGATCGCTCTGCCATCATCACCGCGCTAGAGCGGTTGATCTTAGGCTGGAAAGTGCACTCAGCCTCATCCACCATCTCCTTTTGTCGCTTGCTCTCCTCCGCGACCTCCAGTGCACGGTTACGGCGAACAGGGCCAAGAGTGCTCAAGCGCTGCCAGGCTGTGCTGCTGCGCATGTGGCCTGCCCCCCCGCCAGCGCTAGCTGGCCTGTGGATCCAGATTTCTTGAGCTAAGGATGTGATCTGGGGCGTCCAAGTAGCACCCTCAAGCTCCCGCTCTTCAATCTCAGCTCGAGCAGCATCAGCCTACATAAACATACACAAAGGAATGTCATCATCGTTACTTTGTTCCCAGATTTCAGAGCCAAGGGTGTGATCTGTGGCGTCCAAGTAGCAGCCTCAAGCTCCTGCTCCTCCATCTCTGCTCAGGTAGCATCAGCGTGCATATACATACGCATAGGGATGTCAAAATCGTTCTTTTGTTCCCAGATTTCAGAGCAAAGGGTGTGATCTGTGGCGTTCAAGTAGCACCCTCAAGCTCCTGCTCCTCCATCTCAGCTTGGGCAGCATCAGCGTGCATATAGATACACATAGGGATGTCAACATCCTTCTTTTGATCCCTGATTACAGAGCCAAGGGTGTGATCTGGGGCGTCCAAGGAGCACCCTCAAGCTCCTGCCCCTCCATCTCTGCTCAGGTAGCATCAGCATGCACGTACATTTGGATTACATTTCCTCCGTGCTGTTGTGCGGTAGTCCAATCTCAGGCGCAGTAGCGGACTGCGGATGTAAAACTCACAGTAACAATTCCCCAGTGCAAGAAAATGGGAAGTTTCCTTCAACCTCACGCCCCGTGCAAGAAGAAACCATTTTTATTTTGGGGGGGCGGATAGGTTGCAAGCAGGATATTAGGGAAAGGCAATATGATATCATCTGATGGCAGTCTGACCAGGCTAAAGTTATCATTTATATACAATATCATATGATGAAATTTGTATGATACCGTATGATATAACACTCGCCTTTGGTCAACATCACATGATATGCCGGTCACTAGGTATCAGACCCATAGCTTTATGGTTTGGGCCACCTCCAAGGACAGCGATGTATAGCTTTTTAGGGCTATTTAGGGCAAAATCAATGGGGGGGTTCAAGTAACAGTTTGATTAGGCAGGTCAACACAGTGAGCAATGCAACCAAACTGAGTATAAGCATTCCGGGCGGTAATCCGTATGGAAAGAATATGAATAAATGATATATACATGCTGAAGATATGTATATATCCATATATATGCTGCAAATATATATGATGCAGGTACGTATGAGGTGTGAAGTGAGCAAGAGTGTGTCCATAGCAACCTCACAGGAGTACGTGGTATGTGGAGGGGGGAAGCTAGTCCCCACAAAGCCAGTCCCCAGTGAATCAGAAACCTACACCCTAAACCCCTAAACCCTACAACCTGAACCCAAGGAGATCTGATTCACTGGGGACTGGCTTTGTGGGGACTAACTTCCCACCACCGTGGTATGCAGGGATGTCAATAATGTACTGGTGCCCAAGAGTACCAAGCGATATATGACACATTCATACAGTGACGTATTATTGTGTGATATAGTGAACGACATATCATGTGATAACGTCGATATAATGTACGATATATCATATGATTACATCGATATAAAATATATATGTACGCTATCGTAGTTGACAACCCTTTGGGCATGAGCACATTTAATTATTTGCGCGAGCAGAGATGTGAGTGTGTTATCCTGCATTGCTTCTGTTTTTGGCTACGCATAGCAGCTTCTAGGCAGTTCCCTGTCCATCCATCGGGTGCCACATCTTGCTCCTCTTCGTAGCATTGGCCTCAATGCCATCAGCGTATAGCATCTCCCCATTCATCCACACCACGCAGTTAATGAACACAAGCTTTCATACCGAAAGAACTAGCCTCACCTTGCTCCTTTTCGTAGCATTGGCCTCAATGCCATCAGCGTATAGCATCTCCCCATTCATCCACACCACGTAGTTAATGAACACAAGCTTTCATACCAAAAGGACTAGCCTCACCTTGCTCCTTTTCGTAGCAGCGGCCTCAATGCCCTCAGCGTAAAGCATCTCCCCATAGTTCTCAAAGTGACCCTGGCTGCGCTGCTTCATGATCTCTGCGCTAATCCACGACATTGACGTGCGCGACTGCTTCAGAGCTTCGACCTCCTCGGCATCAGCCTTCATGCGAGCAAGCTCGATACGGCGGCGGCGCTCTTCAGCTGAGTGGTACAGCCTGTTGTACACTTGGTTGGAGGCACTGCAGGGCGTACAGATATAGAAATATGTAAATCAATAAATGAGTGGATACATCTACTGAGTAGTGCAGTCTGTTGTACATTTTGTTGGAGGCACTGCAGGACGTATAGAATATATAAATAAATAAATATTCCAACAAATAAATTAATACATCTGCTTCGTGGTACAGCCTGTTGTACACTTGGTTGGAGGCACTGCAGGGTGTATAGAATATATAAATAGGGTTGGGAAGCAAATGTATATTTTGATTTTTATATGCCATATAAACGTATGAACGTATGCATATAAACGTATGAAAATGTATGAGAATTTAATGAACTTCTGGAGAATTCACATGGGTTTCAAGGTATAAGGTATTGCTATGTAATTAATTTCATTGACATTACATATCAACTCTCAAAAAGAAATCTGGCAATTTTAGGTTGTCCAACTCTTAGAAAGGGAAATCTTGAACAGAAAACGCACCTACAGAGAAACGCGGTGCCAATCTAAGGGAGCCATTCAACGCCAGTTGATTTAGTATATAACTGTATACGTGTATAATAATATAAGTATATAACTAAATTGCAATATTGCCCGTGTTCACATTGCACTAGGCTTGCACCATCAATCTACCGAGCCCAAATGGGAGCACAATGGAATGGAAGGCTAGGTGACACTCTGATATCTGTGCCTGATATCTGGCTATCTTAATCTAACTTTTGGCCAAATATAAACAAATAAAGTGGTACAATTGAAAGATTATTTGTATTGCATATTGTGATAGAGGGGGTCAATAGCTTTCCAATGAGCTATCCACATCAAAAATTGAATGAAAACCGAGAAAGTTAAATGCCTTGAAGCGTGTTGTACTTTTCGACCTACACCACTCATACGTTTGGACATACATATGAGTATACGTTTGAAGAAAAAAAAATCCGTATGAATATCCGTATGAATATATGAATGTATGATCATACATTCATATGTCGGCCCAACCCTATATAAAAATAAATGAATAAATAAATAAACACATAAATCAATAAATGAATACATCTGCTAAGTGGTACAGCCTGATGTACACTTGCTTGGAGGCACTGCATGGAGTATAGAATATATAAATGAATAAATGAATAAATAACAAATAAATGAAAACATATGCTTAGTGGTACAGCCTGTTGTACACTTGGTTAAAGGCACTGCAGGGGGGGGGGGGGGGGGGGGGGGGGGGGGGGGGATGGGGGGGGGGGGGAAGTGTTTTTTTATTTCAGATTTTGTAGGCCAGGTTAAGTAGCTACTTGCGCTACTCAAGCCTGATTTCAGGATTGTTGCGTAGCCATCGCACGGCAGAGCGTGGTGCCCAGGGGGGCTCAGGGGGTTGGGGCAGCGCCAAACTCATGCAAGTGGAGATGCGGCGTCGGGAAGGGGAAATTGCAGGGTGTAATAAAACCATGTTACAATTATAATTCTTCCACTTGTCACAGCTATCAGTCAGACCAAATCACTGGGTTTAGGGTTTAAAGCTATGGGCAGCAGCTTCTAGGTAGCTCCTCTGGCTGGCTAATCTGCCAAACTTTAAGCGACTTCGTGCACCTTGACCAGGGTACTACTTCTTGCCAAATTGGTCAGCGCTCAAAGCGCATAAACGTCAAATTGATCAGCGTTTTTAGTGCAAAAAGCACAAAAACTGTGCACTGCGCCCACAGGGGGTCGCAAAAACTACGCGAAACGCGCTGAGGGGCTCAAAAAAGGCAGCACGGCACCGCGCTGCCGCGCGTGCTTAGTAGTACCCTGACCTTGACACTGACACAATCATCTGCCCAGAACTGCTGAAATATTTGGGCATAGCCCAGCGGCTGGTTCAGGGGGCTGCCTAGAAGCTGCTAAGAAAAGGCATGGACCAAACCTTGATTGACAAGTGTCAGCATCGTCCATTCCTCAAACTTCTGCCTTCATCTCTAAAACTGATCTTTTGGAGTTATTTTTAAGGAATGACATACACCCCCTGGGATGGCTGAGACTATAAAGCACTTAATGTAATGCTTTATTCGCCCAACCATTTCCAGTTTGACAAGAGTGTATCGTTTTTAATAAGTGCATCGTCTATTCCTCAAACTTCTGCCTTCCAATCAAAAACTTATATTTTAAAGATTAAAAAAAAGGAACGACATTCACCCCCTTGGGGTGGCTTGATAAAGGATTCAAACAAGATTTGTGTACCAGGGACGCATCGCCACTGTTTCGCCATTCTGTTGTTGCATGACGACGGATGAACCCCTGAACTCCCCAAGCTCCTCGCAAACAATAAATTCATTCACCCCCCTGGGTAGGCTTGATAAGTGATTCGAAAACTATTTTGCACCACTGTTTTTGTGTGCGACGCGCTGTCATTCTGTCGCGGCATGGCAACGCATGGGTCCGGCTAAACTAGTCAGAAATGCCCCCACAAACCACCCGGGCTCCACGCTTCGCGCTCCGAGGGGTTTGGGGGGCAGCGCGTCGCACCGGGGTCGCACAGAGTTCCTAAATTTGCGATGCGTCGTACAGAAAAGAAAGAAAAGTGTTTCGCACCTGGACTTGCTTGACTGCATGCTACTCCTGACCGTCGCATTCGCAGCTCCGCTACTGCTCTTCCTCCCTTGCTTCCCGCGCCCTTGTTGCTTGCCGCCCATGAAGTCCGGCACCTCGCTCACAACAGGCATTAGCTTAGCCGACAACTGCTTCTGCATCCTATCACTCATGGGTTCAGAGAAGCTAAGCGCTTCCCCTGTTTCGTACCGGTGTGCCGCCTGCCCTGCTTGTGGAAGTACGGACCACTCTGGCGCCAGATGGCCGTGTGAATGGCCGCTGGTACTGTCAGCGGGCAGGAGAGGAGAGTTGGAGGCGGAGGGGGGGTTCAGAGAGCGCACAGCGCTGGTGTAGGAGCCCCCAGTGTCGGGCGCCCGTTGCTGCCCTACGGAGGGTTCGCCATGGCTAGCAGTCTGCGAAGAAGAGGGGTGGACAAGGAGGGGCAGGGGTGGGCTTAAGTGGCAGTGGCAGTGGTTGGGTGGTTCATTAGGTGGGTGATGGGTAGGTGGGTGGTATATTGGGTGAGTGGGTGGTACATAAGGTGAGTGGGTAGGTGGATGGTTAGGTGTGCGTGTAGGGGGGGGGGGGGGGGGGGGGTAGTAACAATGGCAGAGGCAGTGTGTGCAGATACTGATATGTTTTAGCAATCTTAAAAGATTAAGTAAAAAGGGGGTAAATCTAATATTTTTACAAAGTTTAATAGAATCTTCTGCATTAATTTGAAAATCATAAGGAAATACACAAAGTGCGTAACAAGTATGCCTAAACATAAAGCATCTACAAATAAACACTTTACGTGTGTCTGTAGGTGTGTGCAGGTGTAGGAGCCCCCAGTGTCTGGCGCCCGTGGCTGCCCTACTTAGGGAAAAGGATGGACAGGGGGGTTGCTCTGTCGGTGTGCAGATATTGAGGGTGTAGGCATAGAGAGAGCAGCCAAATTGCTGGCTGAAGCGAAGTAACCAAGTTCAAGTTTTAAAAAATGCACATTCTAAATTATAAAAAATAATAAAAAATATGCATACCAAAATAATAGAGGGAATATGCGTGGAAGGAGGACTCAAAGGAGACAATCAGAGAAGCATAGAATGAGTATGCAATGAGTATGCTTCGTCTCAGGGTGGCGGTCACACAAACGGACAACGGGGTAACCCTGGGGGCTCCCGCCCCCCAGAAGGGGGGGCTCCGCTAAAAACCACAGGGCGCAAATATAAACCCTTTCAAGGAGTGAGAGGTTGCACCCATACATGGGGTGACTTGGCTTCATACCCTCAACATGTCTACTGACCTGTGATTACATTCTGTCTACTGACCTAAAAATGTCTACTGACCTGTTGAGTTACCATTCCGTTCTCTGGAGGGTAGGGAGGGGAGGAGTCGGGGAGACGAACAAGGGGGCGAGGCCAGGCGGACCGGGGGGGGGCGGGAAGGCGGAGACAGAGGAGGGACGAAAAACACGAGGAGGAACACATCGCGGGCACGCGCCACCGCAAGCCGCACCTGGAACATACAACAACTGTCATCTACATAACCTTCATCACTCCTATCAGCCCTTCCCCTCCATCGTGACCCCCGTCACTCTCTCGCCCTTAACCATCACTGCTCTACCTCCTCTTCTCCGTCCTTACCCATCCACCTAATGACTCTAAATCACTCCCTCTCCCACCCTTAGCCCACCACCTCCAAATAACTCTTCCCGCCCTGACCCCTCCACCCCACCTCTACATTCACTTGCTCTCCTGCCCTTACCTAACTACCTCTACCTCCAGTCCCCCCCCACCACCACCACCCTTGGCTAGGAAGCTGAGCACGAGCGGTGAAAGGCATGTGACATGGTAAGCATGACCCTGGTAGGCCCCCCTCTCTACCTGTGGGCTGTTGGACGCTTGTGCTTGATGCACTTTCCGAACGTTTTCAACCATATGCTGCTGCAAAGCCTCCAGCACCACATCCGACAGTCCATGAGCGTAGCAGAAGTCTCGAGCGACTTCCTCGGGGTCGTCTCCTTGCCTCAGTTCAATTTTCTCTGTGCGTTCCCTCCGCGTATCACCGTGGGTGGGGATATGGCAGATTAAACGCGTGCACTTGAGCTCGGTGTTTAGTTTAGAACGCAAGCGCTTAATTTCATCTGTAATCAAAATAGGGCGGGGGGGCACGTTGACACCTCGACAGGGAGCTAGCGGTCCTAGAATGGTTGCAACGGTCAATGACTCGGGCATGCAGCTGCAAATGGTAACGGATTATTGAGGGTGGTGAAGAAACGCGGGTAGTTTAGCCGCAGGTTGATACAACACGCGGTTAAAACATGTTATAGTTTGGCATGCCTGCAAGCTCCTGTTGCAGAAGATCATCTTGGGAGCTCATGATGCCTTCGCCCAACGGCGTAAAGCCCGCGCTATCCACGAAGAGAAGTCGACCGGGTATGCCAGGACGTAAAAAGGTCTTTCAAGCTAGCATCGTCGAAAATCGAATGGAGCGACCCGAGTCCTTCTTCTGTTCTGTGGCAAGGGATACGACGCAGCACAATTGAGGGGGAAATCAATTCGGGGGGCGCATCGTTATGTCACTTCAGGTTCAGTCAAGTTGTCCTTCGGCAGTACATGGTTCCAACCAGGTGAGGGGCGGTTCCAACTAACATGTTACCCCGTATGACAGTCGCGACTGCAGTCGTTGAGCTCACGCAGTCTATCGGGACTTCGGCGCTCAAGCTCGCTCGCATCGATCCATGGGATTAGAAGTGTGATATGCTGCAGGAATATAGAGAAGTAGATTTTTAGGAACTGGATAGCGGTATTCCTGACGTTGGTGTGTAGT
>JACBWV010000196.1:115564-142578 GCA_013435795.1 Chlamydomonas sp. ICE-L | reverse complement strand
TGAGCGATGAATGGTGTCTTGTTCAGCTGTGTGCTGTGTGGTGAGATGTAACGTAAGTATGATATATTTTAGGATAGTGCTATGTATTCATATTGATATACGTAGTGTAGTGTGTTATATTAAGTGTGGTTGTATGGTTGCGATATTGAGATGAGTGGGTTTGTAGTGGTCATTGTTATGATGTCATAGTTGGGGGGTATGATGTGTGGGATGTGTTTGTCGTAGTCGGTAGTGTCGGCGATATGTGGATGAGGGGGGGTTCCGTGTATGGTGTGTAGTGTATTTTTTATATATTCGTATGATTCAGACGGTTGACTCAGATTCCTTTACAGTTGCTTTTCATAATTCCAAATACATATAATTTACCCTTGAGGGTTTAGGAAATAAGCACATGCAGGCTTCATCATTGTCAGTACTTATATTTGCAAAAGTTGGGGGCCTACTTGCTGGACATTGAGTCACTGCCTGAGAGGTCCAGCGATCTTTCAGATGGGGCCCCAATTGGTACAAGCGCTAGTAGACATATTTAAGGTGTATGCTGGGCCTTGAAAGGTTTTAGCTCTGTGTGCAATATTTCCCTTAATTAGGGGGTATATCACACAACTGGCTGGCCTTACTGTTCTTATCAGCTGTTACCATTAAAATAAAGTCAACTGCACTATCTTGCTTGTAAGACTGTTCAGGTCTGTCTTTGTGCTACTACCATGTGCAAGAGTCACTGCAATTTCACACACACACAGCCCTCAGAATAATAAAAATCAAGTCCCACTTAGTCAGGAAAAGGAGTGTGAAAGGACTGGGGGAAAGGTGTAGGATTAAGGAGCATGTACAAGACAGCAGGCTTGGCTAAGTGAAGGGTATCAAGAGGGAAGAAGGAAAGGAAAAGCTAGGCTCAGAGGCTGGAAGCAAAGATCAACTTGACTGAGAGGTCTGGGATCAGATATGCCTTAAAGGCATCTGATTTCCATCTGCCTTGAGTTCTGATTGACTCTAGATCTGCCCCACTAGCCCAGGCTGCTACTACACCTCTCCGTCTGAGGCTGCGCATGGCAAACCTAGCTGGGTCTTTGTCCAGCTTGGGGTGTGAGAGGGCAATCGCAGTGAGAAAAGACTTAGGAGAAGTCTATAGGAGAAAGCCTGACCTGAAAGGAGGGGGGACTACAACTGACAAAAGAAGAGCAATAAGCTCACTCCTCCTAAGGAGGCCAAAGAAACCCAACACTAGCCTAGCTGCAGCTCTAGGAAACAAGTCCTCCATGTGGGGCAGCAGGTTTTTCAGCTTCCTCAGGGTCTCCATACACTTAAAGATGAGGGTCTTACAACCCCCTTATTTGGGACTAACAATCTCCCTATTTGCTAGAGGAAACTCCTTTAGGCCCCTGGAACACCCTCAAGGCCTTGGAGAGCTGTCCCACAGCACTGGAATCCAGAGTATGAAGGGTCCAGTTCCTTGGACCTGTGCCATTCAGCTAGTGCTGACAAAGTTGTTTGAACGGTGGCAGGTTTGTAATGACCTGCTGCCCAACCCATGACCAGCTTTAACTAGCATCAAAGGCACTTGTTCCTTGGGGCCAGGGGGGAGTCCATCCTGCTCAGTAAGCAAGTAAACCTCAGCCATGCACTTGGTGTATCGCTTAAGAGCACTTGCATAAGTGTCTTGTGAGCTTACAGCCAAGGTAGATCCCTCCAGCATCACTAACCCCCTGGCCCTTGTTGGCCTTGGAAGCTAGTGATGTGGAGAGACACTCTTATAGTGTGCAGGCTGAGCACTTGAATGTACCACAGGACATGGCATTCCTGACCAAGCTGATGCACTGGGGGTGGCTGTGCTCGCCGCAGCTGGTGCACCTAAGCATCCTTCCCTTGGTGCCTTGAAAGATGGTACATCCTATGGGGGGTGGGAGGAAGAGAGGGAAGGGGTAAGCTACTGGGCAGATCTGATCACAAGCAAAATGTGTCAGTGGGTGAGGCCACCTAAGCATACAGGAGATCCAAAGTTTTTCTTAATGCAGAGAATGGGATGTTATCATCCCTGATGCCTGTTATCCTAGAACCCCCCTTGTACACAGCTGAGACAGCTTGGATCTTATCTATGTAGCTCAAGACTGACATTCCTGCCAGTACATGTGCAGTACTGCAAGCAAATCATGTTCCTGCCAGTACATGTACAGTACTGCAAGTAGGACATGTGCAGTCCTGCAAGCAAATCACGTTCCTGCCAGTACATGTGCAGTACTGCAAGCAAATCATGTTCCTGCCAGTACATGTACAGTACTGCAAGTAAGACATGTGCAGTCCTGCAAGCAAATCACGTTCCTGCCAGTACATGTGCCCAGTACTGCAAGCAAATCATGCAAGCTTCGAGTTCCAGGACACCTATTGTGCACATGTACCCCTACCGACTCATGCCACTCCAGCTCCAGAGCCTTGTCCCAGAACTCCAGGTCACTTAGTGTGCCCTGTTAGAATTATTTAAGGTGTAGGCTGGACCTTAGAAGGTTTTACCTCTGTGTGTGATATTTCCCTTAATTAGGGGGTATATCACACCACTGGCTGGCCGTACTGGTCAAATCAGCTATGTTACCATTTAAAGATCCATGGGATTTAAGCCTGTGCCTTGTAAGTGGTATGGTAGGTGGTGACAGGGTATAGGGCATCAAACAAGAGTTGGATTGTGCAGGTATCCCAAGGTTGTGACCTTTTGGGGGAGAGCTATCCATCTACCTATTTTACCTGTCACAGGGTTGTTACACTTCTATCATTTGATATCATTGTTATAATTGTTTTACGAGCAATTCAACTAAACCACCACTTTTTGACATTATACTGGACTGCCTGTGCAGGTGTACCAGAGCCACTGTCATTGTCCTCTCTGTCCTGGTGGGCTCTGGTATGGATTCCCAGTATGTGCAGCATTATATGTCTGCCTTCATTCTTATAATTGTATTTATTTGTATTTATATATATATATATATATATATATATATATATATATATATATATACATATATATAATTGTTGTACGAAGATTTCAGCAAACTCATCACTTTTGTTGATTGGACCTTCTGTGCAGGTGTACCCGAGCCACTGCCATCGTCCTCTCATTCCTGGTGGGCTCTGGCATGGATTCCCAAGACCAGCAGTATGTTTCCGCGTCCAGCGCTTTCCTCATGCTCATCTTCATGCATGCTGTATGGTTCAGGCTCATGAAGCCCCGCACTGGACAGGGCAGTGGGGCAGCACACAACACTCCACACCCACACCATGAATAGGGAGCTGCTTGGAAGCTGTTGCGCATTGACCACTAGGATGACAACGCCCTTATGCCGATTATCTTCACAAGACCACCTTCACACTCATGCTGTTTGGTTCTGACCTATGAAGCCCCGTACTGGGCAGGGCAGTGGGGCAGCACACAACACTCCACTCCCACACCATGAATAGGGAGCTGCCTGGAAGCTGTTGCGCATTGACCACTAGGATGACAACGCCCTTATGCCGATTGTCTTCACACGACCACCTTCACACTCATGCTGTTTGGTTCTGACCTATGAAGCCCCGTGCTGGGCAGGGCAGTGGGGCAGCACACAACACTCCACATCCACACCATGAATAGGGAGCTG
The DNA here is from genome assembly GCA_013435795.1 of Chlamydomonas sp. ICE-L. Taxonomy (NCBI): domain Eukaryota; kingdom Viridiplantae; phylum Chlorophyta; class Chlorophyceae; order Chlamydomonadales; family Chlamydomonadaceae; genus Chlamydomonas; species Chlamydomonas sp. ICE-L. Next base: position 138,955 of record JACBWV010000196.1, on the reverse strand, counting down.
CTTGGAAGCTGTTGCGCATTGACCACTAGGATGACAACGCCCTTATGTCGATTGTCTTCACACGACCACCTTCACACTCATGCTGTTTGGTTCTGACCTATGAAGCCCCGTACTGGGCAGGGCAGTGGGGCAGCACACAACACTCCACACCCACACCATGAATAGGGAGCTGCCTGGAAGCTGTTGCGCATTGACCACTAGGATGACAACGCCCTTATGCCGATTGTCTTCACACGACCACCTTCACACTCATGCTGTTTGGTTCTGACCTAGGAAGCCCCGTACTGGGCAGGGCAGTGGGGCAGCACACAACACTCCACACCCACACCATGAATAGGGAGCTGCTTGGAAGCTGTTGCGCATTGACCACTAGGATGACAACGCCCTTATGCCGATTGTCTTCACAAGACCACCTTCACACTCATGCTGTTTGGTTCTGACCTATGAAGCCCCGTACTGGGCAGGGCAGTGGGGCAGCACACAACACTCCACTCCCACACCATGAATAGGGAGCTGCCTGGAAGCTGTTGCGCATTGACCACTAGGATGAAAACGCCCTTATGCCGATTGTCTACACACGACCACCTTCACACTCATGCTGTTTGGTTCTGACCTATGAAGCCCCGTGCTGGGCAGGGCAGTGGGGCAGCACACAACACTCCACACCCACACCATGAATAGGGAGCTGCCTGGAAGCTGTTGCGCATTGACCACTAGGATGACAACGCCCTTATGTCGATTGTCTTCACACGACCACCTTCACACTCATGCTGTTTGGTTCTGACCTATGAAGCCCCGTACTGGGCAGGGCAGTGGGGCAGCACACAACACTCCACTCCCACACCATGAATAGAGAACTATGTATGTGTTCCTGACTAGATTAGGATGCTATGTTGAAGCTGATGTGCATTGACCAAAATAAACAGTGCTCTGGTGCTGCTTGTTTCGTGAACCTTTTCATCAGCTTTTCAGTAATGTTGAAATCCTGGAGCTTGGCCCAGTGACTGGCTCAGGGAGCTGCTGCTGCTAGCCAAAATAGGAGCTGCTGCTCGTAGCCAAAATGAAAAGCTATGGCATGATTACCTAGGAACAGCCAACCGTACGCACCGTACGGCGTACGGTTTCCCCCCTACGGATTTAGGTTCGCACGGCCCGTATGCCACAACCCTGCCTGCGAGTTGCCTGCGACTCTAAAAACTGTCGAAATCAGGGTTGCCTGCGAGTTGCCTGCGACTCTAAAAACTGTCGAAATCAGGATTGCCTGCGACTCTAAAAACTGTCGAAATCAGGGTTGCCTGCGACTCTAAAAACTGGCGGAGAGTAATCGCTATGGAGCGATAGGTGGCAACAGAATGGAGTTAGTTACTAGACCGTTGGCTGACGTGTCAGGCTTCGTCTCGGTCAGATGGTCAGATGGTCGGTCGGTCGGACGGACAAATGGGTAACCCTGGGGGGGTCCGCCAAAAAGCTATGGATCTGGTTTGTTCATGAGGATTCCCAAGAGCTGCATGTTCAGACGCACCCCGTTCCAAGATCTGCATCTGGGACGCACCCAGCTCCAAGATATGCATCTTGGGACACACCCAGTTCCAAGATCTGCATCTTGAGACACACCCAGCTCCAAGATATGAATCTGAAGACTCACCCAGGTCCAAGATATGAATCTGAAGACGCACCGGGTTCCAAGATCTGCATCTTGAGACACACCCCGTTCCAAGATCTGCATCTGAAGACGCACCCAGGTCCAAGATATGAATCTGAAGACTCATCCAGGTCCAAGATATGAATCTGAAGACGCACCGAGTTCCAAGATCTGCATCTTGAGACACACCCCGTTCCAAGATCTGCATCTGAAGACGCACCCAGGTCCAAGATATGAATCTGAAGACTCACCCAGGTCCAAGATATGAATCTGAAGACGCACCGAGTTCCAAGATCTGCATCTTGAGACACACCCCGTTCCAAGATCTGCATCTGACGACACACCCAGGTCCAAGATATGCATCTGGGAAGCACCTAGGTCCAAGATCTGCATCTTGAGACGCACCCAGGTCCAAGATCTGTATCTATGACGCACCCAGGTCCAAGATCTGCATCTTGAGGCACACACCGTCACAAGATCTGCATCTTGAGACGCACCCAGCTCGAAGATCTGCATCTGGGAAGCACCTAGGTCCAAGATCTGAGATCTGCATCTTGAGACACACCCAGTTCCAAGATCTGCATCTTGAGACGCACCCAGGTCCAAGATCTGCATCTGGGACGCAGCGGACCCTCCAAGAACAGTAATGATAACGTCAGGTGGGGCGTGGTATTAAGGGGGCCCTGTTTTACGACGTTAGAGAACGGGCTGCTACTTCACGTGGACAGAGCAACCGTGGCAGTTGACAGCAACCGCAAACACTAAAGGGCACCCGTCGAACCCCACACCTTCTTGTTTCGATGTGATCTACCGTTGAGCTAGTCGAAACGGGATCACCCTCCAAGAACAACAGATTGAAAATAGTTACGCCTTGCCACAGGGCGTGAGGTTGATAGAACCTCCCCGTTCGCTGGCACTGGGGAAAGCTACTGGGGAGTTTGCTGTAGTTGTTGGGATCGAGCATATCATTATTCTCATGGAGGGGCGAAATTCTCGCATTCTTCCTAAGACGGGGGATTTCCAAGTCCTAATCATTTTTCGAACAGGTCACTGAGTATGGGCTGTAAGATGTGTAAGTCTCTATTCATGTAAATATAACCCACACAAACATCTCCACAGACACCAAACAAATCTCCAGGAGCTCGCTTTAGGCCATAAATCTCCAGGGGCTCGCTTTAGGCCATACATCTCCAGGAGCTCGCTTTAGGCCATAAATCTCCAGGAGCTCGCTTTAGGCCATAAATCTCTAGGAGCTCGCTTTAGGCCATAAATCTCTAGGAGCTCGCTTTAGGCCATAAATCTCCAGGGGCTCGCTTTAGGCCATAAATCTCTAGGAGCTCGCTTTAGGCCATAGATCTCTAGGAGCTCGCTTTAGGCCATAAATCTCCAGGGGCTCGCTTTAGGCCATAAATCTCTAGGAGCTCGCTATAGGCCATAAATTTCCAGGGGCACGCTTTAGGCCATAAATCTCTAGGAGCTCGCTTTAGGCCATAGATCTCTAGGAGCTCGCTTTAGGCCATAAATCTCCAGGGGCTCGCTTTAGGCCATAAATCTCTAGGAGCTCGCTATAGGCCATAAATTTCCAGGGGCTCGCTTTAGGCCATAAATCTCAGGAGCGTCGCTTTAGGCCATAGATCTCTAGGAGCTCGCTTTAGGCCATAAATCTCCAGGGGCTCGCTTTAGGCCATAAATCTCTAGGAGCTCGCTATAGGCCATAAATTTCCAGGGGCTCGCTTTAGGCCATAAATCTCTAGGAGCTCGCTTTAGGCCATAGATCTCTAGGAGCTCGCTTTAGGCCATAAATCTCCAGGGGCTCGCTTTAGGCCATAAATCTCTAGGAGCTCGCTATAGGCCATAAATTTAGGCCAAAAATGGAAGCCATAAGGCTTTGAATCAAAATTATCACTTATTGATCCCCCCCCCCCCCCCCCCCTCCCCCTCCCCTCCCCTCCCACTCTCCCCCCTCTTACAGTTGTCGTGATTGATGATGATGGCACCGCCGGTGATGCAGAGAACGCAGGTATGCTACCCGCCATAAGGCTTTGATCTTCTTTCACTCTCCCCAAAGTAACATTTTCATTCTCATTCCCTGATAGACTAAAACAGCCCATTCTGTTATTTTATTAAAAAGTTTCTGACGTAGGATCTTGGTAGTTATAGGAGTCAAAGATAAAGTTATGATGCGTATCTACATGCTCAGTGATTCTCTCTTTGATATTCCGAGTTCTACTTTCCAGGAACCCGATGATGTGGCTCTTCGCAACTAGATCAACCAAGGGCTCAATCTTCTTTCGTGATCTGAAAGGCGGAGTGCTTACACGGTTTGGTGGGTCTTGATTGCCAACTTGGACCAATGACCTGGACTTCAGGGTACTATTTCTTGCCAAATTGGTCAGCGCTCAAAGCGCAGTAACGTCAAATTGGTCAGCGCTTTTAAGTGCATAACACGCAAAAACTGTGCGCTGCGCCCACAGGGGGTTGAAAAAACTGTGCGAAACGCGCAAAGAGGCTCAAAAGGGGCAGGGGGCGGGGGCAGAGGCACAGGGGCGCAGAGGGGCACCACGCTGCCGCGCGCGCTAAGTAGTACCCTGCTGGACTTACCATTGACCTGGACAAGTATTTAAACTGTCTAATCCGCATACGTAGTTGGCTCCCTGGATTCCGTGGGTATTCAATGGGGGGACTTTCAATTGGAAGACGGTGAGCAGCACGGTTTAATGGGTCTAGATGACAGCGTAATAGGAACATGCATGCAAGTATATTTTCTTTTCGGCTACCACAAGCAGCCCCCGTCTTGATACCGAACATAACCTAGAGCAACACAGCGCATCTGGAAGGTGACAAAATCGTATTTCGAATACTGTTGGAACCTTGGGGCTTAGCCCAGTGCCGGGCACATAAAGCTGCCTGGATGACCAAACCAAACCAAACCCAGTGTATGTGTGTTGGGGGGGGAGGAGGGGGGAGGGCATTGGTGGTGGTGGTGGTGGTGGTGGGGCAATATTATTGTTGGTGGTGGTGGTGCTGGATGCCGCAGCTCGTAGCAGAAAAGAAAAGCTATGATAGGCTGCTGGAGAGTTTTTTTTTTTTTACATTACATTACATGTAGTTACATAACATGTAGTTGTATAGTTGTTACCGGCTAGTATCGGACGAAGACAATTCCACACGTCAAAATCCAAATGCACTCACATCCACATCCACAATTCCACACCCAAATGCTTCGTCCAGCCATTCTGTGGACCACAGACCTGGACAAGTCTTTGAACTGTTTGAACAGTGTAACAGTGGGGTCTCTTCTACATGGAGGGCGATAATGAGGCCCCCTGCCCCCTTCGTGTAACAGTGGGGTCTCTTCTACATTGAGGGCGGTAATGAGGCCCCCCTGCCCTCTTGGTGTAACAGTGGGGTCTCTTCTACATTGAGGGCGATAATGAGGCCCCCCTGCCCCCTTGGTGTTACAGTGGGGTCTCTTCTACATTGAGGGCAGTAATGAGGCCCCCCTGCCCCCTTGGTGTAACAGTGGGGTCTCTTCTATATTGAGGGCGATAATGAGGCCCCCCTGCCCCCTTGGTGTAACAGTGGGGTCTCTTCTACATTGAGGGCAGTAATGAGGCCCCCCTGCCCCCTTGGTGTAACAGTGGGGTCTCTTCTACATTGAGGGCAGTAATGAGGCCCCCCTGCCCCCTTGGTGTAACAGTGGGGTCTCTTCTACATTGAGGGCAGTAATGAGGGCCCCCTGCCCCCTTGGTGTAACAGTGGGGTCTCTTCTACATTGAGGGCAGTAATGAGGCCCCCCTGCCCCCTTAGTGTAACAGTGGGGTCTCTTCTACATTGAGGGCGATAATGAGGCCCCCCTGCCCCCTTGGTGTAACAGTGGGGTCTCTTCTACATTGAGGGCAGTAATGAGGCCCCCCTGCCCCCTTGGTGTGACAGTGGGGTCTCTTCTACATTGAGGGCGGTAATGAGGGCGGTAAAAACTTATTACCGCCCCCATAGCTTTACTTATCATCTACCAGCTGCAGCTTCTAGGCAGCTCCCGAGCCAGCCACTGGGCCCAGCCTAAGATGCCACAGTACAGTGCAGGAAAGCTACAATGGTCCATTGTCACAGTACAGTGCAGTACAGTGCAGGAAAGCTGGTTTTGTTAGCTCCAAGGTGCACTAGGTTGTACCAGGTTTGGCTGACTAGCCAGGCAGGGGAGCTGTCTTGAAGCTGCTGCTGGCAGCTGAAAATTTGAAAAAACTATGGTGTAAGTGCCAAGGCAAAGCTGCACATAGATACCCATATTCGTGTTCATATTCATTTTTTGGCGGAGCCCCCCTTCTGGGGGGCGGGAGCCCCCAGTGTTACCCATTTGTTTGTTCGACCGACCGACCATCCATCTGACCGCCATGAAGCCTGACACTTCAGCCAACGGTCTCGGAACTAAATCACTCCCGTCGCCACCTGTCGCTCCGTCGCGATCACTCTCCGCCAAGTTTGAAGGTCGCAGGCGACGCTGCATAGAACTTGTCACCCCAACATGAATAACGAATGCCTATGACCAAGCTTCAGCTTTGACTAGTAGTTACCGACATACGGAAACAAATCGCCTAAAAACCTTACATATTTCATGTCCTTGCCTGAAGCCACGCTGGAACATAGACAATGGTCCATTGTCAGCTGCCCCAAATCGTAGGCTGAAAGCTACAATGGTCCATTGTCACTAGTCCCCAGTCGGAGGCTGAAAGCTACAATGGTCCATTGTCACCAGCCCCCAGTTGGAGGCTGAAAGCTACAATGGTCCATTGTCACCAGCCCCAAGTCGGAGGCTGAAAGCTACATAAATATAGCTGCGGCGGGCGGATAACGAAAACGGTGGTTTGAAAACAGATTCAGAAACATGCTCGAAAACTATTTTGTAAACAGGTTTGGGTACAAGTTCAAGAAACATATTCGAAAACAAGTTCCCGATATCCTACGGCGTCATATCTCAGCAACAGGGCCGGAGCAATGTCGCTACTGAAGACCTAGGCAAGATGTTCACAACCAGGTCACTAGGCAAGCCAACCAACACACCGTAGCTGGAGCTTGTTGCTAGCCAGGACTTGAGGCATTGCCATCGCACAGCTTCCCTCATACCGCCTCAGCAAAAGGGCCGGAGCAATGTATCCTACAGCGTCAAATCTCCGCAACAGGGCCGGAGGTTGAGGAGATGATGGCCAAGGGGGTAATCCCGTGCTACCGATTCAGGGTGCCCAAGGTAAGCCTTAGGAGTGGTGGTCAGAGTGGAGTGTCTGGCTCAGTGGGAGGGGTGGGTTGGTAGGTGTTAGGACTGGGGAGGGCCGGAGCAATGTATCCTACGGCGTCATATCTTGACCATTGTTTTCTTTTTGCCTTTTTGTACTGATGTTGTGTGTGTGTATGTGAGCGTGTGTTTACACCATGCTTTTCGTGAGCTCCTTGAGCCCAAAATGAAACAGCGAGTGCAGCGCTCAAAAGTAACCCCTGTATCACACCTGACACACACTCGCAACACATCAGTCACACATGCACAACACACTTGACACACATCGGACACACATGCACAACACATCTGACACACATGCACAGCACACTTGACACACATCTGACACATCTAACACACTTGACACACATCTGACACATGACACACATGCGCAACATATAGACACACATGCGAGCACATCTGACACTCATGCGCAACACATATGACACACATGCGCAACACATCTGACACTCATGGCACACATGCGAGCACATCTGACACTCATGCGCAACACACATGACACACATCTGACACACATGCAAAACGCATGACACACACATGCAAAACGCATGACACACACGCGCAACACATCTGACACACATGCGCAACACACATGACACACATCTGACACACATGCAAAACACATGACACACACGCGCAACACATCTGACACACATGCGCAACACATCTGACTCACATGCGCAACACACATGACATACATGTGCAGCACATCTGACTTTCACGAGCAGCACGGACGACATACACGCGCATCACATCTGACATACATGCGCAACACATCTGACTCACATGCGCAACACACATGACATACATGCGCAGCACATCTGACATACATGCTTAACATGTATGTCAAATTCTCTCTTCATGTGTTACACATGCACTGGGGATGTGTAACATCTACACAAGAAATGTGAAACGTGCGAGAAACACATTGATAACGCATGTGTCTCTCATGCACAACACATACACACAACATGTGCAACGCGTGAGAACCACACCGTAAACACATGTAAAACGCATGCACAACACATATGCACATGCGAAAAGCGTGAGAACCACATCAGACACGCATGTGTCTCTCATGCACAACACATACACACAACATGTGCAACGTGTGAGAACCACACCGTAAACACATGTGGCACTCATGCACAACACATTCACAAGACACGTGAAACGCGTGAGAACCACATTGCAAACACATGGAAAATGTAGTTAAAGACATTTGGAAGACGTGTGAAACACATGTTCAACGCGCGAGGTCCACATGTTAAACAAACGTGTAAGACAGGTGAATTACATCTTCAACAAATATGAAAGACATTTGAAACACATGAAATTTGTATTTCAAGCTGTACGCACGACACATCTTGTCTTGGACACATCTCGAACTCCAACCATATATGATGTGTGACTTGGAGGGACAGGCCGTCCTTGCTAACGGGGAAGATACGAAGCATGCTGCATGTTTTGAGCATGCAATGAATCAAAGTATTCAGGCCACCATACGAGATATGTGATGGACAATGTGTGAGGAGTTATTTGGTAGGATGGCTGAGGTAGACATTCGAATACACTCAGTGGGGGACTAAACCAGGGTCTAGGGAATTGTTGGTAAACTCGACCCCAACTACTGGTATTATTTAGTTTGCGATGCTCATATGTGGTCTCATGGGAATCTGACTGGTGATAAAAAGTATTCAAATTGTTTATGGAAATTGCATTATATACGGTGTACTTCAGTGTACCCGTGGTGGCTTCATATTGTGTCATTTTGTGTCTTAAAAATACCCATGTAACAATTCAAATTCAAAATTCAAAGTGGCCTGGCCAGTTGACCTGCTGGTGTGCTGAAGCCATGGATGTTTTGAGACATCAGCTTCGATGCAGTGCATTTTTACCGCCCCCCTGTTGGCCAACCCACGTTACATCACCCATACCATAGATTTAAATTTTCAGCTTCCAACGGCAGCTTCTAGGCAGCTCTCCTGGCTTGCTACCCAGCCTAACCTCTGGCGACACAATACATCTGAAAGCTGACAAAATTATATTTTGAATATTGTTGCTATCTTGGGGCTTAGCCCATTGGCTGGATCAGGGAGCTGCCTAGAAGCTGCAGCCAGTAGCGAAAAAAAAAAGCTATGACCCTTACTAGCAGCATTAAAGTTAAGGGTTCGAGGCCTTTGTCTCAAGCTTATTGGGGATTCCATCGCACGCCACTCAGGCGTGACAACGCCAATCGCGAATTCCATCGCACGCCACTCAGGCGTGACCACGCCAATCGCGTATTCCATCACACGCCACTCAGGTGTGACCACGCCAATCGCGAATTCCATCGCACGTCACTCAGGCGTGACAACGCCAGTCGCGGATTCCATCACACGCCACTCAGGTGTGACCGCGCCAATCGCGAATTCCATCGCACATCACTCAGGCGTGACCACGCCAATCGCGTATTCCGTCACACGCCACTCAGGCGTGACCACGCCAATTGCGGATTCCTTCACACGCCATTCAGACGTGACCACGCCAATCGCGGATTCCTTCACACAAGCCCAATGAGGATTCCCTCACACGCCACTCAGGCATGCTCCCCTTCCCACCCTGTTCAGGTTGTTGACAGGTGTTCAGTGTGTCAAACACCTGTTAATGTTCATCTTCGTTCCAAACAGGGTACTAAAAAGCGCGCGCGGCAGCGTGATTTCGCGCACACTTTTTGAGCCCCACTGCGCGTTTCGCGCAGTTTTTTCAACTCCGTGGGCGCAGCACGCAGTTTTTGCGCTTTTGCACTAAAAAGCGCTGACCAATTTGACGTTAGTGCGCTTTAAGCGCTGACCAATTTGGCATGAAGTAGTACCCTTGTTCCAACATGTGGTTGCTGCAAATGTGTTGAACATCCTGAATACCTGCTTAACAACCTGGACAGGTGCAGGCTGCCGTAGGGCAGAAGGGGGTTGGTCGCATCTAGTTGGATTACAGAGCGTGTGCGGAGGGATCCCATTGACCAGGACGGTTGATCGGCTGGTGTGCTGGAGCCATGGACGGTCGCAGTGAAGCACTGGGGGCCAGGTACCTGCAGAGGCGTTACACAGATGAATGCATGGCTGCATGGGTGGCTGAGTGAATGGTTGAATGAATAAATGGCTGCATGGGTGGCTAAATGAATGGCCGAATGAATGGTTGAATGGCTGAATGAATTAATAGCTGAATGGCTGAATGGATGCATGAATGAATTAATAGCTGAATGGCTGAATGAATGCATGAATGAATTCATATCTGAATGGCTGACTGAAAGAATGCATGACTGGCTGCATGATTTAATAGCTGAATGAATGGCTGGATGAACCAATGGATGGCTGAATGAGTGGCTGAATGGATAGATGGGGGTAGACATGGATGGATGGGTGATTGGATGGTTATTTGGATGGATGCTGATATGGATGGGTGATTGGATGGTTATTTGGATGGATGGTGATATGGATTTATGGATGCGTGGATGGTGATATGGATGGATGCTTGGACATTTGATTGGATGGAAGGAACAGCTAGGGTATGGACTTGGGGAACAGCTAGGGTATGGACTTGGGGAACAGCTAGGGTATGGACTTGGGGAACAGCTAGGGTATGGACTTGGGGAACAGCTAGGGTATGGACTTGGGGAACAAATAGGGATGTCACGTACTGGTACATGTGACGTACTTGAACATGTCATGAGACAATCGTACGAGATAAAATGTGAAATGTGACATTTGAGACATATTGTATATTATATATTACATATTACATATTACATATTATATATTACATATTATGTATTATATTTGAGACATATTATATATATTATGCCGTTAGCATTGATATCTTACTTGTTCAGCACAATCCCCCAGGTAACGGGGGAGTTTAAATATCGCGTGTGAATTAAAAAAAGATATGTAAATTAGGAGAAATAAAATTATGACATTGGCATTGATGTCTGACTTGTTCAGCAGAATCTCCCCGGTCACGGGGGAGTTTGAGTTGCAGGACATCCATGTTAGAATGGCCTCCCTGCAGGCAATGAGAGTGGAATTTTTTTTTAGTGGGGTTCTCACCATGCAACAACGGAACGTCGACGTCTTTGAACATGTTTTTTTAGTGGGGTTCTCACCATGCAACAACGGAACGGCGACGTCGTTGAACATGTTTTTTTTCAATATATTATACATAGTTTAAACCTTTATTTAGATTAAAATCAACCCTTTGCGTTACCTACCAGACATACATCACACCATCTCCAGCAATGCCTACCGGTTGTACATCACACCATCTGCAGCGATCACCGGCTCCTTCATCACACCATCTACAGCTGCCTACCTGTCGTACATCACACCATCTGCAGCAATGTCTACCTGTCGTACATCACACTATCTGCAGCAATGTCTACCTGTCGTACATCACGCCATCTGCAGCGATCACCGGCTCCTTCATCACACAATCTACAACCGCCTACCTGTCCTATATCACACCATCTGCAGGGATCACCGGCTCCTTCATCACACCATCTACAGCCGCCTACCTGTCGTACATCACACCATCTGCAACAATGCCCACCTGTCGTACATCACGCCATCTGCAGCAATCACCGGCTCCTTCATCACTTTTCTGGTCAGCGGACATAGGAGTGACGTTTGATGTTCCTGGACTCCTCCCACACTGCCCAGGTCCAGGCAGACATCGGGAAGCATTGTCTGGGAGGCAGACCCCCCCCGGGCCGACCCATGGTGGGAGGAGTGGTGTGAAGACCCTTGGGAAGCGTCAAAGCTGGGGAGGGAGTCAAGAGTGTGGCGCTCATGATTAGGAAACCAGTTGCCCATGGGAGCGGTTGAACCGGCTGCTGGGGCACGCGCTCCGGTAGACTGCTGTTGCCACCTCTCGTCCATCAGCTGCGGGGAATCGCGGCCGATGAGCATTTGCTGCTGGAGCTGCTGGAGTTGAAGCTGCTGGAGCCTCACCTGCAAACATGGTTTTGGTAACAGGTCAAGACATTGGTTACAGGCCAAGGCCATCAGCTGCAGGGAATCGCGGCCGATGAGCATTTGCTGCTGTAGCTGCTGGAGCTTCACCTGCAAACATGGTTTTGGTAACAGGTCAAGGCATAAGCAACAGGCCAGAAGACATTGGTTACAGGTCAAGGCCATCAGCTGCGGGGAATCGCGGCCGATGAGCATTTGCTACTGTAGCTGCTGGAGCTTCACCTGCAAACATGGTTTTGGTAACAGGTCAAGGCATCAGTAACAGGCCAGAAGACATTGGTTACAGGCCAAGGCCACAAGCTGCGCTGCCGATGAGCGTTTGTTACTGGAGCTTGACTGGAGGGCCTAAACAGGGATTTGAAAGGGATTTGAAAGGGCCTAAACAGGGATTTGAAAGGCCTTAAAAAGCTACTTTTTTTAGATTGGCCTACACCTGGGGACTTAGCTGCCGAACCTTGAGATTATGCTTTTGCTGCATCTGTCTCAGTTGCTTCTGCTGGTACTTTTAGCTCGATAGCCTGCTACTTGTAGGGGCTTTAAAGGGCTTTAAAGGGCCTTAAAAAGCTACTTTTAGGAGACTGGCCTGAACTTGGAGACTTACCTGCTGAACCTTGAGGTCATGTTGCTGTTGCATCTGTCGCAGTTGCTTCTGCTGCGCAAGCTGCTGGAGTTGCTGCTGCTGGAGCTGCTGTCGGTCCATTCCAACATCGCCCAGATCTGTGCCCTTCAGCTGGCCTAGGTTCATGTTCATGCCGTGCATGTTCTGATGATGCAGCGCGTGGGGAGAGTTCTGGCCTGACAGGTGGTCAGACATATTGCTGGAAGAGTCTGACTGTCGGGAGATAAACTGGCGACCGATGTTGTTAGGCACTTGGCACAGCGTGGAGAGGCTAGCTGGGAACAGGCCCAAGCCAGTTGAAGACGGGTGGAAGGGGGGGGGAGGAGGGGGGGCCCCAAGGTTACCAAAGCCGCCTAGGAACTGCTGCTCCTGCTGTTGCTTTGCCTGCTGCATGCGCTCCTCCCACATGGTAAGAGCACTGCTGCGCAGACCAGCAGGCCCAAGCACTGGCAGGCCGATACCCGCATCAGAGGAATGGTCAGAGTGCATGCAGTCGAGAATGGTGCTCCCATGCGAATTGAAGCGTGAACCGTGGTGGCTATTGTAATTAGGACCTACGCTTGGCAGTCCAGACGAGGGTTGAACCCATTGCTGGTTAGGAGTGTATCTTGGGAGGGGCACCTTGGGGTCTGCTGTGCCCAGTCCAAGCAGGGGGTTGGTCATGGACTGGAGGTCGTTCGCGCTCCTGTCTCCCGTCAGCATCTGGTTGAACTTGCTCGGGTAGCTGCAGGGTTGCGAGAGGGGGGGCGGGAGGATGGGGAGATTCGTCTTCATTGGGAGGTTGAGATTGTTCCAGCTGCCCGTGCTAGTGGGCTCGCTTCCAAATGCTGAGGCAGTGGCCGACACAAAAGGAGTTCCCATCTTGCTGCATAGCTGCTGCTGCCTCAATCGCTCCGCCTCCCAGAGACGCTCCTTCTCCGCCTTGGACATGCGCCTGCAACGATGTTTGTTTTAAATTCAAATTTGAAATTTGGACGTGCGCCTGCATGATGATTTATTTTTAATTGAACTTCGAAATTTGAGGGATAGTGGTGGCAGTGGAAAGTTGAGGGATAGCGGTGGTAAACTAGCCAGATGAGAGTGTGCGAGTGATAATAGCTGCTGCTGCCTCAATCGCTTCGCCTCGGCATAGGCCATATCGCCTCGGCATAGGTGCTCCTTCTATGCCTTGGACATGCGCCTGTAAGATTTTTTTTTTGTATTTTTCATTTTATACAATTGGAGATTTAATTCCTAGAAGTTTGACTTTAAGTAATTTTGAACCGCAATTTGCAATTCCTAAAGCTCTGCTTTTTCTATTCCTTAGAAAACTATACATTCTTCACCTTTTGTATTATTTATACAACTTAATTTAAAATCAGTCACCTTTTGTATTATTTGTAAAACTTAATTTAAAATCCGTCACCTTTTTGTATTCTTTATAAAACTTAATTTAAATTTGACACCTTTTGTATTATTTATAAAACTTCATTTTTAATTCGTCACCTTTTGTATTATTTATAAAACTTAATTTTTAATTCGTCACCTTTTGTATTATTTATATAACTTCGTTTTTAATTCGTCACCTTTTGTATTATTTATAAAACTTCATATTAAATTCGTCACCTTTTGTATTATTTATAAAACTTAATTTTTAATTCGTCACCTTTTGTATTATTTATATAACTTCATTTTTAATTCGTCACCTTTTGTATTATTTATAAAACTTCATATTAAATTCGTCACCTTTTGTATTATTCATGAAACTTCATTTTAAATTCGTCACCTTTTGTATTATTTATAAAACTTCATTTAAAATTCGTCACCTTATGTATTATTTATAAAAAATCATTTTAAATTCGTCACCTTTGTATTGCTTACGCACGCCCATATGAATATATTGTGATCGCCCACCTTACAGTGTTTCTTATCTCAGATTTCTATGCTACATGGGCTACTCAAGCGTACGCCAAACCCATGCGTCGCCATGCTATGACAGAGTGGCGAAGCAGTTGCAATGACAGAGTGGCGTCACCATGCAATGGCATAGTGGCGTCGCCATGCAATGGCAGAGTGGCGAAGCAGTTGCAATGACAGAGTGGCGTCGCCATGCAATGACAGAGTGGCGACACAGTTGCAATGATAGAGTGGCGTCACCATGCAATGACGGAGTGGCGTCGCCATGCAATGACAGAGTGGCGACACAGTTGCAATGACAGAGTGGCGTCACCATGCAATGACGGAGTGGCGTCGACATGCAATGACAGAGTGGCGTCTCCATGCAATGACAGAGTGGCGAAACAGCTGCGACGTATTGTCGTAAGAAACAAGCCCTATGCAGCGTTGCGAGCGATGCAGAAAATTGGCGGAGAGAATTGGCAATGGAATGACAGGTGGCGACGGAATGGAGCGGACGGAAGCCAGTTTGTTACGAGACAGTTGGCTGTCGTGCCACAAGGGGGGGCTGCACCCCAAAACAGTGGCAACTTATATACTGATCACCTGTATCCCCCCCCCCCCCCCACCCCCTCCACCCCTATTGGTGGTTGGCACCAGTGAAAGCAAACAGGCTGCCCCCCTCAACCTCACACCTTGTAACATGGCGTACTATTTACTTATTTACTGATGTACCTGTAGCAAGCTGCGAGCTCGTCATCGTAGTGCATGTTGTTGGGGTTCAGGCGGTTGGGGATGTTGAGTGCAGCAACGGGCTTACCTGTAGCGAGCTGCGAGCTCGTCACTGTAGTGCATGTTGTTGGGGTTCAGGCGGTTGGGGATGTTGAGTGCGGCAACCGGCTTACCTGTAGCGAGCTGCGAGCTCGTCATCGTAGTGCATGTTGTTGGGGCTCAGGCGGTTGGGGATGTTGAGGGGCCTGCACTGTTTAAGACCATATTTGAGGGAGCACTTAGCTTTAGCTATAAAGCTGTCTTGCTTTTTGAAGTAGCAGATGGTTAAGGGCCTATATAATAGGCCCCTATATTTAGGGAAAGCAATGTGCAGCAACGGGCTTACCTGTAGCGAGCTGCGAGCTCGTCATCGTAGTGCATGTTGTTGGGGTTCAGGCGGTTGGGGATGTTGAGTGCGGCAACCGGCTTACCTGTAGCGAGCTGCGAGCTCGACATCGTAGTGCATGTTGTTGGGGCTCAGACGGTTGGGGATGTTGAGTGCGGCAACCGGCTTACCTGTAGCGAGCTGCGAGCTCGTCATCGTAGTGCATGTTGTTGGGGTTCAGGCGGTTGGAGATGTTGAGTGCAGCAACCGGCATACTCTCCTGCTGATTCATAAGTCCACTCAGAAGGCTAAGGTCAGGGCCTGGGGAGCCATCTACATCTGAGCGTAGCATGCTGTCCAGCAGGGAGTAGCTGCTGTTGGGGAGGCAGCCATCATCTCCTGTGCTGGGAGTGTGGAGGTTATGTTGGCGTAGGTGAGAGGTATAAGATGTGTGGGAGGAGCAAAGCGCCTATCATCATCCTCGTGCCGGGATGTGGGTTTATTGTTTTTCATTTGGTTAGGTATGGTAGCGGAGGTAGCAGCTGTTGGGGCCCCGTCGTACTCATCTCCTGTGCCTGTGAGGGTGCGGGTCAGGTGAGGGTAGCTGTTTTGGGCCCCAGCGCCTCATCTTCCTGTGCCTGGTGTGGGTGTGGGTAGGTGAGGGTAGGTGAGGGTAGCTGTTGGGGCCCAGCGCCTCATCTCCTGTGCCTGGTGTGGGTGTGGGTAGGTGAGGGTAGCTGAGGGTAGCTGTTGGGGCCCAGCGCCTCATCTCCTGTGCCTGGTGAGGGTGCGGGTAGGTGAGGGTAGCTGTGAGTGTGGGTGAGAGTGGGTAGCTGTGGGTAGGTGTGATGGGTGGGGTGTGGGTAGGCGTGGGTGTGGGGTCGATGTGTGTATGTGTGTGTGGAGGTGATGGGGAGCCATCTACATCTGAGCGTAGCATGCTGTCTAGCAGGAAGTAGCAGTTGGGGCCCAGCGCCTCTTCTCCTGTGCCTGGTGTGGGTAGGTGTGGGTAGGTGAGAGTAGGTGTGGGTAGGTGAGAGTAGGTGTGGGTGTGAGTAGCTGTGAGTGTGGGCGTGGGTGCGAGTAGGTGTGGGTAGGTGCGGGGAGCTGTTGGTGTGGGTGTGGGTGCAAGTGTGAGTAAGTGTGGAGGTTGCGGGTAGCGTGTTAGTGTGGAGTGTGGGTAGGTGTGGGTAGCTTGTTGGTGTGGGTTGTGGTGCGAGGGTGGTGGGTGTGGGTAGGTGCGGGTAGCTGTGAGTGTGGGTGTGGGTAGGTGTGGGTAGCTGTTGGTGTGGGTGTGGGTGCGAGTGTGAGTAGGTGTGGGTAGGTGCGGGTAGCTGTGAGTGTAGGTGTCGGTGGGTGGGGTGTGGGGGTAGGTGTGGGTGTGGGTGTGGGAAGGTGTGGGTGTGAGTAGGTGCGGGTGTGAGTGTGAGGGGATCAGGTAGGTGTGGGTGTGGGTGGTTGGAGTTGAAGTGTGGGTAGAGTGGGTAGTGGTGGAGATGTCGGTAGTTCCTGGGTGTAGGGTTTAAGGTTGGTACTGTGAGTGTGGGTGTGGGTGCGAGTAGGTGTGGGTAGGTGTGTGTAGTATGAGTGTGGGTGGGTGGGTTTGGGTGTTGGGTAGTTGGTAGCTGTGCTGTGGTGTGGTAGCTGTGGGGCTTGTGACGTTGTGGGTGTGGGTGGGGGGGTAGCTGTGGGTAGCTTGTGAGTGTGCGGTTGTGGGTGTTGGGGTAGCTGTGGGTAGCTGTTAGTGTGGGTGTGGTGTGGGGTAAGCTGGGGTACTTGTGAGTTGGGTGTTGGTGTTGGGGTAGCTGTGGAGTAGCTGTGAGTGTGGGTTGTGGGTGTGGGGTAGCTGTGGTACTGTGAGTGTGGGTGTGGGTGTGGGGGTAGCTTGTGGGTAGCCGTTAGTGGTGGGTGTGGTGGGGGAGTCAGCTTTGGGTCTAGCTGTGAGTGTGGGTGTGGATGTGGGGGGTAGCTGTGGGAGTAGCGTGGGAGGTGGCGTGTTGGTGTGGGGGTCTCGATTGGGTAGCTGTTAGTGTGGGTGTGGGTGTGGGGGTAGCTGGGGTCGCTGTAGTGTGGGTGTGGGTGTGGGGTAAACGTGGTATCTGTGACTGGTGGTGCGGGGTGTGGGGGTAGCTTGGTAGCTGTAGTGTGGGTGTGGGTGTGGGGGTAGCTGTGGGTAGCTGTGAGTGTGGGTGTGGGTGTGGGGGTAGCTGTGGGTAGCTGTGAGTGTGGGTGTTGTGTGGGGTAACGTGTGGGTAGCTGTGGTGTGGTGTGGGGTAGCTGTGGGGTAGCTGTGGGTACTGTGAGTGTGTGTTGGGTGTGGGGGTAGCTGTGGTTATCTGTGAGTGTGGGTTGTGGTTGTGGGGTAGCTGTGGTAGCTGGAGTGTGGTGTGGGGTGTGGGGTAAGGGTGGGTAGCTGTGAGTGTGGGTGTGGGTGTGGGGGTAGCTGTGGGTAGCTGTGAGTGTGGGTGTGGGTGTGGGGGTAGCTGTGGGTAGCTGTGAGTGTGGGTGTGGGTGTGGGGGTAGCTGTGGGTAGCTGTGAGTGTGGGTGTGGGTGTGGGGGTAGCCTGTGGTAGGCTTGAGTTGGGTGTGGGTGTGGGGGTAGCTGTGGGTAGCTTGTGCGTGTTGGTGTTGGTGTGGGGTATCTGTGTTAGCTGTGAGTGTGGTGTGGGTGTTGGGGGAGCTGCTGGGTGCTTGAGTGGGTGGTGGGTGTGGGGTAGGTGTGGGTGCTGTGAGTGTGGGTGTTGGTGTGGGGGGTAGGTGGTTGGGTAGCTGTGAGTGTGGTGTGGGGTGGGGGGTAGCTGTGGGGTAGCTGTTGAGTTTGGTGTGTGTGTGGGCTAGCTGTGGTTTGCTAGTTAGGGTGGTCGTGGGTGGTGGGGGTAGCGGTAGTAGCTGTGAGTGTGGGTTGGGTTTGGTGTAGCTGTGGGTAGCTGTGAGTGTGGGTGTGGGTGTGGGGGTAGCTGTGGGTAGCTGTGAGTGTGGTGTTGGGTGTGGGTGGGGGTAGCTGTTGTGGTACTGGAGTGTGGGTGTGGTGGTGGGGAGCTGGGTGGGTAAGCGGTGAGTGTGGTGTGGGTGTGGGGTCGCTGGGGTAGCTGTGGTGTGGTGTGGGGTTGAGGGTACTGTGGGTAGCTGTGAGTGTGGGTGTGGGTGGGGTGCGTAACTGTAGGTAGCTGTGAGTGTGGTGTGGGTGTTGGGTGCTGTGGGTAGCTGTGAGTGTTGGTGTGGTTGTGGGGGTAATCTGTTGGGTAGCTGTGAGTGTGGTTGTGGTGTGGGGTAATGTTTGGGTATTTGTGATGTTGGGTTGTGGTGTGGGGGTAGCTGTGGTATGCTTGAGTGTGGTTGTGGGTGTGGTGGTAACTTTGGGTAAGCTGTGAGTGTGGGGTTGGTGTGGGGTAGCTGTGGGGTACTGTGAGTGTGGTTTGGGTGTGGGTGGAAGCTGGGGGTACGTGAGTGTGGGTGTGGGTGTGGGTGTAGCTGGTGGGTACTTTGGATGTGGGTGGGGTGTGGTAGCCTGTGGGTTATCTGTTAGTGTAGGGTGTGGTGTGGGGGTAGCTTGTGGTAGCTGTGAGTGGGTTGTGGGTGTGGGGGTAACTGTGGAGTAGCTGTGAGTGTGGGTGGGGGGAGCTGTGGGGTAGCTGTGAGTTTGCTGTGAGTGTGGTGTGGTGTAGCTGTGGGTAGCTGTGAGTGTGGGTGTGGGTGTGGGGTCGCTGTGGGTAGCTGTGAGTGTGGGTGGGGTGTGGGGTAGCTTGTGGGGGTAGCCTGTTGGAAGTGTGGGGTTGTGGGTGTGGGGGTAACTGTGTTATCTGTGAGTGTGGGTGGGGGTGTGGGGTATCTGTGGTACTGTGAGTTGTGGGTGTGGGTTGGGGGGTAGCCGTGGTAGCTGTGAGTGTGGGTGTGGGTGTGGGCGTAGCTGTGGGTAGCTGTGAGTGTGGGTGTGGGTGTTGGGTAGCGTGGTATCCTGTGAGTGTGGGTGTGGGTGTGGGGGTAGCTGTGGGTAGCTGTGAGTGTGGGTGTGGGTGTGGGGGTACTCATGGGTAGCGTTAGTTCGGGTGTGGGTTGGGGTAGGGTGGGTAGCTGTGAGTGTGGGGTGGGGGTGTGGGGGTAGCTGTGGGTAGCGTTAGTGTTGGTGTGGGTGTGGGTTACTGTGGGGGCTGTGAGTGTGGGGGTGGGTTGGGTAGCTGTGGTACTGTTAGTGGGGGTGTGGTGTGGGGGTACTGTGGGTAGCTGTGAGTGTGGGTTTTGGTGTGGGGTACTGTGGGTGAGCTGTGAGTGTGGGTGTGGGTAGTGGGGTAGCTGTGGTAGCGTGAGTGGTGGGTGTGGGTGTGGGGGTAGCTGTGGGTAGCTGTGAGTGTGGGTGTGGGTGTGGGGGTAGCTGTGGGTAGCTGTGAGTGTGGGTGTGGGTGTGGGGGTAGCTGTGGGTAGCTGTGAGTGTGGGTGTGGGTGTGGGGGTAGCTGTTGTACTGTTAGTGTGGGTTGCTGGGTTGGTGGTAGCTGTGGGTAGCTGTGTGGTGGTGTGGTGTGGGGTACTGTGGGTACTGTGAGTGGGGGGTTGGGTGCGTGGGGGTATCTGTGGGTAGCTGTAGTGTGGGTGTGGGTGTGGGGTACATGTGGGTAGCTGTGATTGGGGTGGTGTGGGTGATGGGGGTAGCTGTGGGTAAGCGTGAGTGTGGGGGTAGCTGTGGTTACTGTGGTGTGGTGTAGGGGTGTGGGGGTAGCTGTGGTAAGCTTGTAGTGTGGGGTGTGGGTGTGGTTAGCTGTGGGTCAGCTTTGGTGTGGGTGTTGGGTTGTGGGTGTAGTTGTAGGTAGCTGTGAGTTGGGTGTGGGGTGTGGGGGTAGGTGGGGTACTGTTAGTGTTGGTGTGGTGTGGGGGGTAGCTGTGGGTACTTGTGAGTGTGGTTTGGGTGTGGGCTAGCGGTGGGTTGCTGTATGTGGGTTGTGGTGTGGGGTAGCTGTGGGTAGCTGGGAGTGTGGGGTGTGGGTTGGGGGGTAGCTGTGGGTAGCTTGTGCGTGTGGTTGGGTGGTGGGAGGGGTACTTGGGTAGCTTGATGTGGGGTGGGTGGGGACTGTGGGGAGCTGTGAGGTGGGTGTGGGTGGTGGGGGTAGCTTTGTGGGTACTGTGAGTGTGGTTGTGGGTTGTGGGGTGCTGTGTGCTTGATGTGTAGTGGTGTGGGGGTAAGCTGTGGTAGCATTTTTAGGTGGGTGTGGGTGTGGGGGTAGCGTGGGTAGCTGTTGAGTGTGGTGTGGTTGTGGTGAGCTATGTGGGTAGCTGTAGTGTTGGGTGTGGTTGGGGTAGCTTGTGGTAGCTAGTGACGTGTGGGGTGTTGGGTGTGGGGTAGCTGTGGGTATCTGTGAGTGTTGGGTGTGGGTGTGGGGGTAGCTGTGTAGCTTGTAGAGTGCTTGGGTGTGGTGTGGGGGTAGCTGTGGGTAGCTGTGAGTTGTGGGTAGGGGGTGTGGGGGTACTGCCTGTGGGTACTGTGAGTGGTGGGTTGGGTGTGGGGTAGCTGTGGGTACTGTGATGTGGGTGTGGGGTGTGGGGTAACACTGGTGGTAGCTTGGGAGTGGGTGTGTGTGGGGGTAGCTGTGGTAGCTGTGAGTAGCTTGTGATGGTGTTGGGTGTAGCTGTGGGTAGCTTGAGTGGTGGGGTGGGTGTGGGTTTGTGGGGTAGCTGTGGTAGCTGGTAGTGTGGTGTCGGGTGTGGGGGTAGCTGGTTGGGTAGCTGTGATTGTGTGGTGTGGGTGTGGGGGTAGCTGTGGGGAGCTGGTGAGTGTGGGTTGGGTGTGGGGTCCTGTGAGTAGCTGTGACGTGTGGGTTGGTGGGTGTGGGTGGTAGCTGTGGGTAGCGTGAGTGTGGGTGGGGTGTGGCGTAGCGGTGGGTAGCTGTGAGGGGTGGGTGTGGGTGTGGGGTACTGTGGGTAGCTTTGGTGTGGGTGTGGGTGTGGGGGTATCTGTGGGTAGGCTGTGGAGTTTGGGTGTGGGTTGTGGGGGTCAAGCTGTGGTAGCTGTGAGTGGGGGTGTGGGGTGTGGGGTGTAGGTTGGGGTAGCTTGTGAGTGTGGGTGTGGGTTGTGGGTAGCTGTGGGGTACTGTGAGTGTGGCTGTGGTGTGGGGGTATCTGTGGGTAAGCTGTGAGTGTGGTGTGGTGTGGGGTCAGCTGTGGTAAGCTGGTGAGTGTGGGTAGTGGTATGGGGTGCTGTGGGTAGCTGTGAGTGTGGGTGTGGGTGTGGGGGTAGCTGTGGGTAGCTGTGAGTGTGGGTGTGGGTGGGGGGCTGTGGGTAGCTGTGAGTGTGGGTGTGGGTGTGGGGGGAGCTGTGGGTGCTGTAGTGTGGGTGTGGGTGGTGGGGGTAGCTGTGGCGTAGCTGTGATTTGGTGTTGGGTGTGGGGGTAGCTGTGGGTAGCTGTGAGTGTGGGTGTGGGTGTGGGGGTAACTGTGGGTAGCTGTGAGTGTGGGTGTGGGGGTAGCTGTGGGTAGCTGTGAGTAGCTGTGAGTGTGGGTGTGGGGGTAGCTGTGGGTAGCTGTGAGTGTGGGTGTGGGTGTGGGGGTAGCTGTGGGTAGCTGTGAGTGTGGGTGTGGGTGTGGGGGTAGCTGTGGGTAGCTGTGAGTGTGGGTGTGGGTGTGGGGGTAGCTGTGGGTAGCTGTGAGTGTGGGGGTGGGGGTGTGGGTCTGGAGACGCTGTGAATGTGGTGTGGTGTGGGGGTAGCTGTGGATCTGTGAGTGTGGGGTGGTGGGTGGTTGCGGTAGCTGTGGGTAGCTCGTGCAGTGTGGGTGTGGGTGTGGGGGTAAAGCGTGGGTAGCTGTGAGTGTGGGTGAGTGTGTGGAGGGGTATCTGTGGGTACTGTGAAGTGTGGTGTGGGTTGTGGGGTAACTGTGGGTAGCTTTGGAGTGTGGGTTGTGGGTGCGGGGGTATGTGTGGGTAGCTGTAGTGTGGGTGTGGGTGTGGGGGTACTTGGGTAGCTGTGAGTGTGGGTGTGGTGTGGTGGTAGCTTGGTAGCGTGAGTGTGGTGGTGGTTGTTGGGTACTGTGGTAGCTGTGATGTGGGTGTGGGTGTGGGGGTAAGCTTGGGGTATCTGTGAGTGTGGGTGGGGTGTGGGGGTAGCCTGTTGGGTAGCTGTGAGTGTGGTTGTGGTGTGGGGTAGCTGTGGGTGCTAAATGGGTGGGGGTGTGGTGTTGGGGTACTTGTGGGTAGCCTGTGAGTTTGGTGGGCTGTTGGGTGGGGGGGTATCTTGTGGGTAGCTGATGAGTGGTGGGTGTGGGTGTGGTGGTAGCTCTGGGAGCTAGTAGTGTGGGGTGGTGGGTGTGGTGTGGGGTAGCCTGTGGTAGCTTGTGAGTGTGGGAGTGGTGTGTGGTAGCTGACTTGTTAGGGTGTGGGGTGTGGGGTAGGTGTGGGGGAGCTTTGAGTGTGGGGTAGCTCTGGTAGTTGTGGGTAGCTGTGATGTGGGTGATGTGTAGGGGGGTAGGTGTGGCGCTGTTAGTGTGGGGGTAGCTGTGGTAGCTTTGGGTCGCGTGTGAGTGTGGGTGTGGGTGGGGTGTGGTACTGTGAGTGTGTGATGTGGGTTGGGGTAGCTGTGGGTAGCTGTGGAGTGTGGCGCGGTAGCTGTGGTAGCTGGGGTAGCTGTGAGTGCAGTGCGATAGGTACTGGTTAGTGGGGTTTTGTGATAGCAGGAACCTGGGTTGTGGCTCAGGTGTGGGTAGCTGTTGGTGTTGGGTGGTGTGGGTATGTGATAGAAGTACTGGGTGGTGGGTAATGTGTGGGTACTGTGGGTGTGGGTGTGGAGTATGAGGTGTTGGTAGGTGTGGTGGTGGTGGGGTGTTGGTTGTGGGCGTGAGTGTGTTGGTTGGGGTTTCGCTTGTTGTCCTTTGTTGGGTGT
>JACBWV010000196.1:68530-107611 GCA_013435795.1 Chlamydomonas sp. ICE-L | reverse complement strand
TTGTGGTGTGGGGGGGTAGGTGTGGGGTTGTCGGGGTAGCTGGTGGGTGCCCTGTGAGTGTGGGGTAGCTGTGGGGAGCTGTGGGTACGTGTGAGGCAGTGCGAGTAAGTATGGGTAGGTGGGGTTATGTGATAGAAGGTATGGGTGTGGGAATGTGTGGGTTAGATGTGGTGTGGGGTGAGTATGAGTGGGGGTCGTGTGGTGGTGGTGGGTGTTGGTGTGGGCGTTGAGTTGGGGTGGTGTGTTTAGGTGTTGTATTTGTGGTTGTAGGGTGTGGCGTGTGGGTGAGTGGGGGGTCGGGGGGATAGGTGGTGTGTGTGTGTGTGTGTGTGTGTGTGTGTGTGTGTGTGAGGAGTGGGGGGGGGGGGGGGGGGGGTGGGGTCGGACCTTACCTTGTATTCCGATCTCAACTTCCTTGCCCTCGCCTGGCGCACCGGCGGGGTCGTCAGCATCTGAACCTGTCAAGGGGGGGGCGTCCTTCTGAAAGCGGATTATCAGACGCTTGGTTCCGGAAATATTCGGAGCCACATGACCGTTGAGGGTCACCTTGGCCATGATGGCGCTAGCTGGACTCTGAAACTGGACAAAGGCATAGGTTCTGCCAGGAAACAGCCTGATGGACTCCAGCGTTCCAAAGACACCGAAGAGGGTCTCCATAGCGACCTTGTTGGGTCGGGGATGGACCTTGCCTAACCAGAGAAAGCGGCTGGGTCTTTCATCCGGTACATCTTTTAAATCCGGGTCCTCTTCGCCCTTGTCGTTATCGTCATCACTGATGGCTCCTTCCTCGTCGCCCGCGGCACCGCTTGCACCAGCAGACAAGCTACCACCCTCACCAGTCGCTCCACCATCACCGTGGGGTGCCTGGGCTATGCCTCCACCCATGTTCTGTACCGCCATGTTCTGTACCGCCATGCCTCCACCCGTGTTCTGCACCTCCATGTTCTGTACTGCCATGCCTCCACCCATGTTCTGTACCGCCATGCCTACGACATCCATGTTCTGTACAGCCATGCCTCCTCCACCCATGTTCTGTACCGTCATGTGCTGTACCGCTTCCGGCATGAGAAGGCCACCAGCACCGCCCTCTGTTGCCCCTTGCAGCGCCTCGGGGCCACCAGCGTGTTGCATGGCTAGGGTCAAAAACGCCTCAATGCTTTCTGGGCCATGTACTCCCATCATGGGCTCCGCTCCCTTCGCCTCACTCAACCTTGCAAGCATCAGTGCGTCCTTACCTGGTGGTGGTGGTGGGTGGTGGGTTGAGGGGTGTGGGTGTTGTGTGTTGGGGGGGGGGGGTCGATCTCATCTCATAAACCTTGCAAAGCATCAGTGCGTCCCTTTACCTGGTCGGTGGTGGTGGGTAGGTGGAGGGGTTGGGCGGTGGTGGTGGCTGGTGGTGGGGTGTGGGGGTCTATATCATCTCCATCAACCTTTGCAAGCACAGTGGTCCTAACTGGTGGTGGGTGGGTGGTGGTGAGGGGGGGGTGGTGGTGGTGGTGGGGGGCGGGGGGGGGGGGGGGGGTCTATCTATCTCAATCAACCTTGCAAAGCATCAGTGCGTCACTTAATGGTGGTGGTGGTGGGGTTGGTGGTGAGGGGGGTGGTGGTGGTGGTTGAGTGGTGTGGGGTGGGTGGGGGGGGGTCTATCTCATCTCACTCCAACCTTGCAAGCATCAGTGCGTCCTCACCTGGTTGGTGGTTGGTGGTGGCGTGGTGGATGAAGGGGGGAGGGGTGGTCGGTGGGTGGTGGTGGGGGGGGGGGGGGGGGGGCGGGGGTCTATTCTATCTCACTAACATTGAAAAGCATCAGTGCGTACCTTACCTGGTGCGTGGTGGAGGGCTGGGGTGAGGTGGGTGTGTTGTGGGGGGGGAGGGGTTCTGGGGGGGGGTCTATCTCATCTCACTCAACCTTGCAAGCATCAGTGCGTCCTTACCTGGTGGTGGTGGTGGGTGGTGGTGAGGGGGTGAGTGGTGGTGGTTGGTGTGGTGGTGGTGGTGGCGGGGTGGGGGGTTCATCCTCATTAACTCAACCTTGCAAGCATCAGTGCGTCCTTAACCATGGTGTGGGGTGGGTGGTGGTGAGGGGTGGTGTGGTGGTGGTGGTGGGGGGGGGGGGGGGGGGGGGGGTCTATTCATCTCACTCAACTTGCAAGATCAGTTGAGTCCATTTACCATGGTGGTGTGGTGGTGGGTGGTGGTGAGGGGTGTGTGTGGGTGTGGGGGGGTGGGGGTGTGGGGGGTGGGGGTGTCTTCTCATCTCACTCACCTTGCAAGCAATCAGTGCGTCATTTACCTGGTGGTGGTGGTGGGTGGTGCGTGAGGGGGGCGGGTGGTGTGGTGGTGGTTGGTGGTGGTGGTGGTGGGGGTCTATCCATCTAACTCAACCTTGCAAGCATCAGTGCGTCCTACCTGGTGGTGGTGGTGGGTGGTGGTGAGGGTGTGTGTGTGTGTGTGTGTGTGTGTGTGTGTGTTTGTGTGTGTGTGTGTGGGGGGGGGGGGGGGGGGGGGGGGTCTATCTCATCTCACTCAACCTTGCAAGCATCAGTGCGTCCTTACCTGGTGGTGGTGGTGGGTGGTGGTGAGGGTGTGTGTGTGTGTGGGGGGGGGGGGGGGTCTATCTCATCTCACTCAACCTTGCAAGCATCAGTGCGTCCTTACCTGGTGGGGGGTGGTGGGTGGTGGTGAGGGTGGTGTGTGTGTGTGTGTGTGGGGGGGGGGGGGGGGGGGTCTACCTCGTCTCACTCAACCTTGCAAGCATCAGTGCGTCCTTACCTGGTGGTGGTGGTGGGTGGTGGTGAGGGGTGTGTGTGTGTGTGTGTGTGTGTGTGTGTGTGTGTGTGTGTGTGTGTGTGGGGGGGGGGGTCTATCTCATCTCACTCAACCTTGCAAGCATCAGAGCGTCCTTGCCTGGTGGTGGTGGTGTGTGGTGTGAGGGGGGTGGTGTGTGTGTGGGGGGGGGGGGTCTATCTCATCTCCTAACCTTGCAAGCATCAGAGCGTCCTTGCCTGGTGGGGGTGGGGGTGGTGATGGTGTGTGGGTGTGAGAGGGGAAGTGTGTGGGTGTAGGGTGGTGGTGGGGGGGGGGGGGTCAACCTACATTAGCGTGTGTCGAATAGCGTGTTGTATAGCTAGGGTCAAAAACGCCTCAATGCTTTCTGGGCCATATCCTTACCTGGTGGTGGTGGTGGTGGTGGGTGGGGGGGGGTGAGTGTGTGGGCGGAGTGTGTGGGCTGTGATGATGTAGACAGTGTGCACCAGTGCATCCTTACCCTCGCAGTTCTTCTTCTGCAGGTCCAGCTCTGGGTTTGGGGTGGTGGTAGTGAGTCAATCTATGTTAGTGCGTGGGTGTGGGGTGGTGGTGGTGGTAGGGGGTAACCGGTATTTTGTGCTTTCATTGACTTCAGAAAGGCTTATGACAGTGTCAACAGAAACATCCTTTGGAGCTGCCTTGAACATATGGGTATTCACGGCAGCTACTTAAATACCCTGAGACCACTGACCCTCTTCCCCCCCAACACACATACACACACACCTGCTGCCCAGACCACCTGACAACCTCACCCATAACCTGCAACCCAGATCGGCTGCAGCAAGAACAGCCTCTCACCCTCTCACCCTGCTACCTGACAACCACAGACCCCCCACCCACCCCACACCCCACAGAGAAACATGTATAAACAAGTCCGTATGAGAGTACGTGTAGGCAATCGTATTAGCTCTGCCTTCTTAGCTGAGGCAGGCGTTAAACAAGGAGATCATCTTTCCCCACTTTTATTTGGTCTCTTTATTGACCAACTGGAGAAGTTCTTTACCAATTAATGTGGTGAAGAGGAAAAAAAAGATAACGCCTGGAGGGGCATGGTGTTAAGGGGACCCTCCCGTACGCCGCAGCTGGGGAAAGTCACCATTTGTTTTAAAGTGGTGAAGAGGAAGGTATCAGAATTGCTGATAACATTTGCAGAGTAATCTTGTATGCCGATGATCTAGCGATCATGAGCGAGTCACAGTCAGGCTTACAGATTATGCTCAATTGTTTGAAATAATTCTGTCAAGCTTACAAGATGGAAGTAAATATATATAAATCTGAAGTTGTTGTTTTTACTAGCGACCTTATAAATGGAAGAATTACCTATACATGGCAGTTTAAAGGCCAAGACCTTCCTATTAAGGAAGAGTTTGTGTATTTAGGGATTCTCTTTCTCTCAAGGGGAAACACGGCAGGAATGGTGGCACACACGATGCCGGTGAGAGACAACAACAGGGCTGCTCATGCACTCTGGAAACGGTGCAACAAAATGGATCTCCCAAATGCCAATATCCTGAGTTACCTTTATGGCACACTTATACAACCTATCCTTAATTACGGGTGTGAAGTGTGGGCTCCATACCGTCTTGGTAATATTAATACTTCTTCCGGTCTTGAAGGAAAATGTGAAACTATTCAGAATAAGTTTGTGAAAAGGGCTCTTGGCGTTAGAGAGAACACCTCTACCGACTTGGTCCTCAATGAACTCGATAGGTCACCTACATGGGCTCAATGGTTGAGACAATATATTGGCTTTTGAAAATAAAATCGTCGGCCGTAAGGACGATGATTTTGTGAAAAGAGCCTTGCTAGAGAATGTTCTAATGGCAACCAGAGATAGCAATAAACAATGCTGGTCTCATGGATTACTACGATGCATTCAGAGATTAGGGGTTAAAGAACATTTCTCTGATATTATTCAAGATAATCAGACGTCACTGAGCAAGATTGACTTAGGAAAAATTGATGAAGGCATCTCTAAAATAACAGACATTGACTGGCAATCCCTGAGTAAATTGAACCCTAGGAATCTTGGTGATAACCAAGGAAGCGGTATTAAAACTATTACGTATGCGAATTGGATGATGTCAGAGGATAGAAACCATAGTTCAACGTACACTAACTTATTAAACAATAAGGATGATATTAAATGCATAGCAAGACTACGTCTTCGAGCCCACAACTTAAATATCGAATCAGAACGGAGTACCTCTCGTTCTGGTAGAATTTTCAGGTGCTGCGATATGGTGGTTGACGGTAGAAGAGTAGTCGAAGATGAAAGGCATTTCATATAAGAATGTCCGTAATACGCTGAGGATAGATTTTTTTTGTTGAGAAAATGAACATTGAACCTGAATTGGTGGATAAAAACTCCAGTATGAAGCTGGTCATGAATCCTGATTCCTTTGAAGGATGGAAATACTTAATTCAATTTATAAAAAAATGCGATAACAAACGCACGATTAAATTATCATCCCAGCTGAGATGATGATTTAATCATATTGTAGAATTACATTATCACTGTAGCACGAACTCAGGGCCCCCGTCGGTTAAACGATTGTTTGGGGCTCAGTTCATCAGTGCTTGTTCTTTTCAAGCCCTTCCTATACAGTTGGGCAAGTCCCTTTAGCCTATTTGGCCTACCCCTGGACTTTAACATACATACATACATACATTCATACATACATACATACAGGGGGGGGGGGGGGGGGGGGGTCTATCTGTGTGAGTGTGTGGTATGATAACAGTGAGCACGAGTACATCCTTACCCTCGCGATTTTTTTTCTGCAGGTCCAGCTCTGGACCGGCCAGGCTCACAAACGAGCTCACGAGGTCCAAGAAGCCAGCTCGGGCCAACTTGTGCAGCACTGTGTCCCCATTAGAATCGCTGCTATTGAGCCCACTTGTGACATCGCCATGCGGGTTCGCCCACTGTAGCAAGACCGCAATGGATGCGATGGTTACCATGTCCATAGAGCCTGTGGTGGTGGTGGTGGTGGGTGTGGGTGACAATGTGGGTGACAATGGTGGTGGTGGGTGGTGGTGGTGGTGGTGGTCTGTGGTGGTGGCGGTGGTGGTGGTGGGTGTGGGTGACAATGTGGGTGACAATGGTGGTGGTGGGTGGTGGCGGTGGTGGTCTGTGGTGGTGGTGGTGGGGAGTGTGTGTGTGTGGCAAGGTGGTGGTGGGGGGTGTGGGTGACAATGGGGGTGAAAATGGTTGGTGGTGGGTGGTGCGTGGTGGTGGTATGTGGTAGGGTGTGGTTGAGGGTGGTGGTTGGTGCGGGTGTGGGTGAAAATGGGGTGACAAATGGTGGTGGTGGGTGTGGTTGGTGGTGGTCTGTGGTGGTGGTGGTGGAGGTGGTGGGATTTGTGGCGTGAAATGTGGGAGAGGAAAATGGTGGGGTGGTTGGTGGTGGTGGTGGTGGTATGTGGTGGTTGGTGGTGGAGGTGGTGGTGGTGCGGTGGTGGATGGCGGTGGTGGTGTGGTGGTTGGTGGCGGTGGTGAGTGGTGGTGGTGGGTACAATGTGGGTGACAATGTTGGTGTGGTCGGTGGCGGTGGCGGTGGTGGGGGTGGGTGTGGGTGGACATGGTGGTGGTGGTGGTGGTGGTGGTGGTGGTGGTGGGGTGTGGGTGACCATGTGGGTGACAATGGTGGTGGTTATGGTGGCGGTGGTGGTGGTGGGTGTGGGTGACAATGGTGGTGGTGGGTGGTGGTGGTGGTGGTGGTCTGTGGTGGTGTCCCCCACCCCACCCTCCATCCTGCACCCCCATCCTCCACCCCCACCCCCTACCTTCAAATCAATGCGACACCATGCACTGCCCCCCTCCCCCATCCTCCACCCCCATCCTTCACCCCTACCCCCTACCTTCAAATCGATGCAACACCATGCACTGGCCCCCCTCCCCCCTCCTCCACCCCCACCCCTCTCCCCTCCTTCACCCCCACCCCCTACCTTCAAATTGATGCGACACCGTGCACTGGCCCCCCTCCCCCACCCCACCCCCATCCTTCACCCCCACCCCTACCTTCAAATCGATGCGACACCATGCACAGGCAGCCGTGTCTGCACTTGCCGTAAGGCAAAGACCCATGGTCCACTTGCACAAAAGGCCACTGCTGCCTCCACATGCTCGTGTGCGTAGTAATGCATGCCACGTTCCTTCACCCCCACCCCCATCCTTCAACCCCACCCCCTACCTTCAAATCGATGCGACACCATGCACAGGCAGCCGTGTCTGCACTTGCCGTAAGGCAAAGACCCATGGTCCACTTGCACAATAGGCCACTGCTGCCTCAACATGCTCATGTGTGTAGTAATGCATACCACATTCCTTCACCCCACCCCCATCCTTCAACCCCACCCCCTACCTTCAAATCGATGCGACACCATGCACAGGCAGCCGTGTCTGCATTTGCCGGAAGGCAACGCCCCATGGTCCACTTGCACAATAGGCCACTGCTGCCTCCACTTGCTCATGTGCGTAGTAATGCATACCACATTCCTTCACCCCCACCCCCATCCTTCACCCCCACCCCCTACCTTCAAATCGATGCGACACCATGCACAGGCAGCCGTGTCTGCACTTGCCGTAAGGCAAAGACCCATGGTCCACTTGCACAATAGGCCACTGCTGCCTCCACTTGCTCATGTGTGTAGTAATGCATACCACATTCCTTCACCCCCACCCCCACCCCCATCCTTCAACCCCACCCCCTACCTTCAAATCGATGCGACACTATGCACAGGCAGCCGTGTCTGCACTTGCCATAAGGCAAAGACCCATGGTCCACTTGCACAATAGGCCACTGCTGCCTCCACTTGCTCATGTGTGTAGTAATGCATACCACATTCCTTCACCCCCACCCCCATCCTTCAACCCCACCCCCTACCTTCAAATCGATGCGACACCATGCACAGGCAGCCGTGTCTGCACTTGCAGTAAGGCAAAGACCCATGGTCCACTTGCACAAGAGGCCACTACTGCCTCCACTTGCTCATGTGTGTAGTAATGCATACCACATTCCTTCACCCCCACCCCCATCCTTCAACCCCACCCCCTACCTTCAAATCGATGCGACACCATGCACAGGCAGCCGTGTCTGCACTTGCCGTAAGGCAAAGACCCATGGTCCACTTGCACAATAGGCCACTGCTGCCTCCACTTGCTCATGTGCGTAGTAATGCATACCACATTCCTTCACCCCCACCCCCATCCTTCACCCCCATCCCCTACCTTCAAATTGATGCGACACCATGCACAGGCAGCCGTGTCTGCATTTGCCGGAAGGCAACGCCCCATGGTCCACTTGCACAATAGGCCACTGCTGCCTCCACTTGCTCATGTGCGTAGTAATGCATGCCACAGCTTCGTGCACAATGCGTACTAAGTCCTCTGGCGCCGGTTCTAAAGAGCTGGGTCTGTTAGGGTCCCCTCCCCTACTCTGAGCGTACTCTCCCAGGAGAGAGAGGCCTAAGACGTAGGCCTGGGCGGCGGCGTTCCACGCTATGATGCGAGGGGCGGTCACATCCTCGCCCTGGGGGATGGCTGCAAGGGGTGTGGTGGGTGGTGTGGTGTGTGTGTGTGGTGGTGGTTGGTGTGTGTGTTGTGTGTGTTGGTGTGTGTTGGTGTGTGTGTGTGTGTAGTTTGTGTGTGCGGTGTGTGTGAGAGACCTAAGACGTGGCCTGGGCGGCGGCGTTCCACGCTATGGTGCGAGGGGCGGTCACATCCTCGCCCTGGGGGATGGCTGCAAGGGGTGTGGTGTGTGTGTGTGGTGGTGTTTGGTGTGTGTGTCGTGTGTGTTGGTGTGTGTTGGTGTGTGTGTGTGTAGTTTGTGTGTGTGGTGTGTGTGAGAGACCTAAAACGTGGCCTGGGCGGCGGCGTTCCACGCTATGATGCGAGGGGCGGTCACATCCTCGCCCTGGGGG
The DNA here is from genome assembly GCA_013435795.1 of Chlamydomonas sp. ICE-L. NCBI lineage: Eukaryota > Viridiplantae > Chlorophyta > Chlorophyceae > Chlamydomonadales > Chlamydomonadaceae > Chlamydomonas > Chlamydomonas sp. ICE-L. The sequence goes on along the minus strand of JACBWV010000196.1, from coordinate 98,878 downwards.
ATGGCTGCAAGGGGTGTGGTGTGTGGTGTGGTGTGTGTGTGTGCGTGTGGTGGTGTTTGGTGTGTGTGTCGTGTGTGTTGGTGTGTGTTGGTGTGTGTGTGTGTAGTTTGTGTGTGCGGTGTGTGTGAGAGACCTAAGACGTGGCCTGGGCGGCGGCGTTCCACGCTATGATGCGAGGGGCGGTCACATCCTCGCCCTGGGGGATGGCTGCAAGGGGTGTGGTGGGTGTGGTGGGTGTGGTGGGTGTGGTGGTGTTTGGTGTGTGTGTCGTGTGTGTTTGTGTGTGTTTGTGTGTGTGTGTGTAGTTTGTGTGTGTGGTGTGTGTGAGAGACCCAAGACGTAGCCTGGGCGGCGGCGTTCCACGCTATGATGCGAGGGGCGGTCACATCCTCGCCCTGGGGGATGGCTGCAAGGGGTGTGGTGGGTGTGGTGGGTGTGGTGGGTGTGGTGGTGTTTGGTGTGTGTGTCGTGTGTGTTTGTGTGTGTTTGTGTGTGTGTGTGTAGTTTGTGTGTGTGGTGTGTGTGAGAGACCCAAGACGTGGCCTGGGCGGCGGCGTTCCACGCTATGATGCGAGGGGCGGTTACATCCTTGCCCTGGGGGGTGGCTGCAAGGGGTGTGGTGGGTGTGGTGGGTGGTGGGTGAGAGACATCTAGGACGTGGGTCTGGGCGGCGGCGTTCCACGCTATGATGCAAGGGGCGGTCACATCCTCGCCCTGGGGGATGGCTGCAAGGGGTGTGGTGTGTGGTGTGTGTAGTGTGTGTGGTGTGTGGTGTGTAGTGTGTGTGTGTGTGTGCGTGTGGTGGTGTGTGGTGTGCGTGTGGTGGTGTGGTGGTGTGTGTGTGAGGTGTGTGGTGTGTGTGGTGCGTGTGGTGCGTGTGGTGTGTGTGTGTGGTGTGTATGAGACCCAAGACATAGGCCTGGGGGATGGCTGCAAGGTTGACAGAAAAGCCTGATAGGTTGATTTCAGATATTTCAGGCTAATTCAGTCAATTTCAGGCTATTTTGGCTGTTTCAGGCTATTTCCTCCCTTGCATTATCCATACCAGATTGAGAGGAGGACACCGATGTCATTGCACTGAGCACGAAATCCACGATAGAGGAGCCTGGTGGGTTTGTTTCCAGCTATTTCAGGTTATTACTTACTACTTAGGGCTGTTTTGGGCTCTTTCGGGCTCTTGCATGTTATTTCCTCCCCTGCATTTACCATACCTGCCAAGGAGGAGGACACCGATGTCATTGCACTGAGCACGGAATCCACGACAGAGAAGCCTGGTAGGTTGATGTCTGGCTCACTGCTGACGAGGGCGAACAAGGCGGCCATGTTTGAGGCATGGATGGACGTGCTGGCGGAGGACTTGCCCACTTGGTTGAGGGCGTTCATTACCTGATGTGCAATCCAGAGGTGGGTTGGTGATGGTGGGGGTGGGTGGGTGGGTGGACTTGCCAACTTGGTTGAGGGCGTTCATTACCTGATGTGCAATCCAGAGGTGGGTTGATGTTGATTGTAAGGGTGGGTTAGTGGTGGTGGTGGTGGTGGTGAGGGTGGGTGGGTTGTTGGTGGGGTGGGTGGGGTGGTGTTGGTGGGGTGGGTGGGGTGGTGGGTGGGTGGGTGGGTGGTGGTGGTGGTGGTGGGTGGGGGAGGGTGGGGGGGGGCAGAGGGGTTGGGGGGGGGTGGGGGGGGGTAAGGGTGAGGGTTGGGGGGGGGGGGGTCGTGAGGGCGGGTAGGTGGGTGGACTTGCCCACTTTGTTGAGGGCGTTCATAACCTGATGTGCAGAATTAAAAATTGAATTTTAATGCAATGGGCTGGCTTACCTCAGGGAGCATTTCTCTGCATGGATTGCTGCCCTCCCACCAGGGCATCTGCATCACTAGCACCACCACCACTAACACCACCACCACTGCCACCACACCACAGCTCCACTAACACCACCACTACAACAACTACCACCACCACTACCACAGCTCACTTACCTCAGGGAGCATATCTCTGCATGAATCGCTGCCCTCCCACCAGGGCCTCAGCACTGCTACCACCACCACCACTACACCGCCACCACCACACCACAACTACCACCACCACCACTACCACCACAGCTCACTTACTTCAGGGAGCATATCTCTGCATGAATCGCTGCCCTTCCACCAGGGCCGCAGCACCGCTACCACCACCACCACTACACCGCCACCACCACACCACAACTACCACCACCACCACAGCTCACTTACTTCAGGGAGCATATCTCCGCACGGATTACTGCCCTCCCACCAGGGCATGAGCATAGGCGAGGCGAGGAAGACGAAGAAATCGAGGCAATGCTTCAAGAGCGGACGGTCCTGTGGTAGAGGACAGAACACGTAATTAGCCTACAGAAATTGATATGTAATCAGGTGGTAGAGGAGAGATCACGAGACCAGATAAGAAGATGAAGTAATCGTGGCAGTGCTACAGGAGCGGACGGTCCTGTGGTGAAGGAGAGAACACGCAATTAGCTTCTAGTAATTTATATGAAGTCAGGCGGTAGAGGAGAGATCACAAGACCAAATAAGAAGATGAAGTAATCGTGGCAGTGCTACAGGAGCGGACAGTCCTGTGGTAGAGGAGAAAACACGTAATTAGCTTTTTTTGCCCCATAATATGCAATTAGCTTTTTGGCCCCATAACACACAATTAGCTTTTTTGCCCCAAAACACGTACTTGGAGTTATTGGTATGATGATCCATGTGCCTTCTCATCTATTCGAGTGAGCCAAGACCAAATAAGAAAATGAAGAAATTGAGGCAATGTTCAGGAGCGGTCCTGTGGTAGAGGAGAGAACACGTAATTTGCTTGTAGTAATAGATATGTAGAAGATGAAGTTTTCGAGGCTCACTTGGGGGTTCTGCGCCTGGCGGACCAGGTGGAGTGTCACCATCTGCAAAGCCTGTGCAACCACTGATACCATCATCACAGCATTTGCAAGCGACTCACATGGGGGTTCTGCACCTGGTTCACAGCTTCCATCACCCATGTAACCATCACCTATGTAACCATCACCACTGATACCATCATCACAGCATTTGCAAGCGGCTCAATTGGTGGTTGGCCCCAGTGAAAGCAAACAGGCTGGCCCCCACACACCTCGTAATAAGGCGGATTATTTATTTATTTGTCAAGAGGCTCACTTGGTGGTTGGCCTCTGTGAAAGCAAACAGGCTGCCCCCCACACACCTCGTAATAAGGCACACTGTGTATTTATTTATGTATTTATCAAGAGGCTCACCATGGGGTTGGCCTCAGTGAAAGCAAACAGGCTGGTGCCCTGAACCTCACACCACGTAATAAGGCGTACTGGGTATTTATTTATTTATTTATCAAGAGGCTCACCTTGGGGTTCTGCGCCTGGCGGACCAGGTGGAGTGTCACCATCTGCGTGGCCTGTGCAGCCAGGAGCTCCTTCATTTGCCCCATGGTCTCAGTCAGGAGGTCCCTCATCTGCAGAAAGGTCTCGGAGTCCGAATGCAAAGCTTCCGCGTGATGCTGCAAACCGTCAGACACCGCGTGGCCGAGCGCCCACACCGCGGTGTTCGCCAAGTCCTCGGATGAGACTGTCCTCGTGAGTGAGTTGACATCCGTGGGGGACTTGCCACTGCTGTCAGTGCTGGCAGTGTTGTTGGTGTTGTTGCCGGGGCTGGGGGGGTGATTCACTGGGGGTAGTTGGCCAATGGAGGTGGCCACAGTCATGGTGTAGAGCAGCAGGCTTGGCTCGTAGGAGTTGCCGTTGACGGCAAGCACAGTGATGAGCACAAGGGCGTTGTCCATGATAGACAGTGGCACCTTCTGGGGCGCTTTCAGACACGTATCCAGTGCTGCAGGCAGGCAGGCAGGTGGGGTTCAGGGTTTAGGGTTTAGGTTCAAGTGCTGCAGGCGGGCGGGCGGGCGGGGTTTAGGGTTTAGATTCCAGTGCTGCAGGCAGGCGGGCGGGCGGGTTTTTAGGTTTGGGGCTCAGGTTCAAGTGCTGCAGGCAGGCCAGCGGGGTTTAAGGTTTAGGGCTCAGGTTCAAGTGCTGCAGGCTGGCCAGCAAGGTTTAAGGTTTAGGGTTTAGGTTCCAGTGCTGCAGGCAGGCGGGCGGGGTTGAGTGTTTAGGGTTTAGATTACAGAGCTGCAGGCAGGCGGGGGCAAACTCTGAGGGTCTGTTTGTGTGCATGTGCTTGTGCGTGAGTGCGTGTATGAACTTGATCGTGTTTGATCATGTACATGTATTTGTGTCTATGTGTAGTTGAATGTGTGAGTGACAGTTTGCTTGTGAGACAGTGATGGTGGTACATCTGTGTGTATGTGTGTGTGTGTGTGTGTGTGTGTGTGTGTGTGTCTTAAATACACTTCTTAATGATGTGAAGAACGTGTAGGGTGGCAAAAGGATACAGGATGACAAAATGACTTAAGTGAGCTCACGACACCACACTCATAATCAGCAACTGCACACTTATATTAATCATACTTAGAATGTGCATGAGGGCAACAGGAGCAGGAGTGGCAACAACATTCGAGCTGAATCCTTGGCATTGCTGATTTGAGTTTAAAACCTAAGCCCTAAACCCTATAAGTCGGGAGGCCCCCCTCCTGGGGAGAAATTCCTTTCATAACTAAAAAACAACTGCGCACTTTTCTTGATAGCAGCTACGGCTTCAGGTGTGTCTAGCCTGATGATATTAGCCACGCTGACAAAGCATAGGGAGTGGAGGACTGACAACGTCAAGGTGAAGGCAGACAGATGCGATTCCGATACCAGCTCCCCTGCTGCGAAGGCATCGCCGCAGATTGTGAGACAGGTGACTATAGACTCCAGACCACACATGTCCCCGATCTCCTCGACCAAGGTCCTAAATAGGGAGGGAAGGGAGGTAGACAAGCAGTTAGTCACTAGAACGTATTTGGAGTTTGAATGGATGCATGTCCCCAATATCATCAACCAAGATCCTCAATAGGGAGGGGAGGGATGTAGACAAGCAGTTAGTCACTAGCACCGTTCCTGAGTTTGAATGGATGCATGTCCCCAATTTCCTCAACCAAGGTCCTAAATAGGGAGGGAAGGGATGTAAACAAGCAGTTAGTCACTAGCACCATTCCTGAGTTTGAATGGATGCATTTGTTGGCGGAGCCCCCTCTCCCGGGGGGCGGGAGCCTCCAGATTCGCCCCGTTGTCCGTCTGTGCGTTCGTCTGAAAACTTGAAGCCTGACCCGTCAGCCAACTGTCTCATAATAACTAACCGGCTTTGGTCAGCTCCGGTCCGTTGCCACCTGTAGTTCCGTTGCCAACACACTCCGCCAATTTTCCGCGTCGCTTGAGTTGCTGCATTAGACTTGTTTAGTTTTGCTGCTTGCACCACACGCTGCGGAGGCAGGGAGGGATCCGCACGTGGGAGACCAGCATTTACCATGGCCCAACAAGGACCTTTCTGGTCAGCCTAGCTCGCAGGGGACCCAACTCCCAGCACACAGTGGATGCGCTTGATTGGACGTTCAGCTTTACATGACCTGGGCAAGTCTCTAAACTGTCTAATCGGCTTAGCATGCTCCCTGGTTTCTGTGGGTATCACTAGGGGGAACTTGGAAATGGAAGACGGTGAGCAACCCATCGTTCGCGGGTAGAGAACGGTCTACCACCTCAACTGGACAAGCTACCATCGTGGTTGACAACGACCTGGAACGCTCAGGGTGACCGTAGGAAGAATCGAACCCCAGACCCTGCTTCATTTAAGCGATTTGGTGTACCACTAGACCAATCGTATCATGGCCATTAACATGCCTGTGCAAGTAATCAGGCTGCTGTGGGTGCGGAAGCATGGCTGAGGACATGCGTGTGCATGTGATGATAATGATGATGATGATGATGATGATGATGATGATGATGATGATGATGATGACATTTCCCTGGTGCCCTACTGGACTCCAAATGTGCCCGCAGCTTGACGGAGTCAAGAGGGACTTAGTGATCAAGACCTTGAACGCGACTACAGTGATTCTTCTTCAATCGATCATGGCCACTCAAAAGCAGGGATTTCCTTTTCGGCTTTTCTTAGCAGCTTCTAGGCAGCTCCCTGGGCCAGCCACTGTGCCAAACCCAAACATTTCAGGAGTCCTGGGTAGCCAATTGAGTGAGCTTCAAGGTGCTGTAGGTGGTGTAAGATTTTGCTGAAAAGCCAGCCAAGGGAGCTGCCTAGAAGCTGTTGCTCAGCTGTTGTTGAAGCTGGACAAAAAGATATGGTCAAAGTAGAGCAAAGCAAGGCTCATGCATGAAGCCTTGGATTGAGAAGGCTGCCAAGGTTTCCAACTCTGTCAGTGCTTTACTTTTCGTCTACGAGCAGCAGCTTCTAGGTAGCTACCTGACTCATCCACTGCGATACGCACCAAGATTTCAACCGTCCAGATTACTCATGACATCTGTGTCTAGGTTTGAAAGACTGTGTTTGGTTTGGTTGGGTAGGCAAGCAGGGGAGCTGCTGAGAAGCTGCTGCTCGTCTGAAAAGAAAAGCCCTGGTCTCTGCCTGTTTGGCTTTCGTGGACTTGGACTGAGGAGGGAATCGTGGTCATCCATAGAGTGGATGGCACCATGGTGTTATCGGAGATATCCAACAGGCGACAAGGTTTAACACATCAGAAATGATCACTGGGAGGCATTGATCATATCAATAACAAAAGCATGTTTCCTCTTTCTATTGATAGTGGTGATCATGGGCCTCTAGCACCATGAGGGCACATGTGGTGGGGGTGGTGGTGGTACAGCTGCTGCTGGTTGCATTGTTTTGGTGCCAGATTGGACTACAGATGTGCCCACTGCTTGGTGCCAAGGGGGGGGGTTATGAGGGGGGGCTTAAGTGGAGGCCTGGAGAGCACAATGCAAATGCAACCAGCATCATACATACATGCAGTACCCCAAGGATATGCTGCATGCGTCCATGATCACCCCCGTGCCCGAGTGTTGTTACCTGTCGATGCCTCTGCATTCCCGGCAGTGGCAAAGGCTGAGTACTGAGGGCAAAGACGCCGATAATGCATCGCAGACTGCATCCAGGGTGGGCTCTGTCGCGGCCAGGGCCAATAGCTTGTCGCGCACGTCAGAATGTCCCTGCATTCAGGAAGAACGTCGTGGAGTTAGGACAGGAACTTCGGGTCATGGAGCAGTTAGGAGGAGACTGCGTAAGTAAGGAACTGCGGGCTATTAAACAGTTAGCAGGAGAATGAGAATATTTCCAGCGCCAGGCTAGCCGTTATATCGAATGGAGCGTAGAGAACCCTGGAATCCCTCCCCCCGATGGGTACAGGCATAAGCTGGCTGGTCAGTTCTTGCCGAAACGACCGCGAAGGTCTTCGGCCTGTTGTCCAATATCGAACGCGGAGCCGAATGCAATGCAAACTTGAAGAGGTCGCATCCGGACAAATCCTCCTGATCTTCATGTTCGCCGTCTCACCTCTAAAGTCCCGACATAGGAGTCGCAATGATTGCACGGCATGGCTGAAACGGCCGTGCGGATTGAAGAAAAAAAGCTTTGTCTACGTTTTACAGCTTGTTTCCAACCAGTTGGAGGTCCGGTTGAGCGGCGGTTAAATTCGTTATTTTCGGCGCTAACCGGTGTTTGGTCGGAAACACAAAAAGTTGAGGTCCGGTTAAAGACCAACTGCCCCGGTTGGTTCAACGGCGCACCCCCCCCCCCCGCCGTTGAAGAAAGTTGAGGGGCGGTTAAATTCGGTTGTTGCATTAGATCTGGTGACGTCACGAAATTGGCGCGCGCCTCTTAAAAATCATGCTGCTTTGGAGTGCCGCATCCTTTCTTTCTTTTTCGGACACTCATCATTGATCGCACGGTTTCACCAAGATGGATTCGCAGCAGCAGGGCACCGTCCCTGCCACGCAATTTTCGACTGATCTTCCTGAGGGGCATGTGGTGTATCATACGGATACAACCATGAGATTCCCCAATCGGACAACACGTTTTCCTCATACACCACAGGGCAGGCGCAGATGCGTGTTCTAGATCTGGACCCGCGCCAGCAGGAAGAACTACGCCAATTTGAGGTGCATCGGCTGCAACAGCTGCAACAGCAGCAACAGCAACAGCAGCAACAGCAGCAGCATCAGCAAGGAGCGGGATAAACGCTGAAATCAGCGTCTGGATAGCGAGGAAGTGCTGCGCTGCGCATTTGACACGTTGATCCATTTTGAGATGACCTGGCCAGATGCAAAAGACTGCTCAACTGGTGGAATGTTTCCAACCAGTTAAGGGTCCGGTTAGAGGTCGAGTCTAAACCCTCCGAAACACAATCCTTAACCGGACCTCCAACTGGTTGGAAACAAGCTGTTAGTGGCCAGTTCCAATCAAATGTGTCAGACACAGCAAAGGGAGATGAAAATATACGAATGGCGAAGGCGCAGAAGTTGGGTAAGTACTGCCAAGCAGTTATCCCTCTACCGATGTGTTATGTAAAACGTCGTACGTATAACCGTTGTAAATGTAACTGTTGCAAGTTGCGCCAGTCTGGCCAGAACAACCGAACACCGCGGGTGCTCCGTGCCCGCACGAATACACGAATATGATGTTCCTTCATTGTAGTGGATTTCACCTAATTTACTTTCGCCTCAAAATCGGTAGGCAGGCGGAGGAGGCGATAACGAACAATCGCTGTTATTTACTTTCTCGTTTCGGCCGTCTGGCGACTAAAAGAAGGGCATTAAACTACCAGCCATATTGAAGCTAAGAACCAGTGAGAACCCGTAAAAAGTAGCCCGAGAGAACTGTGGCAGGGGACAAGTAGCTAATTAGCAGCAATGACGCAGAATTCGGGGCGCCAATTCCTTTCAAAATATATTCGGATTCCTTCTAAAACTCTTTTCGATCTTGTAGCATTAGTACAACGTTGGAACAAATGCCCAGTCAACTAATTCCGCTTTTCTCGCCAACTCGTATTTGAGCAACGCAAAAATAGGCTTAGGCATCATTCTAGTTCATAGCACACCTTCCTTGGTGGTCGAGAGTAGTTTCCATTAGTTCCCAGTATAACTTCCAACACCAGCAAGCTTGTGAGGTCTATCGCCCAGTGAGACCTGTCGATGGGGGAGGAAATCCTTCCACTGTGGAAGCGGTGAGCCGGTGGCCATCCGCCCTATCGGCCATCCAAAGGAGTGACCGACGTGCCAGCTCATTGTCGTGCACCGCCACCTAATCACATTGATTTGCCGGCTCGAAGGTTGTACAACGCCACCTCATCGCTTGAGACATGGGCAGCATGGGGCGAGATACTCGCAACCTCGGAATTTCGAAAAATATATGCCCATTGATGCGAACAGCTTCCTCTCTTTCTTGCACAATTCTGCTGCCGAAGCTTCGTTTCCTGGCGGGGGTGCAGGAGCCTCGTTCTCAGCCTCGTTTCGAGCAGTGCACACCCCCACTTACACGTCTGAAACTCGATCATGGATAGGCTTCGTTCACAGCCTCGTTCAGCTATAATAAGCCAGCAGAGCATACTACGCCTCGCCTCGTGAACTTCTTTTGTTGGAATGAGTTTGAATGAGTTTGAATGTGTTTGATAGCATGCGAGTTATGGAGTCACTGGGTGAGGGAGGTGGCGCTGATGCTAAACACGGGTCAGAGCTGAGAATCAATTGAGCGCAAATTTGCAGATTTTGCAAGAAAGAAAGGAAGCTGTTCGCATCACTGGGCAAATATTTTTCAAAGTTCCGAGGTTGCGAGTATCTCGCCCCTTGGCCCTTGCTGCCCACTTCTCAAGCGCCTGCGCAGGCGCCACAGATATGCCTTTGAGCCGGCAAATGAATGTGATGAGGTGGCGGTGCACGACCTATGAGCTGGCACGTCGGTCACTCCTTTGGATGGCCGATAGCGATAGGGCGGATGGCCGACGGCGCGCCCCGTGGGGGTTAAGCTAGGGCCAGATTTGGTTACACGTTTTGGCATGTCTCTAAGCCGGTACTGGTTCGAATGGAACCGGGTAATTTTTTTGTAGAGTTTCAGTCGACCCCCTCGTGGTGAAGTTTCGCAAAAAAAATGCCGGTTCCGCCTGAACCAGCACCTCCAAATAGTGGCCTCAACATGCCCCAAATAGACGAAAATCGGGCAAACAAGTTACCATTTTTTCCTTTTTTTTGAGCCAAAATTGTAAGCTCGCCTTAAAACACCCTTGGCCAAGATGCAAAACATTTTTGAAAACGACAATTCCTCCCGTTCTGGGTTTCAGATAGAATTTGGCACATATCGTATAATTTGACCCAAAATGTGCCTGAAATGGCACATATCTCATGTTTTCAGAGTCTCATCCAAGTTGGAAACTCTTTACAAGTTGCAAATCATTAGATTGCATCCTCCCAGCAGATTCTAACCAGGTGAATTTGATGTAGAAGTTGAGGAGGTCACCCATTTGACATACACTTGCACCATGCCAGCCATTCCCAACCCTTACAGGCTGGCATACCGACCCGCAGCAGTCGGAACGAGAAGCAGGATCACGCAGTTTCTGACAATTCAACTTCAGGCAATATGATAGATGGCACAATTCGATGGCGGTTGATCGATTCCACAAGTGTTCTGCCATATCTAACCGCCATATCTCACACCGTACACGGAGATTCACTCATCCCCTGAAACCTTGCAAGCAAAACCTTCTCCTCGGATTGCGGAACTCGCAGTTCAGTTTTCCATTTCTTAAGCCACGCCTGCACACCAGCGCGCGCCCTTTTATTGTCGTGTCAGGAGTGGTCCCATAGTCTCTCCAAGCGGCCTCGTCTTTCACTCTCGCCAAGGTAAGAACATCACCACTGGTTGAGAGTAAACAACGATTTGTAGCTGTCAGCTAGCGCGCCTGATCGAAGAGCTAGCTGCTACTCGGCAGTATGGTAGACTTATTCAATGACGTCCCAAGCTCGAACTTAAAGTGAGTAACAGCGCATCACCAGAAGACTACAGGGTCATCGTCTGCTACACGATCAAGGTAGTGCGGTTCGGAGTGCTTTTCGACCCCCACGAAAAAATCAATTTAATACGATGGAAGCGCATGCAAAGGCGAACGCATGCAACCGTATAATGTATCGAGTTTTTTAGCTTTCGAGGTTAGTGTCAGTTGTGGCGGTTGAGCTTGGGCCTGCCTTTTGTTGATGCAACCTTGGACAACAAATAGGTCCGTCGCATGCGCCAACTTTGGCCGAGCTGCTTTGCTGCTGCGTCTTCGGAATGGCGTATTCAAGGCAGCATTTGTCAGGGAGTTGTCTCTTTCGGTCCCACCTGCCTGGCTGGCTGGGCTATACGAGGACTAACTCCGACTAGGAGCGATGAGGCCCTTGAGGAGCGCGGCACTGACTTGACCTCTTGACTTCCACTCCACTCCACTCCACTCCACTCCACTCCACTCCACTCCACTCCACTCCACTCCACTCCACTCCACGCCACTCCACTCCACTCCACTCCACGCCACTCCACGCCACTCCACGCCACGCCACGCCACGCCACGCCACGCCACGCCACGCCACGCCACGCCACGCCACGCCACGCCACGCCACGCCACGCCACGCCACGCCACGCCACGCCACGCCACGCCACGCCACGCCACGCCACGCCACGCCACGCCACGCCACGCCACGCCACGCCACGCCACGCCACGCCACGCCACGCCACGCCACGCCACGCCACGCCACGCCTCGCCACGCCACGCCACGCCACGCCACGCCACGCCACGCCACGCCACGCCACGCCACGCCACGCCACGCCACGCCACGCCACGCCACTCCACTCCACTCTCCACCTTGCCTTACTTTACCATCCTTCCCTTTTGGTAACTTGAAGCAAATATCAGTAAGGAGCACATAGACAATCTGGTACTCGTGACAATTGTTACTTTGCCACGGGGCTCGAGGTCGATCTTAAACTTCAACGCTAATTTAAACTTTAACTTGGTAATATAGTTTTAGTCAGTCATTTGGCTGCTCGCCGTAGTAAAAATAAAGTTACCAGAAACACACACGGGGCGTGAAGGCGTGAAGGCGAAGGAACCTTCGGGCTTGCACTGGTGAAGGTTGCTGCAGGTGCTCATGATGAAGACACTTCCAGCTTGCCTCTGCATGACGCCTTCCCCTTCCCCCTATTTTTGAGGCGCCCTGAGACTGAGGATGTTGTCTAAGCAGATTATTCCAATTTCCGAAGTCGATGAAGATGGGGAAAAAGGGGGCTCTCGCCCCGTCGGCCAAGTGCCCACTCAGATGTTCGGAGGAAAACCCAAGGACATCCCCGGCTCTGACAGCTCGTCAGATTCGAAGGTAAGTCTTAAACATTGGCTGTAACATTGTTACATGACCCATGGAAAGAATCGCCCTGTCGGCCAAGAGCCCGTTCAGATGTTCAGAGGAGGACCCAAGGACATCCCCGCCTCTGACAGTTCAGCAGATTCAAAGTCTTGATCACTGGCTAAGGTTTAGATTTGAGAAATAATCAAGTTCAAGGTCTTGGACTGGCTAAGGCTACGATTGTAGTACAGTCATCAAGTTCAAGGTCTTGAACATAGTTACATGGCACATTGAGAGTATCGCCCCGTCGGCCAAGAGCCCGTTCAGATCTCAAGGGAGCATCCTAGGACATCCCCAGCAATGATAGCTTTGTAGATTAAAAGTCTTGAATATTGCAGTGGTGTTTTTTTCAAATCTGAAAGAGCAAATATTATCACTTTTTCGAATTCGCCTCCTCGCTGGACAGCATCCTTAAAACGATTTTAGTCGATTTTACGGTCGTAATATATTACGGAAAAATTCCCTGAAACATTGGCTGGGACTATGATTGGAGCCATGTACGTTACCGGCAAGATCTTACCAATGTACCGGTTTGTATGTTGCAGTCCAGGGGTAGGCCAAATAGGCTACGACTTGCCTAACCATATAGGAAGGTTTAAAAAAGAAAAAGCACCGATGAACTGAAACCAATATATATATGGTTTGCTGATGGTTTTTAAATAGCTACAGGTTTCAATTCCAGCTTAAATATCACAAGATGTAACAATGAACCAATCCTAAGAAAACACTCAAATCGAGGAAACGAGGAAGAGAGTATCGCCCTATCCTACCAAAAAAATCGACAATAAAATCAAATGAAATCCTGGTACTGTTTTTTACTACCGAAGACGGCAAGCAGCCAAATTGCTAGCTGGAGCCATGCAACCAAGTTCAAGTACATTAATCAGGTTAAAGGTCTTGAACATACTTGCTTGACCCATGGGTGCGAAACTACGGAATGGGGATACGATACTTTTGTATGATGCAGACGGTTGGTTTTACACGGATGTAACGATTTCAATTTCAGACGGTCGGATGCCTGAGGCAGGGTACTTCAGGAGGTCCTCCAGCTCTGCTGCCTGAGACGCAACCATTTGTATAGCCTGCGTCCTGAGATGCAACGGACCCTTCGACGTTGAACCTCCGACGGAGGACGCAGCGTCCTGAACAACCCTGACCTGGAGGTGAATATATCCGAGTTCCAATTCTTCTTCTTCTCCTTCGTACGTAACCCAACAGTTCCCCTTAACAGCTGAACTGACTTCGCCTCCTTACCAGTTTATGTTTCCGGTCCTACAGTACTGTTGAAGCCTGTCAGGTCAAATAAGACAAGAGCTTCTTCTTAGTTACAGCCATTCAGGGGATGTGGGTCTCGGATTACTTACACTTTTCCAGGCATTTTTTGGCGGAGCCCCCCCTTCTGGGGGGCGGGAGCCCCCAGGGTTACCCATTTGTCTGTTTGACTGACCGACCGACAGAACAATTGAAGTCTAACACGTCAGCAGCCTAATGCCTCATAACTAACTGGCTTCGGTCAGCTCCATCCTTACCATATGGCGTTCCGTACGTTGCCAATACACTCCGCCAATTTCCAATAGGACCTGTTCAACAATTCTCAGAATTCTCGATTTTCATGCCTAGACAAGAAATGGTTGATATTATTTCGATACCGTGTATACTCGGGTGCTTTTGATTTTTGTTTAAGCACGGAGTCTCATTCACCTTCGTGGTGTCAAGTAGACTTTAAAATGAAATGTAATGTAACGTAATACTATTTTGATTTATTTGGAGCACGTTACTGTGCAGATCTGTTCAGACAAATGAGGTAGGACGAACAGGCCAGGGTACTTCAAACGGCCAAATTGGCTAGCGCTTTAGCGCACTTGAAAACAAAAAACTGCGCTTTGTAGTGTAAAAAGCGCAAAAATTGCTTGCTGCGCCCACAGGGGGTTGCGAAAACTGCGCTTAAAGCGCAGAGGGGGTCAAAAAGTCAGCGCTCAAAAGCGCGCGCTTTGAATTACCTTGGGACAGGCAAGAGGTACCTATGATGAAATTTGATGAATTCCTTACATTATCTGTTATTGTCCGTCGAGTCGGACACTGAGTTGGCATAGCACACGCGTGGTCCTGTGGCCCCAGGACCCGGGTTGCCTGCCGCCGGGCCATAGGCTAGCTATGGCCCGCACGTGTCTTCGGAACCTTCCTGAAGACTGAAGAGCAGATAGCTTATCATCGCAACTCGTGCGGCTATATAGAAAAGGAAGTCTTCAGGAAGGTTCCGAAGACACGTGCGGGCCATAGCTAGCCTATGGCCCGGCGGCAGGCAACCCGGGTCCTGGGGCCACAGGACCACGCGTGTGCTATGCCAACTCAGTGTCCGACTCGACGGACGATAACATCCCCCCCAATTCAAGGAATTCTTGGGTACAAGAATCCCTGGAATTAGCTGAGGGGCATAAAGAAAAATACAGGAGTATAAAGGGCTGACAGGGCTATTTAGATATGCTAACGGCTGGCAAGAGGAACTGTAAATAATAAATTATTTGGAGCATTTGGGTCAGTCCAAAGGGGTGCAGCACATTGAGGGCAGGGATCTTTAGGTCAGTTTCTGCTGGGGGCCAGGAAGGCTGCAGGGGGAGGCATGAGAGGAACTAGGAGTATAAAAGGCTGACTGGCTGTAAGCAACTTCTTTCTAGGTAGACGTCCCCCGCTGGCTCATGTAATCAATCCAGATGGAGAGATATGCTGAGATACTTCCAAAGTCATCTATAAGGTAGCTGTAACTCAGAGTAGACTACTAATACTATGGGAGGCTATGGACTATACTTGAGAGTCAGGACAGCATAGGAGACAGGCTGAGGCACAGGAGAAGCTGCCAGGTAGCTGCCAGTGGGGCTGCCAGGATGTCTGTCAGATAGGACTGATTCCCCCCATAATTTGGGATTACCCTAAATTAGAGAATTGCAGACATGCTGTAGAAGCTAAGAGAGAGATACTAAAGAACAAGAATACAGCAGTACATGGGGAAGTACTGAACAGCACATTAATCCTAAAGTGTTCATGGCTAAAACAAATCATGTCAACTATGATAAAGTTAGGTACCAGATGCTGGGTATCCATCAAGGTCCAGTTGGGTGTGGAGTTTCTCCAGGAGGGTGGAGAAAGATTTCCTAGACATTTTTGGGGTGTCCAGCATGTTGATGAATGTGAAATCCATAGGGCTCCAGTGCATGCTGAGGTTGTTGACACACATTACTCTGCCCCCAGGATACACACAGCTGATGGGGTGCATGAGCATCTTGGGCCAGGAAACCAGTACTCTTGCATGTGCTTGGACCATAGCTGCTTGTAGGCATATGGCCCACTGGATGGTGGGCCTGGCAGCTGTGGAGACAGTGGGGTATATGTGTACCATGTGTTGCAATCTGTTGACATGCTTGAGGAGGGGTCCACAGACTGTTGTGCATCGGTCTGCTGGGGAACTTGAACATTTCAGCAGCTAGAAGGCAGGGAACTTGGTGGCTAGCTGGGCAATGAGGATGGGGACAGGTTGTCTAGGCCTGATGCTGAAGGCTCTAAGGGGGGAAGGGGAATTGTTGAGGGTATGCAGCAGGGTTCCAAACTTGGTCCTGGAGAGGCCAGAGTTGTTCAGGAAATGGACTGGGTGGGTGTTCATGTTGACATGGGCTAGGGGCTGATCAGGAGAGAGAGAAGTGGCTGAGGGAATCCATTGGTCAAATCTAAGGGCTTGGGATAGCTCCTGTTGGGTGGAGGACCCATGTCCATCAATAGGATAGGGACTCTCATAGCTGGTTCTGGCTTGGTCCAGCAGGATGTCCATCTCTCTTCTGGCTTGTGCTTCTGTCAGATTACACAGCTCATCATGGGGAACAGTGGGCATCTGCTGGCTAGGGGCTGTGGAGTAATCAGTGTCTGGGATGAAGTCATGGGATGATGTGGTATACAAGTCATCTTCCAGCAGGTCTTGTTGGTGTGGTGAGAATTCCCCCCCATTGTCTGACTGGATAATGGAGGGAACGATGGGTTGAACAAGGTCAGGCATGTCATCCTCACCGTTTGCTGGAACCAGGTCTGGTAGACTGCTAGAGCTGCTGGCAGTGTCATGGGGAATGGTGCAACTGGCAGCAGCAGCATCATTGTAGCAGATGTTCTTGAGGTCTTGTTGGGTGACCATCATGATGACAGAAGGATGGGGATTACAGGGGTATGGGGAAGAGGGAGGGATCTTAGAGGTGCTAGTGATGTAGAGTCCATGCCGTTTAGGGCATAAGAGAATAGTCTTGGAGCCCTTGGCAGTGGGGAGGGAGAGGGTAGCAGCAACACTGGATGCATGGAGTTGGAGGTTGGGGCAGAGTTTGTGTGCTGCATGCAGGCTGAGTATGTTGACCACAGTCAAGGGTGGAGCAATGAGCACATCGTTGAGTGTGATCAGGGATCCAAGGTGACCCCTGATGTTGGCTTTTCCCTTCTGGAGGCAGAGCAGTGGTGATGCTCCAAGGTCTGCCAGGTGGAGGCTAATAGGCTGGGGGAGATCCTGAATGTCATGCAAGATGGACGGGTTACTGGTGCAGTGGGAGTGGGCTGCACAGTCTAAAATCCACTCTGTCAGGAGGGCTGTCTGGAACTGGGCATGAGCACCCTTATCATCATCATCATCAGAGGTGCCATCACTGGAAACTAGGGCTGGCATAGACTCATCTCTCCTACTATGGCAAGCATCAGGATCAGGTGGGGGTCCAGAGAAAGCAGTGTCATCCATGGGAGCATGGGAGTCAGACAGGGGTTTTGACTTGCCTCTTGAGTCAGCAAACTGGAGGGGCTGTGGGTCATCAGAAGTTAAGGCCATGAAGTTGTGCTCATCCTCATTGTCCGTTGTGGACTGGGAGGTGGAACAGTCATCATCTGCAACATGGGCATGCCCACGTCTGTCACGACGTCCTCTGGTGTCTCTGGCAGATGCTCTGCTGTCTCTCCTAGGAGACTTGGACTTGCTGGATGACCTCTTGGCTGCATCCTGGGGGGGTGGTGAAGATCGTCGTCGTGCAGATGTGGATGAGAACGGTGGGGGCCTGTACTTCAGCTCTGTGAGGGGGCTAGGGCAAGTGATTGAGTTGTGCCCATAGCCATTGCAGTTCCAGCATGTCATTTGAGTAGATGGGAGACGGTCCTTTCTTGGGCGGCCTTGGAAAGCAGCAGCTGCCATGTGCTCAGTCTCTTCTGGGGAGATGCTGGGGTCAGAGATCTGGTTAGACACCTGGTACCTGATGATCTGGGTCTGAAAAGAGGCAAAATCAGGGCATACACAGTTGTGAAAGGAAAACCTGAATCCATTGTATTCTGGACGAGGTGTAAGTCCTTGAACAATTATGCTGAGGAATGCAGGGATGGAGGTGTTGCTGACCCCATTCACTTGGGGAAGCAAGGTATAGAGCTCATAACTGCGGGAGAGGTATGTTTGTAGTGGCTCAGTAGCTGTCATGCTGAGGTTATACATGGATCTCACTGCTCCTGTCTCGAGGTCAGAGTTCCTTTGTCCATATGATGTCTTGAGGAACCTGTAGGCTTTAGCAGCAACGTTAGTGTTAGCTAGGATGGCCTGTTGGATGGGTTCAGAGCAATGCTTGAGGATCTCATTCAGTGCAACAGCGTTCTTTACCATGTTGATTGGGTAGGGAACAGCACGAGCCGCAATAGCTGCATTAGCATTGTCCACATTCGGGTAATGGGACTCCTCCAGAGGGTATCCGTCGGCATCTGCTGGCTCACCGGCGGGGACAACGTCCTTCGCTGCTTCAATGGCAACGGAGATGCACCCCGGGTGGGACCTGAGGTGACGGAGGAGGAAGGGTCCAAACTTGTGCCATGGGACAGCAGGCGTGCCGTCGAAGATGAGTGCAGGGAGCTTGGTTGGAGTCGCCATGGTGTCTGTCGCGGCGCTGGGGTCTTGGGGTCTTGGTCTTCACACCGGGTTAATAAACCGGCCTGTGGGTAATCCGGGTGTGAAGCTTGTCGGGCTTCAGTCTTCGGTGTCCGGTTCGGAGGTAGAGGTGATGGAGTGTTGACAGCAAAGGGGGAACCAAATGGGTCTTGTTGGTCTGGAATGGTGGAGATAGTAGCAGGAAGTGGGGAATGGGTGACGCAATTTACAGGGTAGGGGGGGGGGGGGGGGGGGGGGGGGGAGGGGAGGGGGGGGGGGGGGGTCTTCGAGGGTGTGCAGGGTTGATACTCCGTGGCACAAGCAAACCTTGTGGGATTGCGCAACGCTGTGTGTGATCTGATGAGTGTGCAACTCACGTCAAAGATCTACTCAGACTCCTGGACTGCGTCTACGTTTCGTCTGTGACGGATGGTAGAGACAACGGGAGAGTTGTGTGGGCAGTAGGCGAGGCAGCGCAGGTTAGATTTCTCAAGTGAATACGTAGACAATCCAGGGCCAAAAGCAGTACTCAAGCCGTCGAGCTAGTCTGAGGGAAAACTGTCACCTTGTGCAGGGCTGAAGATCCACTTGGCACGGGCGCAGGGGCGCTGTCTGCGGGTAGCGGTCGGGCCGATAACCTTTCAATCGATAGAGTTGTTACACAGTGAAGACTGAAGAGCAGATAGCTTATCATCGCAACTCGTGCGGCTATATAGAAAAGGAAGTCTTCAGGAAGGTTCCGAAGACACGTGCGGGCCATAGCTAGCCTATGGCCCGGCGGCAGGCAACCCGGGTCCTGGGGCCACAGGACCACGCGTGTGCTATGCCAACTCAGTGTCCGACTCGACGGACAATAACATTATCAATTTGGTATTGGGAATGACTAGAGCAAGTCAAAATCTAGCAAAGAGCTTGTTTAAACTGTAATTTGCTTGCGCAGCATTAGACATCAGAAACTAACACAAAATGAACCGGGGGGCTTGGGAAACTATTCCTCATAGCCAATGACCATGTGATATATGATATATCACACCATCAACAGCAACGAAGCAACAGCAAAAAAGTAACGAAGGCCGCCTGGCATATGCTGGCATGCAGAGTTGCTGGTTAGCACACAGACGAAACGATTTCCACTTGACTCAAACAAGCAGCTTATTCTCCTATGACAGCCTTGAACTGTCCACGGAGCTCACCATCAGGGTACTGCAAGGCATCGTATGTAAGAAATGTGGTTAGGTTGGGTTGGGTTTACTGCAAGGCAGCTGCCTACAACGAGGAGTAGCAAACGAATCCATGTTGTGCTTAAGGGGCAGGGTTTTTAAATGGGGGGGGGGGGGGGGGGGGGGGGGGGGGTCTGTCTATGAATATACCTTCTGATTAAGTTGTAGTAGCTTAATTTCGTTGACTGCAGCTTGCAAGCTTCTATCAATTGACTCGTCGCACCGAGCAGTCCTTTTAATGCTACCTATATGTATGTGTATATAAACGTCCCTCCCAGGGCAGTGTAAACAATTCAAGCAGCTGCCCCCCATTTCCCCCCATTCCGTGTATTTAGCCTCGAACTGTCCACGGAGCTCACCATCAGGGTACTGCAAGGCATAGGATGGAAGCAATGTGGTTGGGAAAATCCCATTAGCCTATTTGGCCCACCCCTGGACTGTAACATACATGTATGGGTTGGGGTGGGGGTGAGGTTGGGGTGGGGGTACTGCAAGGCATCGTATGGAAGAAATGTGGTTAGGTTGGGTTGGGTTTACTGCAAGGCAGAGGATGGAAGAAATGTGGTTGGGGTGGGGTGGGTTGGGGAGGGTGGGGTGGGGTTGAGGTTGGGGTGGGGGTACTGCAAGGCATTGTATGGAAGAAATGTGGTTAGGTTGGGTTGGGTTTACTGCAAGGCAGAGGATGGAAGAAATGTGGTTGGGGTGGGGTGGGGTGGGGTGGGGTTGAGGTTGGGGTGGGGTTGAGGTTGGGGTGGAGGTGAAGTTGGGGTGGGGGTACTGCAAGGCATAGGATGGAAGAAATGTGGTTGGGGTGGGTGGGGGTGAGGTTGGGGTGGAGGTGAGGTTGGGGTGGGGGTGAGGTTGGGGTGGGGGTACTGCAAAGCGCAGGATGGAAGACATATAGAGGTGGACGAAGAAAAAATACATAAGTAGTTTGTAGCCTTATCACGAGGCGGAAGGCTAAGTTTCTCAACCCGTTTGCTTGCACTTGTGCCAGCCACCAAACATAGAGGTGAACTAGGATTTTAAGTATGTAAAAATAAATACATAGGATGGAAGACATGGGGAGTTGAACTAGGATGGACAAATAAATACTTAGGATGGAATTAATGGGGATGCTAACTAGGATGTACAAATAAATACACGGAATGGAAGAAATGGGGGAGGTGAGCAGAGTCTAACGCATTTGTAACACATTTGTAACGCACTGGCCAGCTTCAGGTTTGGCCCAAGGTTGGGTCAAAGGAGCTGTATCTGTTTTTAATATATATATATATATATATATATATATATATATATATATATATATACTCACCTTGTTGGTGTGGATGTTAACATAGTAGGCTTCAGCATTCAGCTTCTTTATACTGATACAGTTTTTTTTCACATCTGAAAGTGGTTTTTTCTAGCTTAATAGTTTTAGGCCTACTCCAGGGATAGCGTCTTATAGCCTTTTATAGCTTTTTATTGCTGTTTGAAATATGCTAAGACTAATTTCCCGGCTCACCTTGTTGGTGTGGATGTTAACATAGTAGGCTTCAGCGTCCAGCTTATCTTTGCTGATCACAGATATGTTCAGCATAAACTGCTCAATGTGGAAGGAGAATGATCCAGAGAGGGCAGGGATGTCAAGGCCCATGGGCTCCCACACCATAGGGCCAGAGCCGCTTTCGGGACCTAACAGTGGTGTGTGTGTGGTGTGTGTGTGTAGGTGGGGGGGTGGGGTGGAGGTGGTAATGGTGGTGCGTTTAGTCAAATAATGGTAAGGCGGTGGGTGGGTGGGGGTGGGGGGTGGCGGGTGGTGGTGGTGGTGGTGCGGTGAGTCAAATAATGGTACGGCAGTGTGTGGGAGGGTGTGTGGGAGGGTGTTTGTGGGGGGTGGGGGGGGGTGGGGGGGGGTCAAATAAAGGTACGGCGGTGGGTGGGAGGGGGGGTGGTGGAGGTGGTGGTGGTGGTGGTGGTGCGGTGAGTCAAATAATGGTACGGCGGTGGGTGGGGTTTAGGTTTATTTTGGGCTCCCACACCATAGGGCCAGAGCCGCTATCAGGACCTATTGCGGTGGGTCAAATAATGATATGGCGGTGGGTGGTTTGGTCGTTGAGGGAGGTTTTTTTATATATACATATTTGTTTTTTTGGGGGGGGGAGGGGGGGGGGGGGGGGGGGAGGGGTCAAGTAATGCATTATCACCCCATGAGTTGTTATTAAGTCCATAATTTAAAATAATAAGTTTAAAATATAATACAAATGATGATGATGATGATGATGATGATGATGATGATGATGATGGTGATGGTGATGGTGATGGTGATGGTGATGGTGATGGTGATGGTGATGGTGATGATGATGATGGTGATGGTGATGGTGATGGTGATGGTGATGGTGATGGTGATGATGATGATGATGATGATGATGATGATGATGATGATGATGATGATGATGATGATGATGATGATGATGATGATGACACTTTTCCTGGTGCCCTACTGGACTCCAAATGTGCCCTTGGCTTGAATTGAATTGAAATAGCTTTGAACTGACGTGGGGTTTTCTATTCGGAAGAAGGAAGAGTTATTTATCAAGCTACAGGAATGATACAAACTATATTACCTGCTGCCACTCGGGGAACTCGCGAAATTGCGAAAGGTCGGCAAGCGCTGCAAAACACATGCGGACTGCATACGATGGCCATAATTACTCAAAGCGACTTAATGACCTGGCACTTTTGACTGTGCCGCTGAGCCTTATACCTGCGTTGCGTCATGCTCTGCCTCTTGAAAGGAAGATACCGGTCGCAGAAACACCATCACCTTCTCAATGAATAGAGACCGGCATATCATTTGATGTTGATTAAAGGCGAGTATGATATCATATGTTATCATACAAATTGCATCATATGATACCCGAATGAAAAAAAATTCCAGATTTTTTGAAGAGGGATTAGCCCCATTAAAATGTCCGTTAGTTCGTCCGTTCGTCCGTTCGTCCGTGTGTCACCAACCACATTTTCAGGTTTTATGAAATACATCAAACAAATTGAACATTCTATATTTTTGATGAATTATAAGACTTATTTATACCGGACAAATTCTCACCAGAGCACACATGAGCATCGCAATTCACGAAAAGGAGCTCAGGTTGGGCCCAAAAGCTACAATTATCGGTTAACAATTTGATTTCAGGGTGTTTTGAGCTAACATTTCAAATTTGAACCACTTAAACATGTGCGTATACATAGGTTTGGGAGCAGAATTGTCGTCAAAATTCGAGGCGAAACATGTAAGCATCACAATGGACGAAACATTCCCCTAGGGCACTTGTGCTATAATTAGCCCACGGATCCCACCTCAGGGCCGTGCGTGGGGCAGGGGCGGGGGCCACCGGGCGGGGGCGGGGGCAGGGGCGGGGGCGGGGGCCACCGGGCGGGGGCAGGCGCAAGCCACGCCACCTGCCGCTGGCCAAAAACCCGTTCAGGAGGACGGGACATACCCACCGGGACATACCGTTCACGGGGGCAGGGGCAAGCCACGCCACCTGCCGCTGGCCAAAAACCCGTTCAGGAGGACGGGACATACCGTTCACGTCTGGGCTGGGCCGAAACATGCAATACATTAAAACCGTAAAATCAACCATACACCTGATTGGCCTCATTTTTCTTGCATCAAATTCTAAAAAAAAAAATCACTCTACACACATGCATTTCTTTACATTACAGAAACGTTCAATACTGCTTAAAAATCAACAACCCTTCAAAAACTCTCTTTTTCGTCACTTTATAGTTAACAATGCTAAATCATCAATCCATTCGTTGGAATTCAATCAATTTAAAGCCTCCAGGCGCCCCTCAAATTTTATCATATTCGAATTGATACAATTTAAAGCAATTACATGCATTCAAACCACGTAAATTAAATTAAAATGGAAAGGAATAAATCGAATTAAAATAACACAACATTAAATACAATTCAATTTTATTAATATAATACATTGAATTAAGGATTCGAATAATTTCATTCGGGACGCGCCTCCAGGCGCCCTTAATATTGTATATGAATGTTAACTAAAGCCTAGCCAGACTGCAGGTATCATCTCATATCATATGATGACATGATATCATACTGCTGTTCCCTATCAATGAGTACGTAATGGCAGTATGATATCGTGTGATGACGGCGGTCTAGCTAGGCCAAAGTTGCCACTCATATATGATATCATAATCACCTTTTTCACTGGGACTCCTGGCACAACCCAGAGTTGGCTGAAGAACCATGTAACGATTCAAATTGTAATTATAATTACACCCTCTCACTCACCTTCGTGGATGTGGGAGTTGGCTGAAGAACCATGTACATATTCAGATTTAAATTCAAATACTACACTCTCACTTACCTTCGTGGATGTGGGAGTTGGCTGAAGAACCATGTACAGACTCAAATTCAAATTCAAATTAAAATTCAAATTCTATAGTTTCACTCACCTTCATGGATGTGGGACTGCAATTGACACCAATCAGAGCAATGAGGGGTCGACGGGGGCCAGCATAGTTCGTCAAGGAAATAAAGGGGGGGGGGGGGGGGGGCAGGGGAGTACGTCAATTGAGTTGGTGGAGTGGGAGATGGTGAAGGGATGCTCGTGGTTGGGTGTGGTGTGGAGAGCCAGGATATTCTTTATGATGGGGGGTTGACGGGGGCCAGCAAAGGTCGTCAAGGAAAAATGGGGGGGGAGGGGGGGGGAAGTCAATTGAGTTGCAGAACCCGGTTATTCTTGAAGGTGCAAAATTATGTCCCTCCGTGCTGAGGGGGTGCTACATTACAGCCTGTCAGGGTCGCTTCTGGGGACAAAAAAGCTGTTGGTGTCAATCCAAAGGCTAATAGGAGCACCATGGTGCAGCATAACGACATTGGTTCCTATCCTTCAAAATGACCCGGGCTGACAGTAGTTCAGGTGTAGATAGTCAAGGCCGGTAGAGCCTTTGGGGGGGCAAGAAGCTGCTAGTAGCAACCCAAAGGCTAATAGGAGCACCATGGTGCTGCAAAAAGACATTGGTTCCTATCCTGAAAAACAACCCTGTGGAGAACTGTTATTACATTGCATTACATTACATTACATTACATTACATTACATTACATTACATTACATTACATTACATTACGTTACATTACGTTACGTTACGTTACATTACGTTACATTACATTGCATTGCATTGTCATCAACAGGCCATTGTTGACCCAAGACAAGCCCGCTCCACAATATCTGGGAGGGGTCTTCCGACTAATCCTCAAAATTAGAAAGCCAAAATTACAGCAAGCAAGAATTGTTTCAGCACTCATATAAACAGAAACAACAAGAAAAACAACAACAAGAAACAGAAACAAGAAAAACAACAACAACAAAAACAAGAAAAACAACAACAAGAAAAGCAGCAACAAGAAAAACAACAACAAGAAACAGATACAACAACAAGAAACAGAAACAACAACAACAACAACAACAACAACAACAACAACAACAACAACAAGAAACAGAAACAACAATAAATTGTTTCAGCACTCTTATCCTTCATCCATGTATATGAACATGAAATGATCAAAAGAAGCGGGCGGGTTTAGGAGGGCAATAATGGCTCGCACCATGCGAGCATTACCCCTTCTGCGTCCCGTCCCGTACTGCTGGATAACCTACAGTATGAAGTTACTGCGGTAACAATAACTGACCTTGATGTGGCCCTTGATTTTTTTAATCGTCCAGGTGCCTGTATAATAATCACCCTCCAGCTTAAGCACAACATTGCCCGCGGACTTGATTTTCTTATCTGCGTTGGAAAGAGGAGAGGTTTGGTGAGAGAACAACATTGCCCAAGGACTGGATGCTCTCATCTACGCTGATGCTCTCATCTGCGTTGGAAAGAGGAGAGGTATGGTGAGACAACAACATTGCCTGAGGACTGGATGTTTCTCATCTGCGTTGACGCTCTCATCTGCGTTGGAAAGAGGAGAGGTATGGTGAGACAACAACATTGCCTGAGGACTAGATGTTTCTCATCTGCGCTGACGCTCTCATCTGTGTTGGAAAAGGAGAGGTATGGTGAGACAACAACTAACATTGCCTAAGGACTGGATGCTCTCCTCTGCGTTGGAAAGATGAAACGAAACGATTGCACGACGAAGGATGGAAATACTTAATACAATTTATAAAAAAATGCGATAATAATCTCACAATTAAATTAGCATCCCAGCTGAGATGATGATTTGATTGTATTGTAGAATTAAATAATCACTGTAGCACGAACTCAGGGCCCCCGTCGGTTAAACGATTGTTTGGGGTTCAGTTCATCAGTGCTTTTTCTTTTTAAGCCCTTCCAATATGGTTGGGCAAGTCCCTTTAGACTACTTGGCCTACCCCTGGACTGTAACATACATACCTACATACATGCAGCTAGTTGTACACACAGACACGAGAGACTCGGACAGTTAGGCATGACAGCTAACGCTGACAGATGGCTATCCGTACTTCAATAAGGTGGCGAATCTACTGCGAATCTAAGGTGTGGGGAACCCCGGGGGGGAAACCCCTCGCCCTCGACCCACCTCAACTGCACTTCGACCCCACCTCAGTATCCCAAGAGCATGCCCATGGTATATCTTGCTGTGGTGATCACCGATCGCAGCGTGTTCCACGATCTCACCCAGACTATGCCTCTCCTCACCTTTCCCTCTCGCCTCTCATATTTTCTATGATCATCAACATAATCTCAAGCTTGGTTGCCTTCTCGTCCGAGATAATCCGTGTCACCGGCGGAGACACCTCGAGATTCGCGACCTTTTTTAAACAACCGTGACGGGCGTATTTCAGCTCCTACACCGAAGAGCAAATGTTGAGCACACTATAGTAACCTGAACGGGACATTACAGCGTCTGCAGTTATGATGGCCACCCATGTTTCAAAAATGTAGCGATTCTCGAGGTGCCTACGCCGATGGCCATCATAACTACAAACCGCTACATGATAGCTAAGGTAAATGTGCTCAACATATGCTCTTCGGTGTTGGATCTGGGATACACAGTTTGTTCCAGTGCGGAGAGTTTGCCTGGGGCAACTCTTCGCTTGCCGACGACAATGCTTCCCTTCGGCTTGCTAGCCTGCCTGTCGATCAGTCTTCGTCATGGATCAAATTAATGCCAGACTATCAACTTGTCGCATCAAACCTTGAGGTACCACCACGCGTGCAGAGAATTTACGAACATTCCATGAACCAGTAATTGTCACGTCTTGGCGTTCGTACTGTTCACAGAAACGCAGGTGAGTCACGAAAAAAGCGCACTCCGTACCCAAACATGATCTGACTCATGCATGTAGAGATGCTTAATCTCAGATTTACGTGCGGACGTGCGGACGTGCGGACGCGAGTAATCCCTCCAAATATAAGGCAACAGTTCCCTTTGATTACTCACCAGATGCAGCTGGCTCAGGCTCGTTTTTCTTGCGCAGAAACGCCTTCCACTCATGGCCGTAGGCGGAGCTGACGAGGGCGAGAAGGGCGATCGCCAGGACTTGCAAGACGGTGGATTTGATCATGATGGCTCAATTTGGCTTTCGGATGACCTAGACGATCAATCTATGTGTCGGCTGATGGCAGCAGGGAAGCAGATGCAGATCTGCAGATGGTGGGTATGGCTATTCAACAATGAAGTTTGCTAACTTGACAGGAGAAATTTATAGGAAGATGGGCAAATAAAGTGTTGGGTGTTGGAAGTTGCTACTCTCACTCCAATGAGCCATGCGTTTCAAAAAGTGCGCCCAGTGTTGCAGAGCTGTGAAAACAGTGACTCCACTCGACTCCACTCGACTCCACCCGACTCGTCTGTCGTGTCCACCCTGTCGGAGAACACGCTGCCCCGCGCCCCGCTGCCAACAGTACTCTGACTCACCTAATAAGTTTCACCTTCACGCGCATGCGCGCAGGCCTGCAGGCGCCCTTCTCTTGTATCGGATAGCGGATATGGATATTGCTGATGTGTCTCTGAGTTGTCATTGAGTTTCTTTCAGGCGTGCTTACGTATTTCGTAACTTTCAGATCTGTCTGATGAGCTGTAGTGTGACTGGCTGTGACGAGTATAAATATGTTCTCCTGAACTTTGTAATGACCTATTATAATAAGGGACACGGTCACCATACACAGTCAAAGACTCTCAGTACATTCACAGTCCTCCCTCCAATTTACCTTGCCCTTCCCTGGTTCCCCCTTCGCTTGTCCAACCAGAGTCTACCTCCACGGGAGCAATGTATCATTACATTGCATTGCATTTAGGGCTGTCAATATCGTAAGGTATTTTCAATTACCGTACGATAGATCGTGATATATCGTACGGTATCGATACCGTACGATATTTTTAGACCCTTTTGGGGGGAAATCTGTATAAGACCAAGGGGATATAACAGGAGATACCGTTTACACGTCCATACACTTAAAATCAAGTCAAATGAACCAATACTGAGGGAGATAGAAAACACGGTAATATCGTGGTCTATTACCGTACGATATATCGTGATATATCGTACGGTATAAGGCGATATACTGAATTCCCTGCCCCAGACCCAGAGCAAGGAAATCCCAGGCAAATTTGCTAATCATACCACTAGACCAAACTTCACCTCCACTTGAAGCCCCAAATTACGCTTCCACCTATAGCACCCACCTTATAGCACCAGAAGTGCATGGAAAATCACGCTCACCACTCTCATTGCTGCTGATGCCATGGTGAGTGTGCTGCCCTCGAGAGCATCTGCGAGCGAAGAAAAAATGTGCGCGCAGAGAGGTGTGTCTGCCTGCCGGGATCGAACCCGCGACCCCCCAAAAATGCGCCTCAGTAGTCTAAGCCGATGAGAGACCAAGTCCTATTCCACTCGACACGATATATATTGCACGATAATCCCGATTTTACCGTAGGCTGCACCACAACCACTCAGACCCCGTGGGGTAAAGCTCAGCCGGAAGACAGTGGCGTTCGGAGTCCGTTCCCTCGGGGGCGGTGGTGTTTCCACTGCCAGGATAAGTGGCCATTGTAATCTTCTTCTTCTTACCACTTATTCCTAGATACGGTGTTGTTTCACTGCTAGGACATGAGCCCCTTGTAATCTTTCTTTTTTTCTAGATACCCCACCCCGATACGCATAGATACCCATCACCTGATACGCATAGTATCGCATCCCCCGATACACATAATATCCATCACCCGATACGCATAATATCGGTTCACATGACAAGGATACCGTACGATATATCGTACGGTACACAGTAAAATAAATATCGGGTGATATAAAGCTTGACAGCCCTAAATGTATGTAAGTTGCAATCCAGGGGTGGGCCAGATAGGCTGAAGGGACACGCCCAACCGTGATTGGAAGGGCCTATAAAGAAAAGGCACTAATGAACTGAACCCCAAGCAAGCAAGGTTGTTGCTGTTGTTGTTTTGATCCCCCTTCTTCCATCCATTCCAGCCACCTCCCTCTCCCAACCCTCATTAGCCACCGCCACCCCTATATCAGGTATGAGTAAGGGTTGTAGGGCATTACCCTGGCAGTGTGGGGTTGACAGGGCACTGCCATGGTATTACAAGGGTTGAGCTTGTGGGGTTGTGCACACAGACAAGTGAAGCCATACGCTAAAATTAATAATTATTGCCATAAGCAAGCATATACAACCATTCACAGGTTCAGAGCTTGGTGTTTGCTAGGTTTAGCCCTATCATTTCAGCCATAAACAACTACGGTAAACCTAGCATTTAATTATATGTGCTCCCATGCAGTAGTTTTTTTGCTGGCCAAAATGTAAGGGAAAGGGGATAAGTGCAGTCCCATACTAGAATCGGACAGGCCAAAAAAGCAGCCCGATTGTAAACATTTCCAATGTGTGTGAATGTAACAGTCCAGGGGTAGGCCAAATAGTCCAATGTTCAAATGTTACACCTGCCCATCGCGCAGCCCGATTTTAAACGTTTCCACCTTATTCCTTAAAGCCGTGCCTCTTATTTCTATTTACGGGGGGGGGGGGGGGGGGGGGGGGGGGGGGGGGGGGGGGGGGGGGGGGGTTATGACCAGCGTTACGTTATGTTATGTTGAAAGTCCCCATGGCATGCTTAACAGGCTTAAGCCATGCTGTACGTTTCAGCCAAGATGTAAATTGCAACCATGATGTACGTTTCGGGCCAGGCTTGTAATGGCAATGCATATGGAGGTGTGTGGTAAAGGACAGGGGTAGACGCTTTTTGAGGCGAAAATCCGTATTGTTACAATGATTTTTTTAAGCCCGATTTACTATTGTACGAAACAATCAAACAACCAAAGGTTAACGCTGGTGTAAAGTTCCTTAGAAGTCAGAAGAAATCACAAATCACCATGAGCCTACTACTAGCCGAAGTGGAAATACGCACATACATAAATTTACCACTTAAAAGAAGGATGTTTGCCTCAATGGGTGGGTTTCCGTACGCTAGCCCTAGGCCGAAAGAATTATATACAGTCCATGGTTATACAATATTTAAGTGTACAGCGGAATTTGTTTTTCTTCCAGCCCCAACCCGTCCGCCCCATGTGGCATTTCCGGGCTTCTGTGTTGTGGAATGGCACCTGTGTTCGATTTTTACAAGAAGGATTTTCGCCTCACAGGGTTGTTCTCCCTACACTAGCCCTAGGGTCGCAGGATTAGCTCTGATTGGCGCACATTTTGCTTCACTTTCTTGCTTCTTTACCTCATTTCTTTACTGCTTGTACTCATTGCTTTATTGCGTGTATTGCCGGTAAGACGCCTAATTGCCCCCCCCCCCCCCCCCCCCCCCCCAACACACACACATACATACCTTGGATATTGTGGAGAGGACTTGTCTTGG
>JACBWV010000196.1:61030-66030 GCA_013435795.1 Chlamydomonas sp. ICE-L | reverse complement strand
GGTGTTGCTATATCATGGTGTTGCTATATCATGGTGTTGCTATATCACGGTTGTTGCTATATCATGGTGTTGCTATATCATGGTGTTGCTATCTCATGGTGTTGCTATATCATGGTGTTGCTATATCATGGTGTTGCTATATCATGGTGTTGCTATATCACGGTGTTGCTATATCATGGTGTTGCTATATCATGGTGTTGCTATATCACGGTGTTGCTATATCATGGTGTTGCTATATCATGGTGTTGCTATATCATGGTGTTGCTATATCATGGTGTTGCTATATCATGGTGTTGCTATATCATGGTGTTGCTATATCATGGTGTTGCTATATCATGGTGTTGCTATATCATGGTGTTGCTATATCATGGTGTTGCTATATCATGGTGTTGCTATATCATGGTGTTGCTATATCATGGTGTGCTGTAGGTATCAAAATATATCTGCGGCATGATGCCAACGCTAGAAATAGTAAAGCTCTCTTCCTTGGGCTCTGCAAAATACCCCCATCTACTATCCTCTCCCCCCCTGCTGCAACTCCTACTGCTGCTCACTTCTTTCCCTGCCCCGTCGCTGCCTGGCCTCCCTTGGTGGCGGGTGGTGTGTCTTAGTATGAATGATAACAACAGCACACACCCATCTACTATCCTCTCCCCCCCTGCTGCACCTCCTACTGCTGCTCACTTCTTTCCCTGCGCCGTTGCTGCCTGGCCTCCCTTGGTGGCGGGTGGTGTGTCTTAGTATGAAGGCGAACAAGAGCACACACTCATCTACTATCCTCTCCCCCCTGTCTCACCTTCTACTGCTGCTCCCTTCTTGCCCTTTGCCGGGACAGCCTTGCCTCCCTTGGTGGTGGGTGGTGGGTAGTGTGTATATGTGTGAATACGAACATTAGCACACACCTATCTACTCTCATCTCCCCCCTGTCTCACCATCTACGGCTGCATCCTTCTTGCCCTTTGCCAGCACAACCTTGTCTCCCTTGGTGGTGGGTGGTGGGTAGTGTGTATATGTGTGAATACGAACAAGAGCACACACCTATCTACTCTCATCTCCCCCCTGTCTCACCATCTACGGCTGCATCCTTCTTGCCCTTTGCCAGCACAACCTTGTCTCCCTTGGTGGTGGGTGGTGGGGTAGTGTGTATATGTGTGAATACGAACAAGAGCACACACCTATCTACTCTCATCTCCCCCCTGTCTCACCATCTACGGCTGCATCCTTCTTGCCCTTTGCCAGCACAACCTTGTCTCCCTTGGTGGTGGGTGGTGGGTAGTGTGTATATATGTGAATGAGAACAAGAGCACACACCTATCTACTCTCATCACCCCCCTGCCTCACCTTCTACGGCTGCTCCCTTCTTGCCCTTTGCCGGGACAGCCTTGCCTCCCTTGGTGGTGGGTGGTGTGTCTTTGTGTGAATGATAAAAATAGCACACACCCATCTACTATCATCTTCACACCTGTCTCACCTTCTACTGCTGCATCCTTCTTTCCCTTTGCCGGGACAGCCTTGCCTCCCTTGGTGGTGGGTGGTAGGTAGTGTGTCTATGTGTGAATGCGAACAAGAGCACACACCCATCTACTATCATCTCCCCCCCTGCCTCACCTTCTACCGCTGCTCCCTTCTTTCCCTTTGCCGGCGCTGCCTTCCCTCCCTTGCTGGTGGGTGGTGTGACTGGTTTTGGTGCCTCCTCCACCTCGATTTTGGGTAGGCCAGATCCCTCTTCATCCTCCCAACCCAAACTGGCCAGGTCGAAGTTGCCAGCAGGCAGGGTCCAGCTGAGGGCTCCGAAGGGTCGTGAGGGGGCGGCGGTGGCACCAGCATCGGCTGCACCCCCCTTGGACTTGGGGTCAGCCTTGGCTCCGCCTTTTCCTTTTCCTTCGTCTGGTGGGGCGTGGGGGGTTCCTGTGGGGTGGGGTGGGGTGGGGGTGAGGGGTTGAAGGTTTGGGGTTTGGGGTTGAGGGTTAAGAGTTGAGGGTTGAGGAGTTAGGTGAGTTAGATGAATTAGACCCCCACCCCCCCTGGGCTCTGCACTTCGTGCTCCGCCATGCGCTCGGCCATGCGATGGCAATACAACAATCCTGAAATCGGGCTTGAGTAGCCCAAGTAGCCTCTAAACCTGAAGTACAGAAATCTGCAATCTGCAAAAAATACTGCTTATGACTTCGGGCAGAGCCTTGTGGCTGGATTAGATAAAATAATACTTAACCAACTTGCAAATTACAAAAATTACAAATTACAAAAAACAAAAATTACAATAAACTGCAAATAGTAAAATAACAATTCAATACAAATAAAAAATAACAAAATAATACAAATAGTAAAAATAACAATTCAATACAAATAAACAAAATAACAATAAAATACAAATATAAAAATTAAAATTAAAATACTGCTTACCCCCAGCTTATGCATTGGCAAGGGCCAAGCGGTGCAGTTGCTTGGCATCTTTTCGGCCAGGAGGCTTATACACGTAAAATAGTAAGACAAGTTCTATGCAGCGTCGCATGCGACGCTAACAAATGGCGGATAGCGTTCAAGACGGAGCGACAGGTGGCAACGGAAGCGAGTTAGTTACGAGACGGTTGGCTGATGTGTCAGGCTTCATCGCGGTCAGACAGTCGGTCGGTCGGTCGGTCGGACGGACAAATGAGTAAACGAGGGGGCTCCTGCCCCCTTGAAGAGGGGGCTTCGCCAAAAATAAAAAACAGCCAAAAATAAAATATAATACACATAGAAATATTGCAATAAAATACAAACATAAAAATGTCAATACAAATAATGCCTACCCTCAGCTTCTGCATTGGCAAGAGCCAAGCGATGCAGCTGCTTGTCATCTTTTCGGCCAGGAAGCTTATACACGTAGTCTTCGTCCGGTCCGATGGGCGGCAAGTCATCGGGCATGATGAAGTTGTCTAGAAGCTTCACCAAGACGTCAAGCTGCACGTAGGGTGTGGCATGTGTTTATGGGTGATGTGGTGTATTTTGGGGGTGGGGGCCCCCGGTGGGGGGTTTCGACCGTGGGGGCGCTTGCGTTGGGGGAGGTTAGCGTGGACAGTCGTGTGGGGGTGGGGGAGGCCCCCCCCCCCCGCCGCGCCCCCTTGTAGGTCTAGAAGTTCTTTCATCCAGGACGCCAAAGATGCAACGTATGGGAGGGACTGGTCTGCCGCACTGCGTTTTGTGGTGGGTTGTGTAGGTGGTGACCACGACGTGTGGTGTGGCCTGGTTTTGTGTGGGTTGGTGGCGTTTGTGATTGGGTGTATGGGGGGGGGGGGGGGGGGGGGGGGGTGAGGGGGGGGGGGGGGGCCCCGGGGGGGTCCGGGATCCCCCTTTCTTTTTCTTTTTGGGGGGGGTGATGTGGTGGGGGGGGGGATGTGTCTAGAAGCTTGTTCCCACTTGGAATTTAATCAAGTGCACGTAGGGTTTTCGGAAGGTTAGTGTGACATGTTGGTCTGTAAGTGTGTGTGGTGTGGTGGTATGTGTTGTGTGTTGTGTTTGATGTGTTGGTGTTATGGTGTGTTGTGTGTTAAAAAGCCCTGTGTTGGTGTTGATGTGTGATGATGGTAGTGTTGTGTGTGTGTGTGTGGTGATGTCGCGTGTTGTGTGTATGTTGTGTGTGTGTGCGTGGTTTGTGAATAATGTGTTATGAGGTTGAATGTGAAATGGTGTGTTGTGTGTGTGTGTGTGTGTGTTGTGGTGATGTGGATGTGTGTTGTGTGTGGCTCGGTTGTTGTGTTTTATGTGTGTGTGGGTGTGTGTGTGCGGTGTGTGTGTATGTTGTGTGGTGTGTGGGGTGGTTATGTTGTGTGGTGTGTTGGCTGCCTCCCCCCCCCCGTGGGTGTATGTTGAAGGCTTTTGGGTGAATCCCCCGCGCTGTTTGCACCCCTGTGTTGTCGTGTGGTGTGTTTGGTGGGGTGGTGTGGTGTGCGGTGTGTGTCTCGCATGCTGCTGGGTCGTGGCTGTGTTTGGGGGTGTGTGGATGCAGAGTAGATGTGGGTGTGTGGTTTGTTGTGGGTGATGTTGTGTGTGTGTGGTGTGTGTATATGTTGGTGTGTGTCTGTGTGTGTGCTGCACGGTGTCGTGTCTGTGTGTGTGCGTGTTTTAGTGTGATGTAGGTGTGTGGGTGTGTGGACTGTGGTTGTGGATGTGTGGGTGGTGATGTTGTCTGTGTTTATATGTGTTTCCTGTGGTGTGTTTGGGTTGTGTGTGGCCTGGTGACTGTGTGTGGTGTGTCTGTGTGGTGTGTGTGTTGGTGTTTGTGTGTGTGTGGTGTGCTGTGGTTTATGTGTGTATGTTGTGTGTGTTGTGGGTGTTTGTGTGATGGTGTGGATGGAGGTGGTTGTAATGTGTGTGAGGGGAGATGAAAAGTGTATAGAAGCTAAAAAGGATGAAAAAGATGTGCATAGGGGAGGATTTGTGCGTTTTTTTTTTTTTGGTGTGTGGTTGTGTGGTGTGTGTGTGTGGTATGTGTGTGTGTATATATGTGTGTGTGGGGGGGTGATGATGGAGTTGTCTAGAAGCTTCACCAGGATGTCAAGCTGTGCATAGGGGAGGGATGGTGTGTGTGTGTAGATGTGTGTATGTGTGTGTGTAGATGTGTGTATGTGTGTGTGTAGATGTGTGTATGTGTGTGTGTAGATGTGTGTGTGGGGGGGCATGATGAAGTTGTCCAGAAGCCACCCTCCACCCACCGAGTGTAGCAGCCGTCGCATCAACAAGGGCCCATGAGCCGCTATTGGCCCCACACAGACTGCGTCACAAAGTCGTCAACATTGTGTCAAAGTCTCTCCCCAACCCTTTTTTCTTTCCCCCCCCCTTCCCCCCATGGCCCTTAAAGGTGTAACAGCACACCCCACCTCCAACCCACCCACCCACCAAGTGTAGCAGCCGTCGCCTCAACAAGGGCCGTGAGCCGCTACGCCCCGCACATAATGCGTCGCAAAGTCTGTCAACATCTGGTCTAAGTCTATTAACCCCCCCCCACCACCTTACCCACT
>JACBWV010000196.1:5000-60211 GCA_013435795.1 Chlamydomonas sp. ICE-L | reverse complement strand
GCTTCTTCCTCCCACACAGACCCCCCCACCCCCCCACCCCCCACACACACACACCCAATCACACTTACACGCCTAGACCCACGGTCCGTCAACCAACGCATATGCTCTGTCAAGCTTTTTCTCCGCAACACACCGCCCCCACCCCCCACCCCCCCCCCCCCCCCCCCCCCCCCCCCCCCCCCCCCCACAACACACACAAAACCACACACTTACACACACCTACACACACAACCCCGTCTTCAACAGACAGCATATGCTATGGCAAGCTGTCTTCAGCCACCAAAACAAAATCACCCCCCCCCACCCCCACCCCTACCCCCAACACCCCACCACACACACTTAACACCCGACCAACCAAGTTCCTTCACACCAGTGGAAATACTCTGCCAGCTTCTTCCTCAACACACACATACCCCCCCCCCCCCCCCCCCCCCCCCCCACACACACACTCACACACTTACACACCTACACCCACGTTTCCTCACACCAGACGGCATATGCTTCTGCCAGCTTCTCCCAACACACACATACCACCCACCCCACCACACACCACACCACACAACACACTCACACAATTACACACCTACACCCACGTTCCTTCACACCAGACAGCATATGCTCTGCCAGCTTCTTCCGCAACACACACAGTACCCCCCCCCCCCCCCACCCCTCAAACCCACAAAAAAAACACCCAAACAAAAATCAAAAACGAAACACAAGTGCATTCACACCAGACGGCAATTATGCTCTTGCCGATTATTCCTCAACACACACATACCCCCCCACCACCCCCCACCCCCTCACCCCCCCCCCCCCCCCCCCAACACCCACACACACACTCACACACTTACACACCTATACACCCACGTTCTCACACCAGACGGAATATACTCTGCCAGCTTCTCTCAACACACGCATACCCTCCCCCACCCACACACAACTCACACACTTACAAACCCTACACCACGCTCATTACACGAGACGAATATATCTGCAGATTCTTCCTCAACGACACCCACATACCCCCCCCCCCCCCCCCCCCCCTCCCCCCCCCCCCCCCCCCCCCCCCCACACACTCACACACCTACACCCACGTTCCTTCACACGAGACGGCATATACTCTGCCAGCTTCTTCCTCAACACACACATCCCATCCCCCCCCCCCCCCCCCCCCCACCCCCCCCACCCACCCACACACACACTCACACACTTACACCCACCCAACACCCATCCCACAACCACCTGCATCCTTAGCTCCTTCAAGCCAGATGACATATGCTCCGCCAGCTTTTTCCTTAACACGCACACACATACCTACCACCACCCACACTTGCACCCCCCCATCCCCACCCCACCCCCATCCACACCCCATCCCCCACCTACACTTACCCACCCCACCCAGCTCCACCCACCCACCCACCCACACCCACCTGCATCCTTAGCTCCTTCACGCCAAACGACATATGCTCTGCCAGCTTTTTCCCCAACACACAAACACACATACCTACCCCCACCCACCCTTGCACCCCCCCCACCCCATCCCCCACTATCCATCCACCCACACTTACCCACCCACCCACCCCACACCCACCTGCGTCCTTAGCTCCTTCACGCCAGATGACATATGCTCTGCCAGCTTTTTCCTCAACCCGTCCAGCACGCTGTCCGTGTTTTGCAACATGGCCTCTAGTTTGTGGGGGATGCGTGCAGGGTAACGAATGGGACGGCAAGGCTTCGGTCCCTCGTCCTCGACAGGCGGAGCAGCCCCCTTGCCTTTCTTGGCGCTGCCCGCTCTGGCCTTTGGGCTGAGAAAATGAAATGGGAAGTTGGGATGTGAGTATGCAGGTTAGGGGTGGGAGTGAACGCAATCCGTGTCCTTCAACATGGCCTCTAGTTTGTGGGGGATGCGTGCAGGGTAACGAATGGGGCGGCAAGGCTTCGGTCCCTCGTCCTCGACAGGAGGTGCAGCCCCCTTGCCTGTCTTGGCGCTGCCCGCTCTGCCCTTTGGGCTGAAGAAATGAGATGGGAAGTTGGGAAGTGGGTATGCAGGTTAGGGGTGGGAGTGAACGCAATCCGTGTCCTTCAACATGGCTTCAAGTTTGTGGGGGATGCGTGCAGGGTAACGAATGGGGCGGCAAGGCTTCGGTCCCTCGTCCTCGACAGGCGGAGCAGCCCCCTTGCCTGTCTTGGCGCTGCCCGCTCTGCCCGTTGGGCTGAAGAAATGAGATGGGAAGTTGGGAAGTGGGTACGCAGGTTAGGGGTGGGAGTGAACGCAATCCGTGTCCTTCAACATGGCTTCAAGTTTGTGGGGGATGCGTGCAGGGTAACGAATGGGGCGGCAAGGCTTCGGTCCATCGTCTTCAACAGGAGGTGCACCCCCTTTGCCCTTCTTTGAGCTGCCCGCTCTGCCCTTTGGGCTGGGGGAATGAGTTGGGAAGTTGGGAATTGCGTATGCAGGTTAGGGGTGGGAGCATGTATGGCAGGCAGTACAACAAGGAAGGCAATACATGGTATGCAGTACAATATGGCAGGCAATACAAGGTAGGCAGTACAACAATGCTGACAACTATATGCAGGCAGTAAAAAAAGGCTAACTACAATATGACAGGCAATACAACATGGCAGGCAGTACAACAATTCTGACAACTACATGGTAGGCAGTACGACAAGGCTGACTATTACATCGCAGGAAGTACAACATGGCAAGCCATATCAGAAAGCTGACTAGAACACGGCAGGCAATAAACATGATAGGCATTACAACAAGGCTGACTACAACATGGCAGGCAGTACAACAAGGCTGACTATTACATGGCAGGAAGTACAACATGGCAGGCCATATAACAAAGCTGACTAGAACATGGCAGGCAATAAACATGATAGGCATTACAACAAGGCTGGCTACAACATGATAGGCAGTACAACAAGGCTGACTATTACATGGCAGGCAGTACAAAATGGCAGGCAGACAGGATGAACACATGCGCAAGCTCTTTGTACACAATTATTTGGAGTCCAGTAGGGAACCAAGAAAAATGAAATCATCATCATCATTATCAACATCATCACCATCATCATCACCATCATCATCATCACCACCAGTATCAACATCATCATCATGATGATGATAATCATGATGATCATCATCTTAGTACATAATAATGCTGCACCTGGATGGTTTCTTGGGTGGGGACTTGGGCTTCTTTCCGCCCTTTTCCTCAGGGGGGTATAGTGTGGCGTAGTACGCCTGGGTAAGAAGTGTGTGTGTGGGGGGAAGTTAGCCTCCTTGTAAGCTCATGGGGTTTAGGGTTTATGGTTGAGTGTTTAGTATTAAGGTTTGTATTCAAAGGTTTAGGGTTTAGCGGGGGTTAGGGCTTAGGGTTCAGGGTCTAGGTGGATTTAGGGTTTACTTAAGTGGAGGCTAACTTAAGTGGAGGCTAACTTGAGTGGAGGCTGAACCCAGGAAAGGCCATACCTGTGCAATAGCATCAATACTAAGGGCCCTATACCGATGCTGTCATGAGGGGGGGGAGGCTCACTTCCCACTACCTCTTCCACAGGCTCACTAAGCCACCCTATACCCCATACCTGTGCAAGAGTATCAATACCCTCTCTGCATGAGTTGATGAACTGCTCAGTCTCCCGGGAGGTGCTCGCTAAATCGCTACCCAGAACCCAACTCGACGCATTTTGCAACCGAGTTTGCACCCCCCAGCAATTGAACCCAGAAAAGGCCATACCTGTGAAAATAGCATTAATACCTAAGACCCTACACCAATGCTAACTTCCCCCTACCTCTTACACAGGCTTAATAAGCCACCCTATACCCCATGCATGTGCGAGATTATCAATAACCTCTTTGCACGAGTCCTTGACCGGCGATGCATTTTGCTACCCAGTTCGACCCCCCAGGAAAGGCCATACCTGTGCAAGAGTATCAATACCCTCTCTGCAGGAGTTGATGAACTGCTCAGTCCATCGGGCGATGCTTGCTAAATCGCATCCCAGTCCCCACTCGACACATTTGGCTACCCAGCTCGACCCCCCAGGAAAGGCCATATCTGTACCAGAACACCAACCCCCTCTTTGCAAGAGTCAACGACCTGCTCAAAATAAGGTAATGATAACGCCTGGTGGGGCGTGGTGTTAAGGGAGCCCGTCGTACGCGGGTAGGGAGCGGTCTTCTACCTCAACTGGACAAGCTACCATCGCGGTTGACAACGACCTGCAACGCCAAGAGCGACCGAAGGGGGGATCGAACCCCCGACTCTTCATCCTCAAAGTGATTTGGTCTACCACTAGACCAATGTATATCACTGAAAGGGGCTATGACCTGCTCCGTCTCCCGGGCAATGCTGTCAGGAATGGAGTGAGGCTAACTTCCCCCAGCCTCTCACACAGGCTTACAAAGCCACCCTATACCCCATACCTGTGCAAGAGTATCAATACTAAGGACCCTATACCAATGTTGACGGGAGGGGGGGGAGGCTCACTTCTCCCTACCTCTCACACAGGCTCACTAAGCCCCCCTATACCCAAAACCTGTGCAATAGCACCAATACTCTCTCAGCACTAGTCGATGACCTGCTCCGTCCATCGGGCGATGGACTGACCAGGGAGATGCATTTTGCTACCCGGTTCGACCCCCCAGCAATTGACTCCGGGAAAGGCCATACCTGTGCAAGAGTATCAATATCCTCTTTGCATGAGTCGATGACTTGCTCCGTCTCCCGGGCAATGCTAGCTAAATCGCTACCCAGAACCCAACTCGACACATTTTGCTACCCAGCTCGGCCCCCGTAGCAATTGAACCCAGGGAAGGCCATACCTGTGCAAGAGTATCAATACCCTCTTTGCATGAGTCGATGACTTGCTCCGTCTCCCGGGCAATGCTGCCTGGAGGGGGGAGGGCAGCAGCAGCGGCGGCGGCAGCTGCTGCTTGGTCCTTGGACACCTTGGCGCCGCCCTTGCCAGGGGAGGTGGGCTTGGCTGGCGGAGCAGTTTTCTGAGGTGTAGCTTTCTGAGCTGTCGTGGGCCGAGAGCCGGATCCTGTGTTGGGCCTGGAGCTGCCACCTGGAGTACGGTGGTGGGTGGTGTGGGTGGTGGGGTGGGGTGTGTGGGTGGAGGGGTGGGGTGTGGGTGTGGGCTTGGCTGCGGTGGCAGTTTTCTGAGGTGTAGCTTTGTGAGCCGTGGTGGGCGGAGAGCTGGATCCTGTGTTGGGCCTGGAGCTGCCACCTGGAGTTGGGTGGAACGAGTTGGGTGGTGTGTGTGGGTGGTGGGGGTGGTGGGTGGTGGGTGGTGGGGTGGGTGGGGTGTGTAGGTGGAGGGTTGGGGTGTGGAAGTGAGAGTGTGTGTGTGGGAGTGTGTGTGGGTGTGAGTGTGGGAGTGGGTGTGGGTGTGTGGGTGGAGGGTTAGGGTGGTGGGGTGTGTGGGGGGAATATAGTAAAGAGGGGAAGGGGGCGCATGGAAATGACTAAATGTAGCACCCTGTGCAGTACCTGCTGGCGGCTCCCCCTCAGCATCTATTGTTAAACAAGTGATCAGGGTGTTAAAGCACCTGTTCAACACCTACATGGTTACAGGGGCAGGCTGCCTTAGGGAGGTTAACGTTCCTGGCGGCTCCCCCTCAGCATCTATTGTTAAGCAGGTGACCAGGGTGTTAAAGCACCTGTTCAACACCTACATGGTTACAGGGGCAGGCTGCCTTAGGGAGGTTAACGTTCCTGGTGGCGGCTCGACATCTACTGTTAAACAGGTTACCAGGGTGTTGAAACACCTGTTCAACACCTAAACGTTTACAGGGGCAGGCTGCCATTGGGAGGGTACCGTACCTGGCGGCTCCCCCTCGGCATCTATTGTTAAACAGGTTACCAGGGTGTTAAAACACTTGTTCAACACCTAAACGTTTACAGGAGCAGGCTGCCATAGGGAGGGTACCGTACCTGGCGGCTCCCCCTCGGCATCTATTGGTGAGCAGGTTACCAGGGTGTTGAAACACCTGTTCAACACCTAAACGTTTACAGGAGCAGGCTGCCATAGGGAGGGTACCGTACCTGGCGGCACCCCCTCGGCATCTATTGGTGAGCAGGTTACCAGGGTGTTGAAACACCTGTTCAACACCTAAACGTTTACAGGAGCAGGCTGCCATAGGGAGGGTACCGTACCTGGCGGCACCCCCTCGGCATCTATTGTTGAACAGGTTACCAGGGTGTTAAAACACTTGTTCAACACCTAAACGTTTACAGGAGCAGGCTGCCATAGGGAGGGTACCGTACCTGGCGGCTCCCCCTCGACATCTATTGTTAAACAGGTTACCAGGGTGTTAAAACACCTGTTCAACACCTAAACGTTTACAGGAGCAGGCTGCCATAGGGAGGGTACCGTACCTGGCGGCTCCCCCTCGACATCTATTGTTAAACAGGTTACCAGGGTGTTGAAACACCTGTTCAACACCTAAACGTTTACAGGGGCAGGCTGCCATTGGGAGGGTAACGTACCTGGCGGCGTTTTCCCTTCAGCATCTATGGAAATCTCTACAGGCTCCACCGCCATCCCGGCCCTCTCTGCCCACACACCCCACCCCACCTCTCTGCCCACACGCTCCACCCCACCCCTCCACCCACCAGCCCCTCCACCCCACCCCTCCGCCCACTTAGCCCACAAACCCAATCCCTCCGCCCACATACCCTATCCCTCCGCCCACACTCCCTATCCCTCCGCCCACACTCCCTATCCCTTTGTCTGCACACCATAGGGAGGGTACCATTCCTGGTGGCGGTTCCCCCTCAGCATCTATTGCTCAACAGTTGACCAGGGTGATAAAACACCTGTTCAACACCTACATGGTTACAGGGGCAAGATGCCATAGGGAGGGTACCGTACCTGGCGGCCCCCCCTCAGCAACTATTGCTCAACAGGTTACCAGGGTGATAAAACACCTGTTCAACACCTACATGGTTACAGGGGCAGGCTGCCATTGGGAGGATAATGTACCTGGTGGCGGTTTCCCCTCGGCATCTATGGATATCTCTACAGGCTCCACCGTCAGCCCCGTGCTTTGCAGGAAGGTCATGGGTATGCATTGCCTGTGCAGCATCCGGCGGAGCGCGTAGAGGGAGTTGAGCACATCGCACCCCACCACCCCACCCCTCCGCCCACACACCCCACCCCACCCCTCACACCCCCTCCGCCCACACACCCCACCCCTCCGCCCGCACACCCCACCGCCCACACACCATAGGGAGGGTAGCGTACCTGGTGGCGGTTCCCCCTCTGCATCTATGGATATCTCTACAGGCTCGACCGTCAGCCCCGTGCTTTGCAGGAAGGTCATGGACATGCATTGCCTGTGCAGCATCCTGCGTAGCGCGTCGAGGGAGTTGAGCACATCGCGGCAGCGTGCCAGGGCCTGAGGGGGTTGGCGCGGGGTGACGGCCACCGCGGGGGCGGGGCCGGCCCTGGTTGACTGTGCATGGCTTAGTTGCTGCAAGGCTATCTGCCCAGCAGCCATGGAGGGCTTGGCAGTGAGGAGGCCAGTGGCCATGGAGAGTCGGGCAGTGAGTGAGCCACTCTGTCGGCCGGTTAGTGGGCCTGACATTGAGGTGGCGGTAAGCGGGCGGGAGGGGGCGGTAGAGAGAAAGCTATCATTCAGCTCCGGCTCCTGGGCAGGGTGTGCGTGTGGGTGTGCATGAGTGGGTGTGCGTGTGTGTGTGTGTGTGTGTGTGTGTGTGTGTGTGTGTGTGTGGGGGGGGATGTGTGCGTGTGTGAGGTATTTTGTGTGTATGTGTGTGTGCGAGTGTGGTTGTGTGTGTGTGTGTTGTGTGTGTGATTGTGCATGTGTATCGGTGAGTGTTGGTGTGGCTGATGCTCTGGCAGTGAGTGAGCCACTATAAAGTCTGCTTATTGGGCCTGACATCGACGGGGAAGTGAGCAGGCGGGAGGGGGCGGTAGAGAGAAAGCTATCATTCATCTCCGGCTCCTGGGCAGGGTGTGCGTGTGGGCGTGGGTGGGGATGTGTGTGGGGGGATGTGTGAGTGTGTGTGTGGGTGTGTGGGTGTATGTGTATGTGTATGTGTATGTTTATGTGTGTGTGTGTGTGCATGTGTGTGTCGGTGTGTGTCAGTGTGGCTGATGCTCTGGCTGTGAGTGAGCCAATCTGGTGGCTGGTTGCACCAGCAGAGCCTCTAGGCGGTCCAGCTCAGCAATGATAGCTGCAGCAGCCTCTGTATTATGACCCAGCTAAATGCGTGCTTTGCTACAAGCAGCACACACGTGCGCACACACACACACAGCACACATGCACCCAC
Source organism: Chlamydomonas sp. ICE-L (assembly GCA_013435795.1). NCBI lineage: Eukaryota > Viridiplantae > Chlorophyta > Chlorophyceae > Chlamydomonadales > Chlamydomonadaceae > Chlamydomonas > Chlamydomonas sp. ICE-L. Next base: position 51,905 of record JACBWV010000196.1, on the reverse strand, counting down.
CTCCTGCACAGGCTGCACCAGCAGAGCCTCTAGACGGTCCAGCTCAGATATTACAACCGCAGCAGCCTCGGTATTGTGACCCAGCTCAGTGCTTGCCTTGCTACGAGCAGCACATACATGCACACACACACACACGCACACACACACACACAGCACACACATGCACCCACCTCCTGCACAGGCTGCACCAGCAGAGCCTCTAGGCGGTCCAGCTCAGCAATTATAGCCGCAGCAGCCTCGGTGTTGTGACCCAGCTCAGTGCGTGCTTGGCTACAAGCAGCACACACGTGCACACACACATACAGCACACATGCACCCACCTCCTGCACAGGCTGCACCAGCAGAGCCTCTAGACGGTCCAGCTCAGATATTACAACCGCAGCAGCCTCGGTATTGTGACCCAGCTCAGTGCTTGCCTTGCTACGAGCAGCACATACATGCACACACACACACACACACGCACACACACACACACAGCACACACATGCACCCACCTCCTGCACAGGCTGCACCAGCAGAGCCTCTAGGCGGTCCAGCTCAGCAATTATAGCCGCAGCAGCCTCGGTGTTGTGACCCAGCTCAGTGCGTGCTTGGCTACAAGCAGTACACACGTGCACACACACATACAGCACACATGCACCCACCTCCTGCACAGGCTGCACCAGCAGAGCCTCTAGACGGTCCAGCTCAGATATTACAACCGCAGCAGCCTCGATATTGTGACCCAGCTCAGTGCGTGCTTTGCTACAAGCAGCATACACGTGCACACACGCATACGCACACACACAGCACACACATGCACCCACCTCCTGCACAGGCTGCACCAGCAGAGCCTCTAGACGGTCCAGCTCAGATATTACAACCGCAGCAGCCTCGGTATTGTGACCCAGCTCAGTCCTTGCCTTGCTACGAGCAGCACATACATGCACACACACACACACACACACACGCACACACACACACACATGCACCCACCTCCTGCACAGGCTGCACCAGCAGAGCCTCTAGGCGGTCCAGCTCAGCAATTATAGCCGCAGCAGCCTCAGTGTTGTGACCCAGCTCAGTACGTGCTTTGCTACGAGCAGCTTCTAGCAATGCATCCATCTTTTCAATGAGGGTCATATCCTCTTCATGGCTTGGTAGGAGCTCATGCACATATGCAAGGGCCTCGTCGGCTTCATTTGCCAGCTGCTTCTGAAGCTCCTCAGTTCGCTCCAGCTGAGTAGCTTGAGAGGCCTCCATGTGCGTGTCAATGGCGGCTAGGCTTTGTTTGTACATGGCAACATTGCCAGCGGAATAAGCCCCGCCTTCTTCAAAGGTCTTCAGCTCAGAGGTGCTGAACGCCCTGTGTGTGGGATAGGTTTGGATTGGGTTGGTTTTGGTTGGCTTGGATTTTGTTTTGCTTTCAATGTGTGCGTGTCAATGGCGGCCAGGCTTTGTTCGTACATGGTCACATTGCCAGCGGAATATGCCTCGCCTTCTTCAAAGGTCTTCAGCTCAGAGGTGCTGAACGCCCTGTGTGTGGGATAGGTTTGGATTGGGTTGGTTTTGTTTTGCTTGGATTTTGTTTTGCTTTCAATGTGTGCGTGTCAATGGCGGCCAGGCTTTGTTCGTACATGGTCACATTGCCAGCGGAATATGCCTCGCCTTCTTCAAAGGTCTTCAGCTCAGAGGTGCTGAACGCCCTGTGTGTGGGATAGGTTTGGATTGGGTTGGTTTTGTTTTGCTTGGATTTTGTTTTGCTTTCAATGTGTGCGTGTCAATGGCGGCCAGGCTTTGTTCGTACATGGTCACATTGCCGGCGGAATATGCCTCGCCTTCTTCAAAGGTCTTCAACTCAGAGGTGCTGAACGCCCTGTGTGTGGGATAGGTTTGGATTGGGCTGGTTTTGGTTGGCTTGGATTTTGTTTTGCTTTCAATGTGTGCGTGTCAATGGCGGCTAGGCTTTGTTCGTACATGGTCACATTGCCGGCGGAATATGCCTTGCCTTCTTCAAAGGTCTTCAGCTCAGAGGTGCTGAATGCAAGGATTTGTTTTCCGCTATATAGCACTCGCTAGTTTTGACCCTGTTTTAGCAAAATTATGGCTATTTAAAAAATGGAAACAAAAAGTTTTTTTGTTTGCCCTAAATGGCACTAAAAAGCTATAAAAAGCACAAAGACGCTGTGCTTGGAGGAGTCCTAAAACCATAAAGCTAGAAAAGGCCCACTTTCAGATTTGACAAGTTATATGCAGCGTCGCCTGCGACGCTAAAAAATGCGGAGAATGATCGCGAGGGAGCGACAGGTGGCAACGGAAGCGAGATAGTTACGAGACCGTTGGCTGACGTGTCGGGCTTCATCACGGTCAGACGGATGGATGGATGGATGGGTGGACGGACAAATGGGTAAACATGGGGGCTCGTGCCCCCCAGAAGGGGGGGCTCCGCAAAAAAAAAAAAACTGGCTGAAAGCCCTGGTTTAGGTGTTTGGTTTTGGTTTTGGTTTGGTTTGAAATGGCATCACTCGCGTTCATGTATATTTTGTTTATGATTGATACACACTCACACACACACTTCAAACATAATTATGATATATAATTATGATTGATACACACTATTAAAATATCAATTATGATTGATACACACTAACACACACACTTAAAACATAATTATGATATATAATTATGATTGATACACACCGGATACACACTATTAAAATGTCAATTATGATTGATACACACTCACTTATGATTGATACACACACATAATTAAAATATGAGTATGATTGATACACACTCCCACACACTTAAAACACACTAACATACAATTAACATAAGCAAAATTAGTTGCTAGCTTCAAGGATTTTTATTTCCGCTATACATAGCGATTGCTAGTTTTGACCCATTTTTGGCGTACTTATAAAAACTATATATATTGGCGTAACTACATATATTGGCGTTACTATAAAAAGGACAACAATTTGTTTCATACCCTTAAATGGCCCTAAAAAGACCAATGCAGCGTCGCAAGCGACGCGGAAAATTGGCGGAGTGTGTTGGCAACGGAACGAAAGGTGGCAACGATGGAGCTGACCGAAGCAAGTTAGTTTCGCGACCGTTGGCTGACGTGTCAGGCTTCAAGCATTTTTTGTTTTTTGGTCAGATGGACAAATGGGTTAACATGGGGGCTCCCGCCCCCTTGAAGAGGGGGCTCTGCCAAAAACAGGCATCTTGATCAGATACAAAGCATAGCTGTGTCTGTGTCAGTGTTAGTGTCTGTGCCTGTATCTATGTCTGTGTCTTTGTGTCTGTGCTTGTGCCCGGTGCTATGACTGTGTCTATGCCTGTGTCTATGTCTTTGTATCTGTGTCTGTGTTTGTTCCCGGTGCTATGCCTGTGTCTAGGTCTTTGTGTCTGTGTTTGTACCCCGGGTTATGACTGTGTCTATGGCTGTCGTTGCGCCAAAAAGCTGCAAAAGGCCATAAAAGGCTATACAACGCTGTCCCTGGAGGAGGCCTGAAACCATACATTAGGAAAAACCCACTTTTAGGTTTGAAAAAAGCCCTAGCTAGCTTACTTGTTTGTCTCGATAATAGCCGCACATGATTTCTCCACAGCCTTCTTTAGATCCTCAGATTTTGCAGTCAACTCACGCTCTATGCGTGCCCTCAATGCTTCTGCCTCCCTCTTTCGTATCTGTATACTCTTGTTGCTCAAGCATTGGCCAAGAAACGTCTCGTAGCTCCGAAGCTGCCCAATGGAGCTGCAAAAGGGGCAGGAAATTACATGTTTAAAGATTGGTGCTTAATGATATATGCGTGCCCTCACTGCCTCTGCTCGTCTCTTTTAAATATGTATGCTCTTTTTGCTCAAACACTGGCCAAGGAACGTCTTGAAGATCCAAAGCCGCCCAAGCTGGTGCTGCCCAATGGAGCTGCGAGAGGGGCAAGAAATAACAGGTTTATGGTGTGGGGGTTCGGGCTCTATGCGTGCCCTCAATGCTTCCGCCTCCCTCTTTTGTATCTGTTGACTCTTATTGCTCAAACACTGGCCAAGGAACGTCTCGAAGCTCTGAAGCTGCCCAATGGAGCTGCAAGAGGGGCAAGAAATAACAGGTTTATGGTTTGGGGGTTCGGGCTCTATGCGTGCCCTCAATGCTTCCGCCTCCCTCTTTCGTATTTGTTGACTCTTGTTGCTCAAGCATTGGCCAAGGAACGTCTCAAAGCTTCGAAGCTGCCCAATGGAGCTGCAAGAGGGGCAGGAAATTACATGTTTAAAGATTGGTGCTTAATGATATATGCGTGCCCTCACTGCCTCTGCTCGTCTCTTATAAATATGTACTCTCTTTTTGCTCAAACACTGGCCAAGGAACGTCTTGAAGATCCAAAGCCGCCCAAGCTGGTGCTGCCCAATGGAGCTGCAAGAGGGGCAAGAAATAACAGGTTTATGGTTTGGGGGTTCGGGCTCTATGCGTGCCCTCAATGCTTCCGCCTCCCTCTTTTGTATCTGTTGACTCTTATTTCTCAAACAATGGCCAAGGAACGTCTCGAAGCTCTGAAGCTGCCCAATGGAGCTGCAAGAGGGGCAAGAAATAACAGGTTTATGGTTTGGGGGTTCGGGCTCTATGCGTACCCTCAATGCTTCCGCCTCCCTCTTTCGTATTTGTTGACTCTTATTGCTCAAACACTGGCCAAGGAACGTCTCAAAGCTTCGAAGCTGCTCAATGGAGCTGCAAGAGGGGCAAGGAATAACAGCTTTAGAGAGTGGGTTTTAGGGATCTATGCGTGCCCTCAATGCTTCCGCCTCCCTCTTTTGTATCTGTATACTTTTCTTGCACAAGCATTGGCCAAGGAGTGTCTTGTAGCTCCGAAGCTGCCCAACTGGTGCTGCCCAATGGAGCACAACAAGTTTAGGGTTTGGGGTGTATGGATCAATGTTCTGTTGGCATTAGTAGTCATGCAACAAAGATTGTTGTTGTTGTTGTTCATGGTATTGTTGGTGTTGTTGGTGTTGGTGGTTGTGTTGGTATTGTTGGTGTTGGTGGTGTTGGTGGTTGTGTTGGTATTGTTGGTGTTGTTGGTGTTGTTGGTGTTGTTGGTGTTCTTGCTGTTGTTGGTGTTGGTGTTGTTGTTGGTGTTGTTGTTGTTGTTGTTGTTGTTCATGGTATTGTTGGTGTTGGTGGTGTTGGTGGTTGTGTTGGTATTGTTGGTATTGTTGGTGTTGTTGGTGTTGTTGGTGTTCTTGCTGTTGTTGGTGTTGTTGTTGTTGTTGTTGTTGTTGTTGTTGTTGTTGTTGTTCATGGTATTGTTGGTGTTGGTGGTTGTGTTGGTATTGTTGGTGTTGTTGGCGTTGTTGGTGTTGGTGGTTGTGTTGGTATTGTTGGTGTTGTTGGTGTTGGTGGTTGTGTTGGTATTGTTGGTGTTGTTGGTGTTGGTGGTTGTGTTGGTATTGTTGGTGTTGTTGTTGTCGGTGGTGTTGTTGTTGTTGGTGCTGTTGTTGTTGTTGTTGTTGTTGTTGTTGTTGTTGTTGTTGTTGTTGCTTTTGGTGGTGTTGGTTGTCAACATACAGGCCGTACACTACCACCATATTTGATGACCCTCAATCCCACCTGCTTATCTCCTGTTGGAGTGCCATCGCCCACTCCTCGTACTGATTAGCTTGTGCCTTCACAGCTCGACTCTGAGCTCGCATGTGGTTCTCCACTCGCCGCCTCTGGGCAACCAACTCCACGGAGCGTAGAAGTCGGATGTCTTCCTCAATGCGCCCAGCCCGTGGCCGGTGGGATCTGAGGTGGGCACTCAGCTCCTCGGTTAAGGAGACCTCCCTGGGTGAGATGGGGGGGGGAGGGAGGGGGGCGAAGTGGGGTGAGGTGGAGTGGGGTGAAGGGGGGGACGGAGTGGGGTGAGGTGGAGTGGGAGTATTTGGATGTCCTCATCAATGCGCTCAGCCCGTGGCTGGTGGGATCTGAGGTGGGCACTCAACTCTTCGGTTAGGGAGACCTTCCTGGGTGAGATGGGGGGTGGGGTGGGGTGGAGGGGGTGGAGGGGGAGGGGGGGGAGGGGGGGACTAAGTGGGGTGAGGTGGAGTGGGTGTAGTCGGATGTCCTCCTCAATGCGCCCAGCCTGTGGCCTGTGGGATCTGAGGTGGGCACTCAACTCCTCAGTTAAGGAGACCTCCCTGGGTGAGATGGGAGGTGGGGTGGGGTGAGATGGGGTGGGGTGGGTTGGTTGGGGGGGAAGGGAAATGGGGTGAAGGGCGCCGAGTTTGGGGTAGATGGGGTGGGGTGGGAGGGGTGGGGGACCAATGTGGGGCGTAGATGGCGTGGGGGTGGTGGGGGTGGGGGACAAGTGGGGTGAGGTGGAGGAGTGGGAGTAGTTGGATGCCTTCCTTATTGCCCCCAGCCGTGGTAGGTGGAGATAAGGTGGGCACTAACTTTTAGTTAGGAGACCTCCTGGTTAGGGGAGGTTGTGTGTGGTGGGTGGGTGGGGTTGGTGGTGGGGTGGGGGGTGGGGGTGGGTGTGGGTGTGTGTGGTTGGTGTGTGTGTGTGTGTGTTGTGTGGTGTTGTTGTGTTGTGTTGTTGTTGGTATTGATGTATTGTTATTGTTGTTGTTGTTGTTGTTGTTGTAGTTGTAGTTGTTGTTGTTGTTGCCTATTGTGTTGTTGGCTGGTGGGTCTGTGTTGTTGTTGTTGTTGTTGCTGTTGTTGTGAGTTGTGTTGATGTTGTTTGTTGTGTGTTGTGTGTTGTTGTGTTGCTGTTGTTCTCAGTGTTGTTGTTGTTGTTGTTGTTGTTGTAGTTGTTGTTGTAGTTGTTATAGTTGTTGTTGTTGTTGTTGTTGGCTTTTTTGTTATAACAACAACCCTCATCATCCCAAAACCCAGCTAACCTGTTGCTAGACCACTCTGTGGCTGTCGTCACTGTACGCTCTGCGAACTCCACCATATCCTTCAGCATCCCAATACGCAAGGACTTCAATGCCTCCCGCAGTCTCTCTTCCGGGTATGGGAGGTCTACGCAGTGACCCTTTTGCTCCAGAGACATCGGCATTGCGGGGAACTCTGTCAGCTCTAGGAGAGGCTGGGATGGAGGAGGGGGGGCGTCGGCCGCCTCAGCAGCAGCCACAGTAGCAGCAGCAGCTGGCTTCTTGCCCTTTGACTTTGCCCCTTTAGCAGCGGCCTCCGCTGCGGCCGCCTCAGCCTCAGCTGCTGCGACGGCGGCCGCGGCAACTGCGGCAGCTTCCGCTTCCGCCGCTGCCTTGGCTGCCACCTCCAAGGCCTTCCTCTTGCCTACCTCCTGTCGCATGTCCACACCCATGGCCAGGAGCACGTTCAGCAGGTCGTCCATCACAGTGAATGTGGTACCGTCAGGCAAGACGAAGCAAGGCCGGGCGCGCTCTGCTGCCTCCTCCACCTCCACCTTCTCGGCAGCTTCCTGCTCAGCCTTCAGCATGGCCTCCTCTGCCTCGGCAGCCGCCTTCTTGGCAGCTGCCTTCTCCGCTGCCACCTGCGCAGCTGTCAGCTTCTTCGCCTTGCTGGCAGAGCCGGGCTTGACTGGAGCAGCAGCTGCAGCCTCGGCCTCTCTCTGAGCTGCCTCATCCGCCGCGGCTTCCTTCACAGCCGCCTCCTCGGCCTCCTTCACGGCCTTCACAGACTCCGGCATGTCCACCAGCGCCCTCACCCTCAGCAGGTTGGCTAGCGACCAATGGTATTCCTCGTTCGTTCTCAACACAGTCTTCGGGAAGCCCTGGGCGATCTCTGTCATGGCTGAATGGAAGCTTCTATAACCAGCTTCAATGTCATCCAAGCGAGCCAATGCAGCATTCACACTGTCATCCAATGCGCGCTCGGATGAGCCCTGTAAATATTTACATAAAGAAATCAATACGCAGTACACGAATCAGTAACAGTACCAGGCGGGCCGAGGCAGCCTTCACACTGTCATCCAATGCGCGCTCAGATGAGTCCTGCAAATACATAAATACATAAATAAATAGATAAACGCGCGATCAAGAAATAACAAATACATGCATATATTGTACGCCTTCTTATGAGGCGGGGCATCCAGGCGGTACAGTGCAGCATTCTCACTGTCATCCAATGCGCGCTCAGGTGAGCCCTGTAAATGAATACATTAAGAAATACACACTCGATACATAAAGCAATATGCGATCTTTGTCATGGCTGAATGGAAGCTTCTATAACCAGCCTCAATGTCATCCAGACGAGCCAATGCAGCATTCACACTGTCATCCAATGCGCTCTGAGAAGCCCTGTAAATGAATACATAAATACACAAGTAATACATAAAGCAATATGCGATCTGTCATGGCAGAATGGAAGCTTCCATAACCAGCCTCGATGTCATTCAAGCGAGCCAAAGCAGCAATCACAATATCATTCAATGCACACTCGGATGAGCCCTGTAAAAAAAATATACTCGATAAAGAAGCAAAGAAATGCATGCATATATATATACAAACCTGCTTCACTGCATCAACAGCAGCATCAAGAGCCACCTCTCGTGCCGCGTCATCTAGGTGGAACTGTTCCCCACATGCAACAAACCCACAAGCAACCCACATGCAAATATAACATTATTTGTATATATATACAAAAAATATATATACACATTTCTCATATCACATATATATATATATATATATATATATATATATATATATATATGTACTAACCTGTTTCACTGCATCGACAGCAGCATCAAGAGCCGCCTCTCGCGCGGCGTCATCTAGGTGGAACTGGTCGCGGCTGGTTTTCAGCAGAGCTCGTACGTTCGCCTCGTTGGAACCCGTGAGAGACTTGTACTCAGAATACAGCTGGCACAGGTCGCTCATCCACTGGCCCACAGAACCGGATACATACGACCACTCAGCTGATTGCCAGTCGAGGTAGTTCCTCACAGTATCTAGCAGTGTGAGGGCTGTGTCACGCCGCTCCTTACACACCGTTCCGCACTCCGTGTCGATCAGGGTGATGCACTCCTCCTCGGGGTAACCCCTGTGGGGCAGTGAATGAAGTGCATGCATGAATAAATAAATGCATAACTAAATAACTAAATAAAGTAAAGACGTCAATTAATAAAGTGTATGTCTTATGATGAGGTGTGAGGTTGAGGGGCCAGTCCAGGAACTTTCTTGCTCACAGTCTGTAACAGCGTGAGGGCTGTGTCGCGCCTCTCCTTACACACTGTTCCGCACTCAGTGTGATCAGGGTGATGCATTCCTCCTCGGGGTATCCCCTGTGGGCAGTTAATAGAGAGCATGCATGAAAAATAGTATGTCTTATTATGAGGTGTGAGGTTGGGGGTCCAGTCCAGGAACTTTCTAGCACACAGTCTGTAGCAGTGTGGGCTGTTTCGCGCCGCTCCTTACACACTGTTCCGCACCCAGTGTCGATCAGGGTGATGCCCTCCTCCTCGGGGTAACCCCTGTGGGGAAGTGAATGAAGTGCATACATGAATAGATAGTATGTTTTAGTATGATGTGTGAGGTTGGGGGGCCAGTCCAGGTACTTTCTTGCTCACAGTCTGTAGCAGTGTTAGGGCTGTGTTGCCCCTCTCCTTGCACATCGTGCCACACTCTGTGTTGATCAGTGTGTGTGTGTGTGTGGGTGGGTGGGTGGGTGGGTGGGTGGGAGTGTGTGTTTAAGGGTAACTGTGTGTGTGGGGGGTGGGGGGTGGGGGGGAGTGTGTGTTTAAGGGTAACTGTGTGTGTGTTTAAGGGCGACTGTGGGTATGTGGTGGCTGGGTGGGAGGGAAGATTGGTGGGTGAGTGGGTGTTTAAGGCGGGCAGCAAGACTAACTTGTATTCCATCACTTCTTGTGCTAAGGCAGCTAAGCGCTCATTGGCCAAGGCATCAATGCAGTCCTCCTGATCATGTAGCTTTCTGGACCATGCCTCAAGCTCCTCATTCCAAACATGACGAGCAACATCGGTCCCCAAGTTCCAACCTTGCTGGAAGCCCCCCCCCCCCCCCCCCCCACACACACACAACCTCCATGTGGGTGTGAGTGAGTTGATCTCCCCCCCACACACACACCCCACACCCCCACCCACTGACCCACTGACCCACCCACAACCACCACGTGCCGGGCAGTGACACTCACTTGTATTCCATCACTTCTTGTGCCAATGCAGCTAGGCGCTCATTGGCCAAGGCATCAATGCAGTCCTCGTGGTCATGTAGCTTCTTCGACCATGCCTCAAGCTCCTCATTCCAAACATGATGCAAACGAGCAACGTCGGTTTTCCAAGTTCCCACCTTGCTTGCAGTCATGGCTGGGGGCTGTAGGCCGCTTACCTTTTCTATGTGCGTCACCAAGGCCTGCATAAATGGAGGGGGGGGAGGGGGTGTTTAAGGGCAACTGTGTGTGTGTATCTGTGTGTGTGGGGTGGGGTGGGGTGGGGTGGGGTGGGGTGGGGGGGGTGAGTCTCTATGTACATCACCACGGCCTGCAGAAAATGCATGGTAGATGGTGGGTGTCTGAGATTGAGTGTGTGGGAGGGTGAGTGGCAGAGAGTGAATGGGTGGGAGGGTGAGTGCTGTCATGGCAGGGGGCTGTAGGCCGCTGACCTTCTCTATGGGTGTCACCGAGGCCTGCAGAAATTGCATGGTAGATGGTGAGTGGCTTAGATTGAGTGTGTGGGAGGGTGAGTGAGTGGGTGGGTGGGTGAGAGTAAATGGGTGGGAGGGTGAGTGAGTGGGTGAGAGGATGAGTGAGTGGGGAGAGGGAGTGCGGGGTGAGTGGGGAGGAAGGGGTTGAGGGTGGAGTAAGTGGGTGAGGGTGAGAGGAAATGAGTGAGTGTGTGAGGGGGATGATATTGATGGGGGGAGGGTGAGGTGAGCGAGCGAAGTGAGTGAGTGAGAGGATGAGTGAGTGTGGCGTTGTTCAGATTACTGTGTTGGGAGTGGCGCGTTGATGGTTGCCTTGGATGCTTGGATTTGGTGCGTGGCTGAGAGTGAATGTGGGCGTGGCGTGCTGGGTGCAGCGGTGGATCGTGCTGTGGTGGGCTGGGGATTGCTTGCGTGGTGCGCGCTGCGTGCTGGGTGCGTGGCTGCTCTTGCCTGTTTGGCGGTCGTTGGCGTGTGTGCGGAGCGGTGCGTGGGTGAGTGGCTGAGAGTGGATGGGTGGGAGGGTGAGTGAGTGGGTGAGTGAGTGGGTGAGAGGGTGAGTGGCTGAGAGTGAATGGGTGGGAGGGTGAGTGAGTGGGTGAGGAGGCGAGTGGCGTGGGTGCGTGGCTGCGCGTGCCTGTGTGGGAGGGGAGTTGAGTGGTGTGAGCAGTCATGCGTTCGTGGGTGAGGGCTGCGCGTTGATGGGTGGGGGTGCGTGCGTGGGTGAGTGCGTGGGTGCGCGGGTGCGTGGCTGCCGTGCATGCCTGTGCGGGTGCGGCGCTGGTGCCGGCTCTTGGTGGGTTGAGTGCTGAGACGTGCTGTGTGGGAGGTAGTGCGTGCTGGGTGCGACGGGTGCGCGTGACTGTGTGGGGCTGTGTTGAGTGGGATGACGAGGCTGCCTTCGTGGGGTTAGTGGCGGCGCGTGACTTGTTGGGCGGGTTGTGCGTGCTGGGTGCGGCGAGTGAGTGGGTGATCGGTGTGGCTGAGCGTGATGTGTGCGAGGCATGTTGCGTGGGTGGTGGCTGAGAGTGGATGGGTGGGAGGGTGAGTGAGTGGGCGAGAGGGTGAGTGGCTGAGAGTGAATAGGTGGGAGGGTGAGCGATTATACCTCCCTCGAAAGCAGCACCCTGGCTGGTCCTCGAGTGTACTTTCAAGGTAGATGCACTCGTGTGCTCAAGTGTTCCTACCATGAAAGCAGCACCCTGACTTGAGTGAGTGAGACTACACTCAGTAAGTGTGAGTGTACCTACCACAAAAGCAGCACCCTGACTCAGGTGACTGAGACTACACTCAGTGAGTGTGAGTGCACCTCCCACAAAAGCAGCACCCTGACTGAGGTAAGTGAGACTAAACTCAGTGACGAGCGGCGCCTCAGGTCAAAGCGTCGTGATGCCCTATGACCAGACATCCGAGCATAGTTTTGCGCCCTATTGACTGCAGACACTTTGACTAATATTTTAGCTACATTGACTTTTTATTTTTCTTTGCTTGAGCTTATGTATCGCGGCTGGACCGCTGTTAAACAGTGTAAACCGATTATCTGAGCGTACCTACCAAAAAGGCAGCACCCTGACTCAGGTGACTGAGACTACACTCAGTGAGAGAGTGTAATTCCAAAAAAGCAGCACCCTGACTCAGGTGACTGAGAGTACACTCAGTGAGTGCGAGTGTACCTACCACAAAAGCAGCACCCTGACTGAGGTAAGTGAGACTACACTCAGTGAGTGCGAGTGTACCTACCACAAAAGCAGCACCCTGACTCAGGTGACTGAGAGTACACTCAGTGAGTGCGAGTGTACCTACCACAAAAGCAGCACCCTGACTGAGGTAAGTGAGGCTACACTCAGTGAGTGCGAGTGTACCTACCATGAAAGCAGCCCCCTGACTCGGGTGACTGAGGCTACACTCAGTGAGTGTGAGTGTACCTGCCATGAAAGCAGCCCCCTGACTGAGGTAAGTGAGACTACACTCAGTGAGTGCGAGTGTACCTACCTCAAAAGCAGCACCCTGGCGGTCCCGGACTTCCGAGAACATATCCATGCGTTCAGTGGGCTCGGCAAACTCAGGGCTCCGGATTCGCTCGTTGAACATTTTGATAGCGTGGTGTGTGCGCAGGATTCGCCATCGGGTGAGACCCTCCTCCCAAGCCTGTCGTCGGCTTTTTTCTAACGACACCTCTTGGACCTGGAGGCGTTGGATGAGGTCTCCATATGCTCGCCTGCCATTGGGTTTAAATCATAGCATTTATAAACATATACCTCTGTATGCTTGCCTGCCATTGGGTTGAAATCCTGGATTACAATGAATACGTATGTAAATTATGAAGATAGTTAGTTATTACACAATTGCACAGGCCTGTCGTCGGCCTTTTTCCAAAGATACCTCTTGGACTTGGAGGCGTTGGATGAGGTCGCCATATGCTCGCCTGCCATTGGGTTTAAATCCTGGGGTAGCATGAATAGGTTTGCATATTATGAAGATAGTTAGTTACGGGCTAGTAATTATACAAATGCCCAGGCCTGTCGCCGGATTTTCCCCAAGGACACCTGTTGGACCTGGAGGCGCTGGATGAGGTCTCCATAGGCTCGTCTGCAATTGCGTTTATATCATAGTGAACATCAGCACTACCATACACCATAACAGTACACCAGCACTACTATTTATACACAAACACCTATGTATGCTCGCCTGCCATTAGGTTTAAATGATAGTAAACATCAGCACTACCATACACCGCTACCATACACCAGCACTACCATACTCCACTACCATACACATCAGCAGTACCATTTATATACATACACCTCAGTATGCTCGCCTGCCATTGGGTTTACATCATATTTTTTATATACATACACCTTTGTATGATTGCCTGCAATTGGGGTTATATCATAGTATTTATATACATACATCCCCATACGCTCGCCTGCAATTGGGTTTAAATCTTACTTTCTTTATATGTACACCTCCGTACGATCGCCTTCAATCGGGTTTAGACCATAGTATTTATATGCATAGACCTCCTTACACTCCCCTGCAATTGGGTTTAAATCATAGTATTTATATACATACATACACCCATACATACATACACCCATACACCCATACATACATACATACATACATACATATATACATACATATATACAAACATACATACAAACAAACATACATACCTGTTGGCCAGAATGGACTTATTCAGCGCCAGAGATTCCTTCTCTAGAATCCTCTCCACCTCCCCCACGCTAATGTGTGCAACATCATTCATGCCACTGACCAGTGTTACTAGGGAATCCTCGACCTGTCCAGGGTCAGAGGGGAGGGGTGAGCGTTGGGTGGAATGATGTTTGTGTATTTATTTGCACTATGGGGAGGGGTGAGCGTTGGGTGGATGCATTGTGGGGGTGGAATGATGTTTGTGTATTTATTTGCACTATGGGGTGGGGTGCTTGTTGGGTGGGTGCATTGTGGGGTGCGGTGAGTGTTGGGTGGGTGGGTGCAATATGGAGTGGGGTGATTTTATTTATTTTGAATTTACAATATGGGGTGTTGTGATTTTCATGTATTTTTATTTGCAATGTAGGGAGATTTTTATTTTATCTGTTATTTGCAATATGGGGTGTGGTGATTTTCATGTATTTTTATTTGCAATATACGGAGATTTTAATTTATTTGTTATTTGCAATATGGGGTGTGTTGATTTTCATGTATTTTTATCTGCAATATGGGGAGATTTTTTTTTTTATTATTTGCAATATGGGGTGTGGTGATTTTTTTATTTTTTTTTATTTGCAATATAGGGTGATATTTATTTGTTTCATATTTGCAATATGGTGTGGGGTGATGGTTGGGTTGGTGGAATATGGGGTGGGGGGTGGGGTGGGGTGAGTGTTGAGTGTAAATAGCAAGATGAGGTAAAGTGAGTGCTGCGTGTTGGAAGGTATAGTTCTATATTCTATGAATAAACCGAACACAATCTTTGCCAAATCCCTTCACCCCGGCAAAGACCAATCCATGTCACACACTGTATTGCGCCTGTCGTCCTCAGTATTCTTTAACTCTTATGAAAGCCTGCTGATCCAGCATGACCTTCCCCCATGCCCCTAACCCTCCCCCATTCACCCACCCTCTATCCCCTCTCTCCCTCCTAACCCTCCCCCCCCCCCCCCCCCCCCCCCCCCGCTATCCCCCCGCTATAAACCAATCTATGGAAGATACTGTATCGCGCATGTCGTCCTCTGCCTTCTCTAGTTCCTCCAACAGCCCACTTATCCAGCGCGACCTCCCCCCTTGTCCCTAACCCTCCCCCACCCACTCTCCCTCCTTAACATGTACCCCCCCACACCCCAACCCCCCCAATTCCCCCTTCCATACACCAATCCATGTCACTTACTGTATCGCACCTGTCATCTCAAAACCTACCCCCCCTATCCCCCTGTCATACACCAATCCATGTCACTTACTGTATCGCACCTGTCATCTCAAAACCTACCCCCCTATCCCCCTGTCATACACCAATCCATGTCACTTACTGTATCGCACCTGTCATCTCAAACCCTACCCCCCCATTCCCCCTGTCATACACCAATCCATGTCACTTACTGTATCGCGCCTGTCATCCTCTGTCTTTTCTAGCTCTTCTGAAAGCCTGCTGATCCAACGTGCACGCTCAGGGATGCGCTGCACCACAGCATCCCATACATTGTACACATCTGCTTCTGTCAAGTTCATAACCTGTTGGGGGCGGTGTGGGTGTGGGTGTGGGTGTGGGTGTGGGGTGTGGGTGTGTGGGGGGGGGTAGGGAGGTGGGAGGGTGGAGGGTGTGGGGTGTGCGGTGTGAATCACGACAGCATCCCATACATTGGACACATCTGCTTCTGTCAAGTTCATAACCTGTTGGGGGAGGTGTGGGTGTGGGTGTGGGTGTGGGTGTGGGGTGTGGGTGTGGG
Organism: Chlamydomonas sp. ICE-L; assembly: GCA_013435795.1. Taxonomy (NCBI): domain Eukaryota; kingdom Viridiplantae; phylum Chlorophyta; class Chlorophyceae; order Chlamydomonadales; family Chlamydomonadaceae; genus Chlamydomonas; species Chlamydomonas sp. ICE-L. The sequence goes on along the minus strand of JACBWV010000196.1, from coordinate 36,350 downwards.
GGGTGGGTAGGGAGGTGGGAGGGTGTGGGGTGTGCGGTGTGAATCACGACAGCATCCCACACATTGGACACATCTGCTTCTGTCAAGTTCATAACCTGTTGGGGGAGGTGTGGGTGTGGGTGTGGTGGTGGTGGTGGTGGTGGTGGTGGTGGTGGTGGGTAAGATTTAGGGTTTAGGGTTTAGGGTTTTAATCACCTCGTCCTCAGCTAGCACTGATCTATGAACCCAATTGTTGTAATTGCATATTAATACAAACACACTTGTGTAATTAAGCACAATAAATAAATTGCCTTGTCATCCGCTAGCACTGACATCTCCTCCTCAACCTATGAATTCAATTGTTTTAATTGCATATTAATATAAACACACTTTTAATTGCATATGAATACAAACACACTTTTACAAACACACAATTAATTGCATGTTAATACAAACACACTTTTACAAACACACTATTAATTGCATATTAATACAAACACACCATTAATTGCATATTAATATAAACACACTTTAAAAAACACGCAATTAATTTCATACATCCATCACCTGATGCAGCTTATGTTTCATTCAATAAAATAAATCACCGTGTCCTCAGCTAGCACTGGCATCTCCTCATCAAATTATATACAAATAAAAACTGTTTTAATTGCATATTTATAAAATCACACTTTAACAAACACATTTAATTTCATAAATCCATCACCTGATGCAGCTTGTGTTTCAATCAATAAAATAAATCACCTTGTCCTCAGCTAGCACTGGCATCTCCTCCTCAACCTTGGCGTCCCCCCTATCCATTCAAGACTTGAGAGTTTTAATCAGCTTGTCCTCAGCTATAACTGACATCTACTCATCACATTATATATTAACCATAACTGTCTTAACTGCATATTAATACAAACACACTTTTAAAATTGCATACATAAATCACCTTGTCCTCAGCTAGCACTGGCATCTCCTCATCAAATTACATACAAATCAAAACTGTTTTAATTGCATATTAATACAAACACACTTTTTAAATTGCAGACATAAATCACCTTGTCCTCAGCTAGCACTGGCATCTCCTCATCAAATTACATACAAATCAAAACTGTTTTAATTGCATATTAATACAAACACACTTTTTAAATTGCAGACATAAATCACCTTGTCCTCAGCTAGCACTGGCATCTCCTCATCAAATTACATACAAATCAAAACTGTTTTAATTGCATATTAATACAAACACACTTTTTACATTGCAGACATAAATCACCTTGTCCTCAGCTAGCACTGGCATCTCCTCATCAAATTACATACAAATCAAAACTGTTTTAATTGCATATTAATACAAACACACTTTTTACATTGCATACATAAATCACCTTGTCCTCAGCTAGCACTGACATCTCCTCCTCAACCTCAGCGTCCCCCCTGTCCATCCGAGACTTTAGGGTAGCAGCCTTCTGCCCCACTTGCTGCCCCAGCGCTGCTTCCGCACTATCTCGGACCCCAACGAAGGTGTCCCACACATTCATGTGATGCTCTGTCTTCAGCTGTAGCATTGTTTTCACGCCTTCCATGTCGGGCTGCACAAAAAGGGTGAATAGGGGTGAAGGCAAAAGGGTTTGGGAACACAGATAGTGGTAAAAAACACATCCAGATCCCATTGATAACCAATCGAACATCCCATTGACCCCAACGAAGGTGCCCCACACATTAATGTGATGCTTTGTCGTCAACTGTAGCATTGTTTTCACGCCTTCCATGTTGGGCTGCACAACAGGGATGGAGAGGGTGAACAGGGGTAAAGAGAGGTGAAGAGGGTTGTACACAAACAGGTTTGAGATCACAGATAATTGCTTTAAAATCCATCCATATTCCATCGACCCCAACAACCAATCGAACATCCCATTGACCCCAACGAAGGTGCCCCACACATTCATGTGATGCTCTGTCTTCAGCTGTAGCATTGTTTTCACGCCTTCCATGTCGGGCTGTACAAAAGGGGTGTGGAGGGTGAAGAGGGGTGAACACAAACGGGTCTGAGATAACAGATAGTGGTACAAAACACACACATTCAATTGTAACCAATCAAACCTCCCATTGACCCCATCCCACACATTCACATGATGCACCGTCTTCAACATTGTTTTCACGCCTTCCATGCCGGGCTTCACTCAGGTGTGAACAAAAGAGGGTTGAGATGGCATCCACGTTATTTTTGTAAAAAACGAGGTTGAAGTCACAGGGGTGAGAACATCCCATTCAATGAATGTGTGGGATGTGTCTAATGATTGACCACATCGTACACATTCATGTGATGTTCCCTCTTCAGCTGTAACATTGTTTTCATGCCTTCCATGTCGGGCTGCCCTCAGGAGTGAGCAAAAAAGGGTTGAGATCGCATTAGCTTTTTTTTTTAATGGGGTGGAGATCACATGGGTGAAAACATCCCATTGGCCCCACCCCACACATGTGATGCTCCGTCTTCAGCTGTTACATTGTTTCCACGCCTTCCATGTCGGTTTGCACTCAGGAGTGAACAAAAGAGGGTTGAGATCGCATTTGCTTTTTTTTTTTTTTAACGGGTGGAGATCACAGGGGTGAAAACATCCCATTGGCCCCACCCCACACATTCACGTGATGCTCTGTCTTCAGCTGTTACATTGTTTCCACGCCTTCCATGTCGGACTGCAGGTCATGGTCGTGTCAGGGGTGAATGAAAACGGGATTGAGATCACAGAAAATGGCACACACCCCTTCCAGATTCTCAGTTGGACATGGACGGAGTAAAAACAATATTACAGCTGATGACGGAGCATCACATGGATGTGTGGGATGGGGTCAGTGGTATGTTTGATTGGCAAAAAATGGAATCTGTAATTCAGCTGTAAAATCATCTTGCACGTCTTCCATGTTTATTATCTAGAAATTGTAACCCTACAAACAACCATACTTTATCATCTTGCACGTCTTCCATGTTTATTATATATAAATTACAACCCTACAAACAACCCTACGTTATCATGTCATATAGAAATTAAAACCCTACAAACAACCATACTTTATCATGTCATATAGAAATTACAACCCTACAAACAACCCCATGTATTGTGCTGTCTAGACAGTGTAACCCTTAAAACGAATCTCATTTATTGTGTTGCCTACATGGAACTAAATACATGTATACAATTAAACTATACACACAAACCTCATTCAGTGTGGTATCTACATGGAATTAAATACATGTGTGCAATTACATATATTTATAAACATACACCCTTAAAACAAACCTCATTTATTGTTGTATCTACATGAAATTAAATAAATGTTTACAATTAAAAGCATGCATAAAAAGACGCACTGAAAACAAACCTCATTTATTGTGGTATCTACATAGAACTAACAAGTGAATACAATTAAATTCATGTATAAAAATACACGCTCTAAAACAAATATCATCCATTGTTGTATCTACACGGATCCAACGGTACAAACATATCCTGTTAATTACATGATACACTATAAACAAAGCACAGTCAATATTTCACCTGGAAAATCTAAAGGCTACAAATATAACCCATTAATTGCGTTACATAGACAATTGAACACAACAAACAAAGCGCACTCAAAATCTTGTCTGGGAAATCTAACAGTCCAAATAAAAACCATTAATTGCGTCATATATAAAACTTTAACCCTACAAATAAAGTACTTGCAATATTGTATCTGGAAAATCCAATGCTATTAAAATTGAAATAGTTACATCCGTATAATGCAGTCACTCTCAGGCCGTGCAATTAAGGACACCACCGCGTAAGCCAATGCTATAAGCAATCCCCATTAAATGGGCTATCTAGAAAATCCAATTAACCCCCATTAAATGCGCTATCTAGAAAATCCAATAAACCCCCATTAAATGCGCTATCTAGAAAATCCAATTAACCCCCATTAAATGCGCTATCTAGAAAATCCAATTAACCCCCATTAAATGCGCTATCTAGAAAATCCAATAAACCCCCATTAAATGCGCTATCTAGAAAATCCAACAAACCCCCATTAAATGCACTATCTAGAAAATCCAATTAACCCCCATTAAATGCGCTATCTAGAAAATCCAATAAACCCCCATTAAATGCGCTACCTAGAAAATCCAATACACCCCCATTCATTGTGCTATTTAGACAATTTAACCCTCCAAGCATGTACCCAACAATTGATCCACCCATATGCCCAGCCAAGCACACATGACCAAACTGCAAACACAGACACACACCCTAACACATACAGACACATGCATACACACACATCCCTATGCTCGCATGACATCAATTATAATGACCTTGGCAAGTTGCACAGTCAGTGGGCAGCAGCCAAACACCAACCCCCCCCCCCCACACACTCCCCCCCCCCCCACACACACACCCTCTGCATCCCATACTCAATATGCTTGCATAGCATCAATTCCATTCACATTGGCAGGTTGCACAGTGGGCACTGGCCCATACACCAGACATATACAACACACAAACACACACACACTCAACCGAAGACCCCCCCACCCCCACCCCTGCATCCCACAATCAATACACAACATAACACCAATTACATTCACTTTTGTAGGTTGCACGGTAGGCTGCAACCCATGCACCAACGCTAACACACCATCACACACACTCAACCAAAGCCCCCCCCCCCCCACACCTTCCACCCCCCCACCCACCTTCCGAATCCCACAATCAATAAACTAACAACACCAACTCCATTCACCTTTTTAGGTTGCACTGTAGGCTGCAGCCCATGCACCAACGCTAACACACAAACACACACACTCAACCAAATACCCATTCCCCTCCCACCCACCCACCCACCACCACCACCACACACACACACACACCACTTCCCTTCCGAATCCCACAATCAATACACTAACACAACTCCAATTCCATTCACCTTTGTAGGTTGCACTGCAGGCTGCAGCCCATGCACCAACGCTAACACACAAACACACACGCTCAACCAAATACCCCCCCACCCCCACCCCCACTACACCACACACACACAAATTACTTCCCTTCCGCATCCCACTATCAATACACTATCACAACACCAATTACATTCACCTTTGCAGGTTGCACGGTAGGTAGGAGCCCATGCACCTCGGGTGCCGATGCCTTGAAGATGGTCATGTCACTCCTCACAGTGTGCTTTGGAACAAGGGAGGGCAGCTTCTCCCTAGCTGCCTTCATCTTGGCACTGACAGTGTTGCCATAGCGGTCCTTCCTCTCGTCCTCAGCCCCCTGAAGGGTCCCCAGCAGGGACTGGCCGGGGGTTAGGATGTCATTGAATGGATCCCCTGCTGCCCCCTTGAGCCGGTCTCGGTGGGCTGTCTTTTTCTCCCAGTCCATGGCTGGGGATGCTTATAGAGACGCTGCCTTCGGGCCGCGGGCTTAGCGGGAAGGGATTGCTCCTCCAGCGTGAGTACACATGTGAAAGGGGTCGAGCCTGCAGGCGATGCTAGTAATTAGCAGCGCTATATATGCTATTTAGAGGAAATGCGTGAAAGAGAGAGGGTTTATAGAAGGTCGTGGGTTCGCGCACAGTGGGTTAGCCGTTAGGGGAAGAATGCTTCTGTGTTGCTCGAATATTCGGCATAGTCTGCGATACACTATATATGCTAATTTGTTACTTATACGCGGTGTCTGGAAGCGCAAGAGGTCTAGTCGGCAGAGCACAAATCAGACTTCAAGTTCGCACTGCTGTTGGTCCTCGCTGGGTTTTGGATTTCGAAAATCCAAACCAAGCGATTGGATTTGGACAGCCAATTTCGTTAGGACACGAATTGCCATTCCGTAATTAGGCATCGCACGCACGTTTTAGAAGCATTGAGACGCTTATCCATAGAAGAATCGATGCAACACCCGACACACCTTGCTTCTGACGCGAGCTCGTTTGCTACTTATAAAGCGTAGACGTTATTTAAAACCTCGATTCGATCAGAGGTGTGCAGATGGCTCGCTAGTTGCGTTGACATGTAATCGCAAGCCACGACAAGCACTGTGTTGCGTGCAAGCAAGCAAATCAAAGCGCCATATCCTTCCACTATAAGCGAATATTTCTTACCCCCGTGTTCTTTCGATGCGACTCCGCAGGACGATATGCAGAACGGAAGTCCACAGAGGGCCCGGCCACAGTCAAGCACATTGCCAAGGCTACATAGTGCGAGTGATACTCGCGAAGACAATGGGCAGGACTGGAGGAGAGCATCAACGGGCAGGTAGGGTGCTCTTGAGGTGGTTGGGCTGGTGGGTGTGGCTGCTTGAGGTAGATGGGCCTTGGCTGAGTGGCTGGGTGTGTGCCGGTGCAGAGGGTGTGTGGTGGTGCAGAGGGTAGGTGGTGGAGCAGATGGTGGGTGGTGGTGGAGCAGATGGTGGGTGGTGGTGCAGAGGGTGCGTGGTGGTGCAGAGGCAAGCATTTGTTTGCAGCTTGGAGAGTCTATAGGGCTGCCAAGGTTATGCTGCTGCTGTTACTACTGCAAGCACATTTGAACAGGCACTCTACCCCTTTGCTGGGGACACTGACACATATTGGTGATTGGTGATTACATGGTCTTGTACCCTTCAGGCTGCTGACCGTCAGCGTGCCAAGTGTACACTGGTATTACACACAATGCAATCGGATATTTGTAGGGATCGGCATATCATATGGTGCTGACCAAAGGCGAGTATGATATCATATGATATCATACAAATTGCATCATATGATATTGTACATCAATGGTAACTTTGGCCTAGTCAGACTGCCAGCATCATATGATGCCATGTTGCCGTTCCCTATATATGTGCAGCGTTTATAGATATGCCCTGAAGATTGACACAAGTACCTTCACTACTTCAATTTAATTACAAACGCACATACATGCATACTCACATACGTACATACATACAGGGTGGAAGTTGGCCCGGGCACCAGAACTGCCAGTGGACGGCCTCGCCCACAAACAGCACGCCCCCTGACAGCATTAGCAGGGGCATGGCCAGCAAGCGGCGCTCCTGCAAGACAATGTGAGACATGTCATGTGGGGTTATTTGCGGGTGATGTTGTTGTTAGTGCTGGTGGTGCTTTTTGTGATTGTGTTTTTGGTATTTGTGTCTGTAGAGGTGGCGCTGGTTCTGGTGGTGCCTGCCCCCCAGCTAGCTGCGCACCTGCTAGGCAATGTGAGCCATGGTTTGCGGGAATATGTTGATGTTGGTGTTAGTGCTGGTGGTGATTGTCGTCTCGGTATGTGTGTCAGCAGTGGTGGCGCTGGTGCTGGTGCTGGCATGAGCAGCAAGCGGCACACCTGCTAGCTAATGTGAGACAAGGCTTGTGGGGCTATTTTGATGTTGGTGTAAGTGCTGTTGGTGCTGTTAGTGCTGTTGGTGATTGTGGTCTTCGTATGCCAGTCGGCGATGGTGGCGCTGGTGCTACAGAGGGCATGGGCTGCAAGCGGCACACCTGATGGACAATGTCAGCCATGGCTTGTGAAATTATTTCGCTGCTGATGTTGGTGTTAGTGCTGTTGTTGTTGCTTGTGATTTTGGTCTTGGTATGCATGTCGGATTTGGTGGCCCTGGTGCTGGCGGGGGCATGGGCAGCAAGCAGCACACATGCTAGACAATGTGAGACATGATTTGTGGAGCTATTTTGATGCTGCTGTTGGTGTGGGTGCTGTTGGTGCTGTTGGTTATTGTGGTTTTGGTATGCGAGTCGGTGGTGTCGTGCTGGTGCTGGCAGGGTGCTGGCGCTGGTGCTGGCATGGGCAGCCAGTGGCGCACCTGCTAGACAATGTGAGACATGATTTGTGGAGCTATTTTGATGCTGCTGTTGGTGTGGGTGCTGTTGGTGCTGTTGGTTATTGTGGTTTTGGTATGCGAGTCGGTGGTGTCGGCGCTGGTGCTGGCAGGGTGCTGGCGCTGGTGCTGGTATGGGCAGCAAGCAGCACACATGCTAGACAATGTGAGACATGACTTGTGGAGCTATTTTGATGCTGCTGTTGGTGTGGGTGCTGTTGGTGCTGTTGGTTATTGTGGTTTTGGTATGCGAGTCGGTGGTGTCGGCGCTGGTGCTGGCATGGGCAGCCAGTGGCGCACCTGCTAGACAACGTGAGACATGACTTGTGGAGCTATTTTGATGCTGCTGTTGGTTTTTAGTGCTGTTAATGCTGTTGGTTATTGTGGTTTTGGTATGCGAGTCGGTGGTGTCGGCGCTGGTGCTGGCAGGGTGCTGGCGCTGGTGCTGGCATGGGCAGCCAGAGGCGCACCTGCTAGACAATGTGAGACATTACATGTGGAGCTATTTTGATGCTGCTGTTGGTTTTAGTGCTGTTGGTGCTGTTGGTGATTGTGTTTTTGGTATGCGTGTCGGTGGTGGTGGAGCTAGTGCAGGCCGGGTGCTGGCGCTGGTACTGGCATGGGCAGCCAGAGGCGCACCAGCTAGACAATGTGAGACGTGACTTGTGGAGCTATTTTGATGCTGATGTTGGTGTGAGTGCTGCTGGTGTTGTTTTTGATTTTGGTCTTGGTGTGCAAGTCGGTGGTGCTTGCGCTGATGCTGGCATGGGCAGCTAGCGGCGCACCTGCACGACAATGCGAGACATGGCTTGTGAGACTCGTTTGATGCTGGTGTTGGTGTTAGTGCTGGTGGTGATTGTGGTCTTGCTATGCATGTTGTTGGTGGTGGCGCTGGTACTGGTGGTGCATGGCCCCCAGCTATAAGTCCCTTGCTAGGCAATGTAAGCCATGGTTTGTGGGACTCTGTTGATGCTGTTGTTGTTGTTAGTGCTGGTGCTGCTGTTTGTGATTGTGGTATCGGTACGTGTGTTGGTGGCGGTGTTGGTGGTGCTGCTGTTTGTGATTGTGGTCTCGGTACGTGTGTTGGTGGCGGTGGTGCTGGTGCTGGTGCTGGCATGGGCAGCAAGAGGTACACCTGATAGACAATGTGAGGCATGATCTGTGGAGCTATTTTGATGCTGGTGTTGGTGTTAGTGCTGTTGGCGATTGTGGTCTTGGTATCCAAGTCGGTGGTGGTGGCACTGTTTCTGGCAGGGTGCTGGCGCTGGTGCTGGCATGGGCAGCTAGCAGTGCACCTGCTAGACAATGTGAGAGATGGTTTGTAGGACTCTTTCGATGCTAATGATGGTGTTAGTGCTGTTGGTGCTGATTGTGATTGTGGTCTTGGTACGCAAGTCGGTGGTGGTAGCGCTGGTGCTGGCGGGGGAATCGGCAGCAAGCAGCGCACCTGCTAGACAGTGTGAGCCTGGTGTGTGGGAATCTTTTGATGCTGATGTTGGTGTTAGTGCTGTTGGTGATCGTGATTTTGGTACGCGAGTTGGTGGAGGTGGTGCTGGTGCTGGTGGTGCATGGCCCCCAGCTAGCGGCGTAGCTGTGAGTATGTGAGCCGTGGCGTGTGGGAATCTGTTGATGCTGATGTTGGTGTATTGAACCACGTATTGAATTAATTGTATTACACATTCTAACATATATGATGTGTACCAGCAAATGCCTAATTATGTGGCTTTCGGGACTGATGGTTGAGATATGGTTGTGATATGTTTGAGATATGATTGAGAGATGGTTGAAATGTGGTTGAGATATGGTTGGGTATGGTTGTGATATGTTTGAGATATGATTGAGAGATGGTTGAAATGTGGTTGAGATATGGTTGGGTATGGTTGTGATATGTTTGAGATATGATTGAGAGATGGTTGAAATGTGGTTGAGATATGGTTGGGTATGGCTGTGATATGTTTGAGATATGATTGAGAGATGGTTGAGAGATGGTTGAGATATGGTTGGGTATGGTTGTGATATGTTTGATATATGATAGAGAGATGGTTGAGAGATGGTTGAAATATGGTTGAGATATGGTTGTGATATGTTTGAGATATGATTGAGAGATGTTTGAGATATGGTTGAAATATGGTTGAGATATGGTTGTGATATGTTTGAGATATGATTGAGAGATGGTTGAGATATGGTTGAGATATGAACTCCAGTCCAGTGAAAACAAAAAAAGTACACAGTTGCTTAACCACATCAGTTCAACATATAAATACTCAGATTTGATTTTGCGCTGAGTTTGGGTATAAGATCAAGTAAAACATGTTTTGTTTAATATTGCGCTGAGTTTAATATGGGGCAGTAAGATAAGATCAAGTAAAACATGTTTTGTTTAATATTGCGCTGAGTTTAATATGGGGCAGTAAGATAAGATCAAGTAAAACATGTTTTGTTTAATATTGCGCTGAGTTTAATATGGAGCAGTAAGATAAGATCAAGTAAAACATGTTTTGTTTAATATTGCGCTGAGTTTAATATGGGGCAGTAAGATAAGATCAAGTAAAACATGTTTTGTTTAATATTGCGCTGAGTTTAATATGGGGCAGTAAGATAAGATCAAGTAAAACATGTTTTGTTTAATATTGCGCTGAGTTTAATATGGGGCAGTAAGATAAGATCAAGTAAAACATGTTTTGTTAATATGGCGCTGAGTTAATATGGGGCAGTAAGATAGATCAAGTAAAAACATGTTTTGTTTAATATTGCGCTGAGTTTAATATGGGGCAATAAGAGAAGATCAAGTAAACATGTTTTGTTTAATATTGCGATGAGTTAATATGGGGCGGCAGTAAGATACGATAAGGTAAAACATGTTTGTTTAGATGCGCTGAGTTTAATCTGAGGGCAGTAAGATAAGATCAAGTAAAACATGTTTTGTTAATTCTTGCGCTGAGTGAATATGGGCAGTAAGATAAATCAAAGTAAAACATGTTTTGTTTAATATTGCGCTGAGTTGTTTAATAGGGGCCGTAAGATAGATCAAGTAAAACATGTTTTTGATAATATGGGCTGAGTTTAATATGGGGCAGTAAGATAAGATCAAGTAAAACATGTTTTGTTTAATATTGCGCTGAGTTTAATATGGGGCAGTAAGATAAGATCAAGTAAAACATGTTTTGTTTAATATTGCGCTGAGTTTAATATGGGGCAGTAAGATAAGATCAAGTAAAACATGTTTTGTTTAATATGGGGCAGGGTGCTACAAAGAGCGCGAGGCAGCTCGATTTCACGCACGCTTTTTGAGCCTCACTTCGGGTTTCGTGCAGTTGTTTTAACCCCCTGTGGGCGCAGCGCGCAGTTTTTGCGCTTTTTGCACTGCACTACAAAGCGCTGACCAATATGACGTTTGTGGGCTTTAAGCGCTGACCAATTTGACAAAATGTAGTACCCTGCTATGGGGTTCCCTAATTCGGGACATGTTTTACACAAATGTGGGACAGATCCTACCGCAGTCGAAAACGCTTGTGTGTGAACTTGAATTAGGGAGGCATGTGTGTCACGTCCAGTCAATGTTCATCACCTTTTAGCGAATCAATTGGTGTAGTGGTACACCAAATTGCTTTGAGGATGTAAGGTTGGGGGTTCGATTCCCCCTTCAGTCGCCCTAAGCGTTGCAAGTCGTTGTCAACCGCGATGGTAGCTTGTCCAGTTGAGGTAGAAGACCGCTCTCTACCCGCGTACGACGGGTTCCCTTAATACCACGCCCCACCAGGCGTTATCATTACCTTTTTTTGTGTGTGTCACGACTTCCCTTATAAGTCATTGCCATAACAAGCTATTTAATGTACAGGCAGTACAAGCATTACAAAGCAAAAAATCGCTGATTATTTGCACGCTTTAGGAGTGCCTTACTGTACTGTGTTCACATCTGCACAGCCTCAAATGCATCATTTCGGTTAGCAGTTTTTGAAGCCTAAGCATCAGTATTCATTTTTTTTTCAATCAAATTTCAAATCCTACTTTCAAAATATGAAAAATGTCTTCAAACATTCTGCCTTTCAACACCTTGCAGTGCCCAACAGCCAGAGGAAGCACATTCTTCCCATGGCACACCATCGCGCACCCGAGGAGTTGGCGTTCGAGGTGTACACACTTAAGCAGCAAGTCTCAAGCTTGGTGGAGGACAACGTGAGTACTTCTGTGCAGTTGCATGCAATACGCACGCATACACATGCACGTTCACATACATATAAGCACTTGCATGTGCACACACATCCTGTCCATGGCACACCATAGCGCACCCGAGGAGTTGGCGTTCGAGGTGTACACACTGAAGCAGCAAGTCTCAAGCTTAGTAGAGGACAGCGTGAGTACTTGTGCGCGAATGCATGCGACCACACACAAACACATACGCACATGCACATACACATGTGCATGCACACAGACTTCATTAAACTTGCACCTACACATACACATACTCACACATGCATGCATGCACACACACTTCATTAAAATGGCACTTACACATACACATACACACATGCATGTAAACACTGAAGCAGCAAGTCTCAAGACTGGAGGAGGACAACGTGAGTACTTGTGTGTAGATGCATGCGACCACACACAAACACATACACATCCCTACCATGGCACACCATCTTGCACCCGAGGAGTGCATCCCCCGCGGATATGCAAACATACACATACACAAACACACATAGATTCACACACACAAACCCTGGACCCTAAACCTTCAACCCTAAACCCATGTTCAGAAACTGGCCAACACGGACCCCCAACGTCTGGAAAATGAGCGGGCATAAAACCTGAACCCGGGACCCTAATCCATGTACCCTAAACCTTCAACCCTAAACCCCTGTTCAGAAACTGGCTAACACGGACCGACGACGTCTGGAGAATGCGCTTGTCCAGATGCGAGGCAATGTCTCTAAGGCGGAGGAGCTCTTGAACAACCGTGAGCGTGCCACGAGTCCCAACAAGGGCCTAAGTCAAATGTACCGGTCGCCAGACACCTCCGCGCTCATCCCTGCACTGAAAGATAAGAACAGGCAGCTTCAGGCGGAGAATAAAGCTCTCCTAGAGGAGATGATGAGTGCTAAAAGCTCTGTTAGGTGGGTAAGGAGGGAGGGGGGGGGGGGGGGGGGGGGGGGGGGACAAAAACATAAGTGTAGGAGCCAGGGGAAGCTTCAGGCGGGGGGGGGGAAGGTGAGGAGAGGGGGGGGGGGGGGGGGGGGGATGAGGGGAAGCTTCAGGCGGAGAATAAGGCCCTGCAAGAGGAGATGCTGAGTGCTAAGAGCTTGGTTAGGTGGGTGAGCGGGGGGGGAATTGAGGGGAGGAGGGGGGGGTGAGGTGAGAGGAGAAGGGGGGGGGAGGAGAGTGTGTGTGTGTTTGAGGGGGGGGGGGGGGGGGGGAAGTGTTGGAGCGAGGGGAAGCTTCAGGCGGAGAATAAAGCCCTCCAAGAGGAGGATGGTGAGTGCTAAGAGCTCGGTTAGGTGGGTGAGGAGGGGGGGGGGGGGGGGGGGGAGGCACAAGTGTTGGAGCGAAAGGAAGCTTCGGGCGGAGAATAAAGCCCTCCAAGAGGAGATGGTGAGTGCTAAGAGCTCGGTTAGGTGGGTGAGAAGGGGGGGGGAGGTGGGGGGGGGGGGGGGGGGGGGGGGATAGACTGGTTCGCCAGTTACAAATTAATGGTGAACTGCTGGTGGTGACCAATTGCTATGTGTATGTGTGCAGGTCCACCAAGGTAACATAGACCCAGGTAGAGCTAGAAACATACCGAGATGAACTGGTTTGCCAGGGTCAAAACCATGCTCAACTATCCCAATCTACATGTGTGCAGGTGCTCTTGGTGTTCAGGTCGTCGTCAACCGCGATGGTAGCTTGTCCAGTTGAGGTAGGGGACCGCTCCCCACCCGCGAACGACGGGCTCCCTTAACACCACGCCCCATCAGGCGTTATCATTACTGTGTGCAGGTCTACACAAGTTACAGAGACCTGGGTAGAGCTAGACAAGTGTGTGCAGGTCTACACAAGTGTGTGCAGGTGCAAGTGTGTGCAGGTGTGCAGGTCTACACAAGTGTGTGCAGGTCTACACAAGTGTGTGCAGGTCTACACAAGTGTGTGCAGGTGCAAGTGTGTGCAGGTGTGCAGGTCTAGACAAGTGTGTGCAGGTCTACACAAAAGACCTGGGTAGAGCTAGAAACCTACTGAGACTAATTGGTTTGCCAGTATAAAACCAATGCTGACCTATTGCGATATTTATGCGCAGGTCTGCCTAAGTAAGACCTAACAATGTAAAATGGTTCGCCAGTGACAAATACATGCTCAACTATTGCTATGTGTATGTGTGCAGGTCCACCAAGGTAACAGAGATTCAGGTAGTGCTAGATACTTACTGAGATGAACTGGTTTGACAGGAACAAATACATGCTCAACTATTGCTATCTATATGTGTGCAGGTCCACCAAGGTAACAGATTCAGGTAGTGCTAGATACTTACTGAGATGAACTGATTTGACAGGGACAAATACATGCTCAACTATTGCTATCTATATGTGTCCAGGTCCACCAAAGTAATACCTACCAATATTAATTGGTTTGCCAGGGACAAATAAATGGTGAACTGCTGGAGGTGACCAATTGCTATGTGCCTGTGTGCAGGTCCACCAAGGTAACAGAGATTCAGGTAGAGCTAGATACTTGCTTAGACTTACTGGTTTGTCAGGGTCAAATCAATGCACAACAATTGCTATGTGTATGTGTGCAGGTCCACCAAGGTAACTGAGACCCAGGTAGAGCTAAATACCTACTTAGACTTACTGGTTTGTCAGGGTCAGATCAATGCACAACAATTGCTATGTGTATGTGTGCAGGTCCACCAAGGTAACTGAGATTCAGGTAGAGCTAGATACCTACCGAGATGAACTGGTTCGCCAGGGACAAATCAATGGTGAACTGCTGATGCGGTTGCAGCAAGCAGAGGAGGCAGCAGCAGCCTCTGCGGAAGAAGCTCGGTGTGCTGTCCAAGCTGTGAAGGATTACATGCACCAAGCAGGTGTGTGTATGTTGTGGGTGTGTTTGTGGGTGTGTATGTATGTTGTGGGTGTGTATACATGTTGTGTGTGTATGTATGTTGTGTGTGTATATGTTGTGTGAGTGTATGTTGTGGGTGTGTGTATGTCGTGGGTGCATGCTGTGTGTTTGTGTCCCCAACACAACACCCATTCCATCCTAACCCAACCCAACCCAACCCAACCCAACCCAACCCGACCCAACCCAACTCAACCCAACCCAACGCAGACCTGCCTAGCGGCCCCATGCCAGTCCCCTCGCCTGTCAGTGGGCTGTCATCTTTGAAAGTAAACCACACCACGTACAGACTAAGGCGAGCACACAACACTACACAACACAACACCCTTCCACCCTACTCAACCCTACCCAACCCAACCCAACCCAACCCAACCCAACCCAACCCAACCCAACCCAACTCAACCCAACCCAGCCCAACCCAACCCAACCCAGTGCAGATCTGCCTAGCGGCCCCAAGCCAGTCCCATCGCCTGGCAGTGGGTTATCATCTAGGCTGATGAACCACACCGTGGACATCCTGAGGCAAGCACACAACACTACACAACACAACACCCTTCCACCCTACTCAACCCTACCCAACCCAACCCAACCCAGCCCAACCCAACCCAACCCAACCCAACCCAACCCAACCCAACCCAACCCAACCCAACCCAACCCAACCCAATGCAGATCTGCCTAGCGGCCCCATGCCAGTCCCATCGCCTGGTAGTGGGCTGTCCTCTAGGAAAGTAAACCACACCATGGAAATCCTGAGGCAAGCACACCAGGCCATGCTGAGCCAAGCACAGACCATCAGGTGTGCTGGCAGTGAATGACCATGTATTTTGAAGTGTGTTATATTAAGAGGGTCTGCCTAGTGTGGACATCCTAAGGCAAACACACCAGGCCATGCTGAGTCAAGCACAGACCATCAGGTGTGCTGGCAGTGCATTACAATATATGTTAAAGTGCGTTCAAGTCTCTTTTATTAAGGGTATTTGCCTAGGAAGGTAAAACACAGCGTGGACATCATGAGGCAAGCACACTGGGCCATGCTGAGCTAAGCCCACAAACCTTAGGGTATATTGGCAGTGAATAACAACATACGTTTTAATGTGTTATATTAAGGTACTTGCCTAGGAAGGTAAAACACACCATGGAGATCCTGAGGAAAGCGCACCAGGCCATGCTAAGTCAAGCACAGACCATCAGGGATGTTGACATTGGAGAACAGACTCAACCAATCACCGACAACCTACACAATACAACCAGCGCAACACAACCAAAAGTCCACTGACAACCAACACATCACTACGCACTCAACACAACAAAATACAAGAAACACAAGACAACCAACACATCATAACACAACCAACATAGCAACCAACACATCACAACACAACCGGCACAACCAGCAAATCACAATACAACCTAAACAGCACAACCGACACAACACAACCAACACCAGCACATAACAAAACAATCTACGCATCACAATACAACCAACACAACCAATACATCACAACACAACCAACACAACACAACCAACAGGTCACAACACAAGCAACACAACCAACACAACACAACAAGCACAAGACAACCAACCTTAACCCTAAGAACCTAAACCCTAAAACCCTCAACCCTGCAGACTTCTTGTACTGGGGCACTGGGATCTCAACAGCTTCACACAGGCTTTCCCTAAGACCCTCAACCCTAAGCCTCTAAATCCTAAAACCCCAAACCCTATAACCCTCAACCGTGCACGCTTTTTGTACCAGGGCACCGGGTTCTGGACGGCTTCACCCAAGCTTCCCCTAAACCCTGAGACCCTAAACCCTAATACCCCAAACCCTCAACCCCTCAACCCTGCAGGCTTCTTGTACCGGGGCACTGGGACCTGGACGGCCTCAGCGAGGCTTACCCTAAACCAAAAGACCCTAAACCCTAATACCCCAAACCCTAAAACCGTCAACCCTGCAGGCTTCTTGTACCAAAGCACCGGGATCTCGACGGCTTCAACCAGGCTTACCCTAAGACCCTCAAACCTAAGACCTTCAACCCTTCGACCCTAGACCCTAAGACCCCAAACCCTATGACCCCAAACCCTAAGACCCCAAACCCTAAGACCCAGAACCCTAAAACCCTAAACCCTGCAGGCTTCTTGTACCAGGGCACTGTGACCTGGACAGTTTCACCCAGGCTGCTGAAGCCAAGCCAATATCGGCAGGCGCCCCTGCCGTGCTACGCTATCTCCGGTCGCATATGAAGAAGCTGCAATATGAGCTTCGGGGCACGCCTGGCGGCGAGCCTGTTTCTAACCTAGATAACGAGGAGCAGTATGCTGGGGTCAGTGTCTCCACCCTGGTAGAAGCGATGCAGGAGTTGGTAGAAGAGCTCCGTGCCATCACCCCCGACCAGTGAGTTGCTTAATTAGGGTATTGGAGGGAGACGGGGGAAGGGGGGGGGGGGAGGGGGGGGGGGGGGGGGGGTAGTAATAGTTGTAGTAGTAGTTGTAGTAGTAGTGGTAGTAGTAGTAGTAGTAGTAGTAGTAGTAGTAGTAGTAGTCGTAGTAGTTGTAGTAGTACTGCCAAGGGAGAGGGGAGGGGTGAAAGGGGTTGTGCCACTTCCCTGGTGCTGATCGTGGGTCCAACCTGGATGGCAAGTAGCAGTACGCTGGGGTCAGTGTGTCCACCCTGGTGGAAGCAATGCAGGAGTTGGTGGAAGAGCTCCGTGCCATCACGCCCGACCAGTGAGTTGCTTAATTAGGGCATTGGAGGGGGGGGGGGGGGGGGGGGGGGCACTAGAAGTAGTAGTCGTAGAGTTTGTGGTAGCAGTAGTAGCAGTAGTAGCAGTAGTAGTAGTAGTAGTGCCAAGGGAGAGGGGAGGGGTGAAGGGGGTTGTGTCACTTCCCTGGTGCTGATCATGGGTCCAACCTGTATGGTGAGGAGCAGTACGCTGGGGGCCAGGGGGTAGTATAGGTAACAGTTGTAGGGTGTGTGGTAGTAGTCATTGTAGTTGCTGTAGTAGCAGTAGTAGTAGTAGAAGTAATACCAAGGGATAGTGGAGAGGAGGGGGGGGGGGGGGGGGGTATGAGGCGCATATTCAGTCACAAGCAACTCTAGCTTGACTGCCATTTCTTGTACATTGCTCTGATATATTGGGAGAAAAGGCATCAAGTATGCCATTGGCAACTCTGACTTATCTGCCACTTCTCTGTGTAGGTTCGACCACCGTGACTCAGCTCATGACCTGGAGGTTCTGGGGGAGTATGGTGCACTGGTATATTGAGTGATTAGACAGTATCAGATGTGAATTATGCCGTGCCAGCAACTTTGACTTATCTGCCACTTCTCTGTGTAGATTTGACCACCGTGACTCAGCTCATGACCTGGAGGTTATGGGGTAGTACGGTGCACTGGTATATTGAGTGATGAGACAGTATCAGATGTGAATTATGCCGTGCCAGCAACTTTGACTTATCTGCCACTTCTCTGTGTAGGTTTGACCACCGTGACTCAGCTCATGATCTAGAGGTTCTGGGGGAGTATGGAGCACTGGTATATTGGGAGATCAGGCGTCTGCACAACGACGTCGGAGATGAGGAGCAACGAGATGAGGGTGAGGATGGGGGTGAGGGTGGGGGGGGGTGGGTGGGGGGGGGGGGGGGGGATCCGGCGTATGCACAACTCACTCAACTCACCCACACACCCAATCTTACCCCAGATGAAACCACCCCGCACTCACCCCCACACTGCGGGGGGCTGGAGGAGATCAAAGAAATTGAGGCTGAGGAGGGGGCGGCGCTCAAAGAGGAGGCAGACAACAAGTCCGAGGCATCGCCTCCCAGTGTTTCATCGGTGAAAAGCACCAGCCTCACCCCCAACCCCACCCACTCTCACTCCCCACACCCACACCTCCACACCCACTCACCCACACCCCAGAAGAGACCCACCCACACACACCCCCACGCGGCAGGGGGCTGGAGAAGATCGAAGTGAGCGAGGTTGAGGAGAAGGCGGCGCTCAAAGAGGAGGCTGGCAACAAGTCCGAGGCATCCCCTCACAGTGTTTCATCGGTGAAGAGCAGCGACCACACCCCGACCCCCACTCACTCTCACCCCCACTCAACCCCACACCCACTCAACCCCATCACCACCCCCACCCCAACACCCTCTCACCACGCACCCCCACTCAACCCCACACCCACCCCAGATGAGACCCACCCACACTCACCCCCACGCCGCGGGGGGCTGGAGGAGATTGAAGAGAACGAGGCTGAGGAGAGGGCGGCGCTAAAAGAGGAGGCGGACAACAAGTCCGAGGCATCCCCTCCCAGCGTTGCATCAGTGAATAGCACCAGCCTCACCCCCAACCCCACACCAGCTCACCCACACCTTCCCACCCCCACACCGGCGTATAAAGAGGAGACGGACAATAAGTCCGAGGCATCGCCTCCCAGTGTTTCATCGGTGAAAAGCACCAGCCTCACCCCCACCCCCACCCACTCTCACTCCCCACACCCACACCTCCACACCCACTCACCAACACCCCAGAAGAGACCCACCCACACACACCCCCACGCCGCGGGGGGCTGGAGGAGATCGAAGAGAACGAGGTTGGGGAGAGGGCGGCGCTAAAAGAGGAGGGGGCAACCAAGGCATTGCCTCCCAGGGTTTCATCGGTGTAGAGCTTCGGCCTCACCCCCAACCCCACCCACTCCCACTCCCCACACCCCCACACCCTCATCCCCACCATCACCCCCACACCCACCCCAGATGAGACCCACCCACACTCACCCTCACACTGCGGGGGGCTGGAGGAGATCAAAGAAAACGAGGCTGAGGAGAGGGCGGCGCTCAAAGAGGAGGAGGACAACAAGTCCGATGCATCGCCTCCCAGTGTTGCATCGGTGTAGAGCACCGGCCTCACCCCCAACCCCACCCACTCTCACTCCCCACACCCACACATCCACGCCCACTCACCCACACCCCAGAAGAGACCCACACACACACACACACACGCCGCAAGGGGCTGGAGGAGATCGAAGTGAGCGAGGCTGAGGAGAAGGCGGCGCTCAAAGAGGAGGCGGGCAACAAGTTCGAGGCATCCCCTCACAGTGTTTCATTGGTGAAGAGCAGCAGCCTCACCCCCACCCCCACCCACTCTCACTCCCCACACCCACGCAACCACACCCACTCACCCACACCCCAGAAGAGACCCACCCACACTCACCCCCACACCCACCCCAGATGAGACCCACCCACACTCACCCCCACGCCGCGGGGGGCTGGAGGAGATTGAAGAGAACGAGGCTGAGGAGACGGCGGCGCTAAGAGAAGAGGCCGACAACATGTCTGAGGCATCGCCTCCCAGTGTTGCATCGGTAAAAAGCAGCAAAAGCAGCAGGAGCAACAGGAGTAGCAAGAGTTCAACGAAGCCAAGCCAATCTGCAGCATCAGCAACTGCTAAGGCAGAGCAGGCTGCGGCTTCGGCAGCAAAGGCAGCTGATGCAGCCAAGGAAGCTGCCGCTAGGGCGGAGGAGGTGCATACAGGTGCGTGTTGAATAGCGTGAAATAGCATGAAAATCATGAAAAGGCATGAAAAAGCATGAAAAAAAAACATACAACATGAAATAAGCCAGTCTGCAGCATCAGCAGCTGCGAAAGCAGAGAACCCTGCGGCTAAAGCCAAGGAGGTGCAAACAGATAGGTCTGAAATAGCATGAAATAGCATGAAATAGCATGAAATAGCATGTAATAGCATGAAATAGCATGAAATAGCATGAAATAGCATGAAATAGCATGAAATAGCATGAAATAGCATGAAATAGCATGAAATAGCATGAAATAGCATGACATAGCATGACATAGCATGAAATAGCATGAAATAGCATGAAACAGCATGAAATAGCATGAAATAGCATGAAATAGCATGAAATAGCATGAAATAGCATGAAATAGCATGAAATAGCATGAAATAGCATGAAACAGCATGAAATAGCATGAAATAGCATGATATAGCATGACATAGCATGACATAGCATGACATAGCATGAAATAGCATGAAATAGCATGAAATAGCATGAAATAGCATGAAATAGCATGAAATAGCATGACATAGCATGACATAGCATGACATAGCATGACATAGCATGACATAGCATGACATAGCATGAAATAGCATGACATAGCATGAAATAGCATGAAATAGCATGAAATAGCATGACATAGCATGAAATAGCATGAAATAGCATGAAATAGCATGAAATACCCCCCCCCAAAAAAAGCTTGAAATAGCATGAAAAAACCCTAATGTATTTGTTCCCTTGTCAAACACTTGCATAGAGCTACAAGGTCATGGTGAAGACGGCGAATGAATACAACGCCCTCCCACTCATTATTTATATATTTATCTGTTAAACACTTGCAGAGAGCTACAAGGTCATGGTGAAGACAGAGAACTAGGACAACGCCCCCGCTCATTATTTGTTTGCTTGTTTATTGATGTATGTGTTCCCTTTTCAAACACTTGTTGAGAGCTACAAGGTTATGGTGAAGACAGAGAACGAGGACACCCCCCCCCACACACACACACACTCATTATTTATCTATGTATCTGGTAAACACTTGCAGAGAGCTACAAGGTTATGGTGAAGACAGAGAACGAGGACATCCCCCCCCCCACACACACTCATTATTTATCTATATATCTGGTAAACAATTGCAGAGAGCTACAAGGTCATGGTGAAGACAGCGAACGAAGACAACACCCCCCTCACTCATTATGTATCTATTTATATGTTGTACGTATTTATTTATTTGTTTATTTATTTGACGACCACCACCACCACCACCATGTATTTATTTATTTATTTATTTATTTATTTGTCAAGCACTTGCAGAGAGCTACAAGGTGATGGTGAAGACGGCGAACGAGGACAACGCAGCCACCCAATGCAACGCCGTCTACCTGCAGCTCATCGGCGTCAATGAAAAGATGAGTGCTGAGGTAGCCCTGCCTAAACAAGACATGGGCTCGTCCCTCACCGGCAACCTTCCCAACTTTGAGCGTGGATCCATGAACACTTTCGTCAAGGACTTCAAAGCCGGTTTCGGAGTCATCATCTATGCCAACCTGAGGGTGGAGGCAAGCCCAGGAGTTGTGGGGCAGGATTGGGGCTTAAATAGGATCTATATCACGAACCAGGCGACCACTCAAACTTGGGTGTCTGACGCACCCACTTGGCTTGGCCCCGTGCACGGTCTCACCAAGCGCGTGACTATGCAAGCGTTTGATGGCCCCGCACCCTCTTCCTCGGGGGGGGCGGAGGATGCAGCTGCTGCAACAGCCACGCAAGTAGCAGGTAAGGAGGTCCCCCCCCCCCCCCCCCCCCCCCCCCCACACACACACACACCGCTCCACCCCCCACACACCCCTGCACCCAACTGTCTCCGATCTCTTCCAGGTGAACAAACAGCCATACAAGTAGCAGGTGAGGAGGTTATTAGGCCCGTCCATACATACATACATACATACATACATACATACATACATACATACATACATACATACATACATACATACTTACTTACTTACAAACATAAATACATACATACATACATACATACATACACACATACATACATACATACATACATACATACATACATACTTACTTACAAACATAAATACATACATACATACATACATACATACATACATACATACATACATACATACAAACATCCATCTATATATATAAAGACATACACGGATTTCTGAGAAAAGTTCGCGAACTTTTCATGCCGACGCTAGCTGGCTTTTGCTTAATTACCGAGATACTCAAAGCGAATCACCCACCTGAGTCGACTCCGAGTGCGTAAAATTCAAATCCCCAGTTCAGCTTTCAGGATGCAACTTCCACTCCTCCGCATCAAGATTACACCTGCGCGCCATCGCCCTTTCCGCCTTTTTGACTGAGCCGAATACCCATCCAACTGCCTACCGAGATTTCGAAAATGACAGAGCAGGTGAATGCGGAGCGATAAATCATCTTCCGCATTCGATCTTAGCGTCAAAACCAAGAATGGTGCTCAGACTAAGTTATAATCTTTTGCTCCTCGATGCCATGAATGCGCACAATCAACAAGATGTAGGCAGACGGGCGACGAATACAGCCAGCCAGCGAGCTCTTCACAGCGAAAGGCGAGCTCTACATGCCGAAGACCATAGGAGCGATGCAAATCAGAGACGGCGTTTGGCAAATGCTGTAGGTCAGCCTGGACGAGCTGGAAATGGAAATAGATACTCGCAACTTTATCGCAACCCCGGAACTTCAAGTCTCTTTCCCCAATCATGCGCAATTCTTTCTCACCAGCGATTTGTGTGCCTAGGCATCCATACCTCCCTCCCCTGTTCCTCACCCAGACTCTCGCATGAAGAGCCAGGGGCATTCAAATTCTCAAAATACATTCTCAGTTCTCATTGTTCTCGTCAGGCGCCCATTCTATCCTCAGCGCTCTTCCGCCTGCGAGCGTTGCAACCATTCACTTCACGCATGCGCACTTTCACCATGCCTGTGCATCAATTGTGTCACGGTTGGCAGCCAGTGGATGCGAGCAGCCATTACCTTCCCATTTCTCACACTTGGACCGCTCCTATCTATGCAATCCTATCTATGCAATCTCTTTTCATTGTATCCATGATCGTTAAGCACGGCGCAGCGATTCTTGATTCAGCAGGTGTTGATCGGACGGAAGTCGAAGATTTCTACCATATAATCGCGATATGGCCCTTGCACCCCTCATCCAATCTCTTTTTATTGTTTCAAGCATTGATACATCGGTTGCTTAGTATGTTGCGATACAAGACTGGCTGGAACTCCCTGGTCAAAGCAACAGCTGCAGGTTGACCCATCATGGGTGGGGATGCTTGGGGCGAGGGGAGGGGGAAGAAAGAGAAAGTGTGTACATGGGGTGGGGTGAGGGGCAAGGAGGGATTCAGAAATGTGTGGAGGCTGAGGGTCTGGCTTGGGTTGAGTTGGAATGGTTTGTGTGTGATACATCTGGGTAGGGACGTAACCTGATATGTTACCCAGGTCCTGGGGGCTGGGGGTGGGGTGGGGGTATATTTTTAGTGAGGAAAGGAAGTGGGCATGTGTTAGATATTCTGCAAAGGGGGACATATCTTGACTGTGTGCATGTGAGTAGGGGGGGGGGGGGGGGGGGGGGGGTACGCTCAAGGGCGATGCACGTTATGTAACCCAGGCCAGAACAGGACCCAGGACCTGGGTGGGTGGTGTGGCGGGTGGCCTCGGCCACACGGGCAATGCACTAGTACATACATACGTACATACTTACTTACAAACATAAATACATACATACATACATACATACATACATACATACATGCATACATACATACATACATAAATACATACATACATACATTCATGCACATCAATTAACATGCTGTACTCTCTTGTACCTATCCGCAGGTGCCGAGTTCCAGGTGGTGGTCAAGACAGCGGATGAACCAACCGCCTCAACCACCGCACGCTCAGTGTTCATCACCCTAGTAGGAGCTGGGGAGAAGTTGAGTGGAGAAAGCTCCCTCGAGAGATTTGGGTCGGGAACCGTCAAATTCGAGCGGGGGGCCGTGAACGAATTTTCCGTAACAGTTCCAGCTGCAGCCGACCTTGGCGATCTGGTGGCCGTTGATGTTCGAGTGAATGATGCGGATGGAGAGACCGGCTTGGACTGGGGTCTGGATCAGATTGTGATAACCTCCAAGGCAAACAAGATGTCCTTCTCGTCGGCTGGTGCGGAGTGGCTGGGGCCCGCGTATGGCTTGAGCAAGCGTGTCGCGCTGATACCGAGTGACAGCCCCATGCCTTCGCCTTCAAAGAGAGCAGCGCCAGCCCCTCCTGCCCCGTCCTCGGTTGCCGGCTCCACCATCTCACCCGGCAACGTGGCTGGGTCAACTGCTGCGGCATCCGCCACCTCATCGCCGTCCAAGACGGACGTGGAGGAGACCAGCGGGACAGCTGACGCCGTGGCTGAGGAGGAAGTGTCCTCGGAGGATCCTGAGAACGCAGACCTTAAAGATGCCGAAGCATGGTTCACGAGCGTGATGCCTGATGACGATTTGAACTCCGCTGCTTATAGCGTGTACAATTCCCTGGATGGTCGAACCGCCGATAGCAGCAAAGGAGGCTTTGAGGACGTCAGCTCTGTTCTCCACCAGTCCGAGGCATCCATGGTATCGTTGATGGAAGCCAGTGAGAGATTTAAAGAAAGCGGCTTGTAGGATCTCACCTCATAGCAGCAAAGGGGGCTCTGACAACATCAGCTCTCACTAACAATACCACCGCCACCACGCACCACCGCCACCATCCTCCTCCTACCACCTACCACCTACCACCACCTCCACCATCCTCCTACCACCTCCACCATCCTCCTCCTTACCCATATACTCTATTCCGTACCCATATAATATATTCCGTACCCATATACTATATACCGTGTATTTTAGTTATCAAACATGTATGTACCATCGGGTACCCTAACAACAGTAACTGGTATACCGGTACCGAAATTGTTTTGGCTAGTGAGAGGTTCAAGTAACGTGGCATGTACATTTTTTTATTTTCAGCTACGCGCAACACCTTCTAGCTGGCTCCCTTGAATGGCTATTGAGCCAACCAAATGCGACCTACTGCACCTTGAAGCTGGCACACTTAGCTGTCCAGAACTGCTGAAATAATTGGGCTAAGTGGTTTTTTGCTTGGCTAAGTGGCTGGCTCAAGTAGCTGCCTAGAAGCTACTACCCGTAGCTGAAAAGAAAAGTGGCTTGTAGGAAATCCTACCATCCATTATGTGTCAAGGTAGTGTAGATAAATGTCGAACGAGGGTCAGTTGAGTATTTTTCTCTGTTCATTTTACAAAAAGTGATGCCACGACAACTAATTTGGTCTAGCAACATCAGGATGCTTTGCATCGAGGTGTATGAGGGTTGGTCGTCCATTCTCGTATGTTCGATTTACCTATAGGCATACCACTATAACTGATTGGTTTGCACTATTAACTTGCTTTGCATCGAGGTGCATGAGGGTCGGTCGTGCATTCTCTTATGTTCATTTTACCAATAGTGGTGCCACTACAACTTATTTGGTCTAGCACCATCAAGATGCCTTGCATCGAGGTGCATGTTTGTTATGTGCACAGAAGTAGGGAACGGCAATATGATA
The DNA here is from genome assembly GCA_013435795.1 of Chlamydomonas sp. ICE-L. Taxonomy (NCBI): domain Eukaryota; kingdom Viridiplantae; phylum Chlorophyta; class Chlorophyceae; order Chlamydomonadales; family Chlamydomonadaceae; genus Chlamydomonas; species Chlamydomonas sp. ICE-L. The sequence goes on along the minus strand of JACBWV010000196.1, from coordinate 10,212 downwards.
CCATGTCATCATATGATATCATATGATGCCGGTAATCTTGGTTACAGAATTTCTTGCACTCAAGTGATTACTTGACCAACCCCAACAGTGCTCCACAGCTGACAGAAATCCCTCGAGCTGCTGTGCGCCTATGACCGAGTTCAGGAGGAGGAACTTTGAAGCTCCGATCTAGAGACAGTATATAGTTAGTATGACGATATCAAATAGTTGCAACTAGTTAATCCTCCGGACTGTAATAAGGTTTGCATTTATTGACCATTTTGAAATTATGCGGATTATTATTGTCCGTCTGTTAGTTGTGAGGTAGCATCAGAACTTTGTGGCCCCTATAATCGTCAACATTAATAGCAGCACACAGTTTGGTGCGGGCGTCGGTGTACTTCAGGAGGACCCCCAGCTCTGCTGCCTAAGACCCAACCAAATGTATATCCTGCGTCCTGCAACGCCCCCAATCAGACCCTTCCTTCTGGCCAACGGACCCTCCCCACGTCGCGTCCTACGACGCATCGAACCCCTTGATGTTGCGTTTGCGAGGGAGGAAGCCAAGTCCTGAACAACTCTGATGGGCGTACAACCCTCTACAATCAATGACATATGTTCATCCCTCAGCAAGGTACAGTACCAGCCACTAATTTCAGTCTACTGTAGCACAAGAAAAGATAACGCCTGGAGGGGCGTGATGTTAGAGGGACCCTCCCGTACGCCGCAGCTGGGGAAAGTCACCATGGCAGATGCAGTATGTGTCACCCTCCAAGCGGTAGGGACTCTACTGGTGCACAATACATATATCATAAACATCCGGCTTACGCTGTGGCGTCCTTAACATCACGTCCTGTGAGTAACTGTATTACGCGGATGTAACAATTTCAATTTCAATATATCATAAACATGTTTAAGGGAGGATCATACCGTGCCATACTATATCTGCATTACTCAGCAATATGAAGTCCAGTGTCTTACTGCACTGCTATACTCAACTTAAACATGTACTTCTCAACCTTGCCATCATTCAAGGGTACGGTAATCCGTCATGTTAAAATGTTACCTAGGTACAACTCCCTGAGCTAGCCACTGGGATGTGCGACGCCAAACTATTTCAGCAGTTTTGGACAGCAGATTCTGTCGATGTCAAGGTGTGCTAGTTTTTTGCCGGTTTGGGCTGTATGTATGTTACAGTCCAGGGGTAGGCCAAATAAGCTAAATGAACTTGCCCAACCGTTTAGTAAGGGCTCAAAAAGAACAAGCACTGATGAATTGAGCCCCAAACAATCGTTTAACCAACGGGGGCCCTGAGTTCGGGCTGAATAGTCCGTTAAGGGATCTGCCTAATGTCAGTGTTAGTTGTACTGCGGTTCTACCTGTCGATCTCTCTAAAGGTACAAATGCCTTGACAATTAGAACAGGTGGAGTGTCAGCGTTAGCTGTACTGTGGTTCTACCTGTCAATCTCTCTAGACCGTAACCTCCGTCGCCGTCGGTGCCTCTCTCAAGAGTGTCTCCTCGGCTTATTGTAATATCCAGATTGATCTTTCTTTGTGCCAGTCTTCTCCCGCTTCCCTAACTATGTCACCTAAAGGCTGCTGCTTGGAGCTGAGAAGAAAAAACCTGCCTGTTAAACTTGCCATCACTCAAAGGCAATCCATCCTGTTGCCCGGTTGCCTTGCTATCACTCAAAGATAATCCATCCTATAGCGTGTTCGGTCTCACTTTTGACCTCAGCCTGCTGCATCTCGTCAGTCAAGTGGGCAACTCCTGGTGCTCCCAGCTCATTCATACGGGGCTGCAGTGTACTCCTGTATGACAGGTCTAGAGGGAGGGGCATCGGGCCAGCAGCCAGCTCTGTGTGGCTTGTACCCACACCCTGCTGAGTGTTATGGTCAAACTTAGCATTCACTCGTGTTGTCATGTCTCTACATGCTACATCACATCCTATCACATGTGGTGCAATATCAGCTGAATCAGGATTGGGTTTGATCACCATTTGAGGTAGCTGAGCGTTTAGTAGCTGAAGATGAGTTGGCTGAGCATGCGGCTCACCGTCAGCTACACTGTCACCACCCTCCAGAGGTATCCAGCCACTAATGCTCTCAAAGGCTATTGTATCCAGCAGGCTAGGGCCAAGCTGGGTGTCCATGCTTGAAGGGACGATTGAGGCGAGCTCCTGGGCAGATAAAAATGCATGAGCCTGAGCAGCAGGGAACATGGATGCCTGGGCAGGGAACACAAGGCCAATAAGAGCCTCACCGTCTTCCTCCAGACAGCCTGGCTTCTGCTTTACTACCACAGCGCTTTGGAGATGCGCAGGAGCCACCAGCCCACCAGTATAAAGCATCTGCTGCTGCTGACCACCTATCACCAGGGGGTACCAAACCCCAGCAGGAACCCTAATCCCAGCATGTACTTCCCGAGGGGGCTTGGCATCCTCTTCCCCACCCCTCCTTGCCCTCTTCCTCCTCCTTTTAGTCCTCCTAGGCACTGGACCACCCTGGTGACTGCTGGCAGCAGCTGGATCTTGGCCATGCACATCATCAGTGCCGCCATCCTCCTGAATAGCTCCCCCATTGACATCATTGTCACCATTGTCCACACCACCCACATTGTCATCATCGTGCACGGTCACCTCCTCCTTCTCCACCTCCTCCTCAGTACTCTCACTCATGTTCGCATTATCCTTTAAACGCCTTGGTGCAGGCTTCTTCCTTTTCCTGCCTACCTCACCGCCAGTAAACTCAGGGTTCTATTCACAGGTTGGGATCTGTTGTTTTGGGGCAGGGTTGAGGCTATATATATTAATATACATATAATGGAGAATGACACCCTACCCAACCCCCTTCAAGACTTCCTCCCTGACATCTCCCATCACACCATTCCCCCCAATCTTCTCGAAACCCTCATTCCCTTCGGCATTACTTCCCTAGCTGAGATTGTGAGCCCTGATGGGACCACAATCATTCCACCCAATACCCTCTCGCACACCTATGGCAGAAGAGTCTCCACCAGGCATACAGTTGCCTTCAACATACAGACTCAGTCTACACCTATGCTCTCCACCCCCACCTGGAAGCCCACCTCAACCCTACTCCTGCCCCAGCCCCCTGCCCTTGGCATGCAGGACCCTCCCCATCCAACTACGCATCCCTCAACGGCACTTTACCAAGTTCTCCACATACATATTATATACCATCAGCCACCACCTTAACAAGTGGGACACCGCCCGGCCGCCCCCCTACTGCCCCGACCCTTGACCCCCAGCGCCGGCATCCCTACCCCAACCACAACACAGCCTCCTATGCATCATATCGAGGATATCCCTGCAACCAATGCACACATGTGGTGGGCCAGAGAGTCCTATCTTCACCCCACCAAGTATGGTCAAGCCTGGAGCACTGACCCCAAGATTGCCTGGACTGCTAGAATGCAATTCATCTGAAATGACACCCACAAATGTTCTGACGCCTCCTACTACAAACAACACATACACCATTGGTATGAACACCTCCCCCGTCGCCCTGGCGCATGCTGTCTCTAACCTAGACCTTCTTGCTCCCCAAACCCTAGCCAAGCTCCTCCACCTCCTGTATGGCATCCAACATATCCTGACCCACCTCCTTGGCTTCAGAGCCCAAAAGAGGAAAGCCAACGATCCTCGAGAACCCCCCCCATCACAGATTTTGGAAGGCCCAGAAAGCCCCATGCACCATTCTCTGCCACCATCTTGCTTGTTACATATCTGCTGGCCTTACCGTGCACTCCCACACCTACTCCTCTGTCATCTTTATTGTGGTCACCTGGTCCTCCGTCCATCTCACAGAGTAACAAATCACCCTGCTGGTTTGTCCCACCAGATTCCAGGTACTCCTCAAGGCCTACAACACTAAAACTACCCCCACACCCCGCCATCCACTCCCAATCCCCCCAGACAAGACCTCCACCTCACTAACCTCCAACAACAAGGACAGTGGGCGGAGGGAGGAGAGTTCGATGCCAAATGGTACAGCCAACTCATGCAACACCACATCATTAACATGGCAGACCACCACCCAGGCTGGGATATCCACCCCCCCGGCAAATACCACATACAGGTCGGTACCCTAAATGACACGGACCACCACCTCCCCCCCCAACTCAACAACGGAGACACCACCTACATCTAGCTACTCACCAACAGGCCAGTGTGTCGGTCATAAAACCCTCTCCCAACTCCACCTCCTCCATCACAGATACCATACCACCAAGGCACACTCTCCCCACCTCTGGATCCTCCACAGCACAGGAACCTTTGCTGGAGACGTAGCCACTCTCCTATCACAGCACAAAGACACAACCATGTCCAATCTCCCCCCTGCCATACATCAAGCTATGTCCACCCTGGGGATGACAACGGACCTAGACACATCACCCCTCCTATTGAGTCCCCACCTCCCCATGGGAAACACCCCAACTCCCAGTGTTCTTTTAAAATGGCTTGTTTCGGTCCCGATAGGCTCCGTATCACTTCATGCGTAAAGCCCGTATCGACTAAGGGAACCCCATAGTAACAAATGAGCATGTTTCATATGACCTGGTTCCCACCATTTGAGGAAACCCAAATACGAGTATTTATATGTTGAACTGATGTGGTTGGGCAACTTATTGGCAAAACACTTTTTTGTTTTGACTTGACTGAAGGGCATAGGCTCAATCCATCTGTATCACTCAGGGTCTGACTTAGGCACCTATGGAGATAATGATGGATGTGAGTTTTTTTTAGTTTAAATACACACAAAAGATCTTGGCATCCCTCCCTACCTTCATTGTGATTCAACTGATGATGGACGTGAGTTCTACTACTTGTTATATTTAGTACACACACACACACACATATATATATATATATATATATATATATATATATATATATATATATATATATATATATATATATATATATATATATATATATATGTATGTAGGACGCAGAGGTTCTAGATATAAATACACACACATAGGACATGCGAAGCACTGATATACTTCCTGCCTGCCTGCCTGCCTGCATCAGCCTCCTGTTGAGAGAAATTGTGCTGAGGTTTGCCTGCCTGCCTACCTGCCTGCCTGCCCTCCTACCTGCCTGCCTGCCCTCCTACCTGCCTGCCTGCCCTCCTGCCTGTTTGCCTGCCGGCCTGCCTGCCTGCCTACCTGCCTGCCTGCCCTCCTGCCTGCCCTCCTGCCTGCCT